>CM053789.1:753623703-754223703 GCA_028749045.1 Cupressus sempervirens | reverse complement strand
TCTAATATTATTGATAATAAAACTATTAAATTTGTTTTAGTTGTTAAAATGATGAAACATTTAATGAAAATATTTACAAATAAATAATAACAAATAAAAAAACATATACACCTAGCAAATCTTGAAATCTTTTTATATAAACAGACAACAACTCCAATATTTTTAAACAACTAAATAAAATTTCAAATATATCAACCAATACTTCTATTAGAAAACTATCACTGATTTTAAATTCTATTATTCTATAAACTCTTTCACTTTAGAAATAATTTAATAGTTTCGATCACAAACTTAAGAAATAAGAATTACTTATTTGCCATTTATGTAACCTAGATACTAAACACAAAAAGAGGCAGCGAAAAGTATATTCTTATAACAGGATAAATACCCTTGTATATACGTGGCCAATACTTACACAATATTTATAAATACCCTTGTATATACGTGGCCAATACTTACACAATATTGTAAATACTTCTGCAACAAGTGCACTCTTCAGACTTACACAATATTGTAAATACGTGTCCATTTGCTGTCCATTTGAGATGGGTATAAATCTGCACATAATCTCAACTACTCAGTAGGAACTTCTCCACCTGCACTTCCTATTTCTCTGTAAACCAAACCCATGATTTCTCTAAAATTGTTTACAATATTTTCATCACTCATGTACATCACATTCTCATCAGCCACTGAGATTTATTCCATTTTTTATTTTTTTGGGTAATTCGGAATTGAATAAGAAAACATTCTTTACAAGAATGAGACCTATGTTCATGAACTGTTTTAGTTCTATATTCAATATAGTCCATGAACTTTTTCATAAGAGAGAATTTAACATGTTTGGAAACAGTCTTTATACATAAGAATTATTTTAATTTTTTCCACTTGTATATACCTCTACCACAAAAGAAAAGAAAAATGTGATACTGATGACAAAGAAGGCAACGAAGGATATATTCTTTGAGCAAGGTAAACAGTGCAACATAAAACAACATATTATTAGATAAATATATGAATCTCATCAGTTCAGTGACAATTGTAACAATAAATGGAAAGGCATTGTTCACGTTGTTTTTGGTCTTTAAAAGAAATAAGAAGAAGAAGAAGAAGAAGGGGTTTGAGAAGAAGTAACAGATACTAAATACTCACCTCAATTATCCTCCATATTTGATAAAAATAAGTCTGCAAGTAAATCTGTGTTCCACTTGGCCTCCAATCTAGCTTTAAAGTCTGCTACAAATCCACTTTTGAGACTTTCACAATATTGTAAATACTTTGCCAATAGCTGCCCATTTGAATAATCAGCAATATTACCATTGTTAGATGTTTGAGATGGGTATAAACCTGCACTTACCCTCAAATATTCGGCCATGCCTTTCATTAAAGAAATTGGAGCTTCTCCACCTCCATCCCATAACCAAACACGTCCCATTTCTCCGTAAATCAAACCCATGATTTCTCCTTCCAAATCTCCAACATAATCTGCAATATATTCATCACTGATATGAATAACAGTCTTCTCACTCACTGCAATTTTTTGTATAATTGTCTATAGACAATAAAATTTGACTAACTTTTCTTCTTAGGTATTTGGGATTTGAGTAGAAAACATTCTGCACAAAGTCACTGGCCTCTTTTACAAGAATGAGAGCTTTGTCGTCTCCTATGAAGGTCTCAAACAGCTTTCCTCCTGCCCTTGTTTTTGTAGTGTTAATGATGATTACGTCCTCTGCTTTTGCAGCACTTTTGTAGTCTGCCCACATTGCTAGAATGGCTATGGCTAAAAATAGAAGAGTTCGCTTCCATATTGATTTGGAGGATACCATCTTCATCTTCATGTTGGTGGGTTTTTCGTGGCCTCCTGTGAAAGCTTGTATTGAATCCATAAATACACTTTTTTGGCTTTTGGGTTGATTTCTGGAAGAAGAACAAATAATTTGGAAGGTGTCTGACACCGCTTTATAACATCTGGCATCTACCATGTGGTTGGACAGATCCATTTGATTGGGGAGTCTAATATCTGATCCCACAATGAATGACCAAAATTTAAACTATATATATATATATATAATTTATATTAAGAATTAAATTATTAATATACTTTTATGTTTAAAATGAATCAGTCATTTATAACATTTATTAAATGTACAGTTTATAAAATAATTATAAACAAGAATTTATTTCAAATGAAATCACTAAACATTTCAAAGTAAACTTTAAATAACGACATTTTATAAAACTTAAAAAATTAGAAAAATAATAAAATAGAGTACATATTGAATAAATAAACAAGCAATTGCCATATTAGAAATATGGATTCTTCAAAGTCTCCAAGGAGGTGATATTAACCAAATAACTTAGGCTTTATTTGTCTGCCCACCCTTATTTTTAGTTCATGCGACCACATTTCTTTCTAACCTGTCCTCTATATCCAACTATCAGACTACTGGAAATGGGAGTCTCTGAGAAGCGTTGGCTGCCGGCTGGGCTAGGGTTTTTCCCCTAGCCTGTTCTTGGTGTTTGATCTTTACTATTTTTCTGTTTTGTTTGGATTGTTAGCTACTGGACATAATTTGCGTCGGTGTTTTTGGAGATCTTCTGCAGTCAATTTTGGATTGGGGGTTTTATTGTTTGCATGGTAGGGCCTGGGATTTCTTCTCTGTTGGTGAGAACAGATGGTTCTTCTCCAACTATGCATGCAATGCGATCTGAATCGTTTTATTCAGGGGAGAGCTCCAAGCTGAAAAAAGTTAATGGTTGTCTTCCTCGTAGCCATGATCGCCCTGTTCTGGTTATTCCTCCAACGGCTGTAATGGAGGACATTGATTATTGGACCAAGCATGCTTTGATATGCAAATTTCTTGGAATTCGAATTTCCCTATCCGCTCTTGAGGCATGGATCCACCGCTCTTGGCAGGTGGAAGGCGATATGGAGATTATGTTGGCAGGGAATAGTTATTTTTTTGTTGTATTCTCTTGCATGTCTGATCATGATCGTGTTTTTGAAGGAGGCCCTTATTTCTACAACAATGTGGAGTTATTTGTCAAACCTTGGCATTCAGGTTTTAATTCTACTGAGGATCTCCCTTCAACAGTGCTAGTTTGGGTTCGCTTGCCTCGTCTTCCCTTGGAATTTTGGCGTGAAGACATCCTTCGACAAATTGCTACTTTGTTGGGGAAGCCAGCTGCGATCACACATCAAACCCTCGATAAAAAGGTTATTTCTTTTGCTAGAATTTGTGTTGAAATTAATTTGAATAACCCATTACCAGATTCTTTGGAAATTTGTCTGGAGGATTCTTCTTGGGTGCAGCAGTTAGATTATGAATCCCTCCCTTTCCATTGCCGGATTTGTCATGAGTATGGTCATTTACTGCGGCAGTGCCCCCGTAACTCGAGTTTCAAAGGAGTGGATCAATCTACAGCTGGAAATGCTGGTGGTTTGGCAGATACTACAGGGAAAGGACAATCTCAAATGGTTAATACTACCAAGGGGATGAATCCACAAGATGCTACAGGTAAGGGTAAGGCTCCAATGCGGGATAAGGATGGATTTACCCCTGTTCATCCTCGAGCTAAGGGACGTGGTTAAAAGAGGCCTTTGAAAGAAAGATTATCTGATTCAGGTTTTAACCGTTTTGAGGTGCTAGATAGTATGGTTCTAGAGGAGGGTATTCCTCCTCCTATCTCTTCTGATCCAGCTTGCCCAGATGAGAGATCTGTTCCTAATGATGCTTGTGGGGCATCTCAAGTTGTAGTATATCAGAATTGTGAGGTTCCTGTAGCTCCTGTGACAGCAGCTCTGGTGACTCCTGCAGTGTTGGAAGATGATGATGTTGTTTTGGCTGACTTGGTTAAGGATGTGCTACCATCAGGTAAGGGCAAGGGATCTCCTCTCCCCTTGGGGTTGCTGCCTTGACCCTTTAAGCGGGCTTCTTCTTCTTCCCCTCTAAGGAGTGGGCGCAAAACAGACCAAGAGAAGATTAAACTCACAGGAGATATATTGATTGAGTCTGGTTCAGTGAAACCTTTGGATTCTCATTTTCCCAAATCTACCCAATGATGATTATTCTCTCATGGAATGTAAGGGGGTTGAATAGCATCCCTAGACAAAAGGCTATTCATAACTTGGTGGTTGATCATAGTCCTGATGTTTTTTGTATCCAAGAGACAAAGCTCTCTGTGGAATCTATGGTCCAACATGCCTCTAGTATTTGGTCTCGTGGCCAATGCTAGTGTGTTGGGACAACAGGCAATGCTGGTGGTTTAGCTATATTTTGGGAACCTCAAAAAATTTCTCCTCTTGGCTGGATGTCTTCTCGCTCAGCTCTCTCTATGGTAGCTTTTTCTCTAGACTCAGGAGAGGTAATCATGGTTACTAATGTGTATGCCCTATTGATCTTGTGGGAAAGGAGGAACTTTGGGAACATATTCAATATGTTAGAAATTGTCATCCTTATCATCCTTGGGTGTTAGCAGGGGACTTCAATTCAGTTTTATGTCTGGAAGAGAAGCATGGTGGTTTGGCTAGATTGGGGCCTTCTTCTGCTCTTCTTCGGCAACACATATCTCTTTTGCATCTCTCTGATGTTAAGCCTTCTAATGGCCTCTATACCTGGCATAATCGCAGGACTGGTGTTGCTGCTATCTCAGAACACCTGGATAGATTTCTTGTTTCTTGCTTCTGGCTTAGTGGCACCCTTACTATCTCTTCAGTAATCCTTGATTGGAGGGGTTCAGATCATTGGCCAATCAAATTTTCCGCTATAGGGGCTTATGTTCCGAAGCATCCTCCTTTTAAGTTCCAGTTGATGTGGCTTCATGACTCCTCTCTTCATGATTTTATTTTTTGTTGGTGGAAAGATGGTGCCCCTGCATATGGTACTACAATGTTCTCATTTTCTAAAAGGCTTCAATATGTTAAAAGGCAGCTCAAGATATGGAATAGGGAATGCTTTGGGAATCTTCACTTTATGAAGAGGCTTGCTCAAGAAAATCTTGCTGTCATCACAAGGGAGATTAGAGATCGAGGTTTCTCGGAGGATCTTGGCCAGGCTGAATCCCTTGCTTCTAGAGCTCTAGAAGAATGGGAACTTCGAGAGGAAATTTTTTGGAAGCAAAAGGCTCGAGTTGATTGGCTCTAGGAAGGTGATCGAAAAACTGCCTTTTTCCATAAAACAGTGCAATCTCACCGAAATCAGAGCACTATCTCTTCTTTGGTTAATTCTCAAGGTATCCAACTGAATTCCTTGCCAGCTTTGTTCCAGGAGGCTATTTCGTACTTCTCTACCCTCTTCTCTGAGGACTCTCCTCCTGCTGATAATGAAGAAAATATTATTTTGTCCTGTATTCGTTCCCTTATCACTCAGGAAATGAATGATTATCTCATGCGTCCTATCTCTTTGGAAGAGCTGGAGGCGGTGGTAATTGGCATGCCTAAGGGGAAGGCTCCTGGTCTTGATGGTTTTCCAGTTGAATTCTTTCAGGAATTTTGGGACATCATTAATCATGATTTGTTGGAGGTGGTTAAAGAATCCTATGCTAGCAAGCAGATGCTTCGAGCTTTGAACTCTACATTCTTGACTCTTATTCCTAAGAGAGAGGGTGCTAATCAATTGGAGTTTTTTAGACCAATTGCCTTATGTAATGTGGTCTACAAAGTTATTACTAAGCTGATTGCTGAGAGACTGAAAAGGTGGCTTCCCATTATTATCTCAGAACAACAAGGTGGTTTTGTTGCTGGAAGACAAATTTTGGATGGGGTGGTTATTGCTACTGAGGCTATTCACTCTATGGCTACTTCAAGGGAGAGAGCCATGTTTGTTAAGCTGGATATGGCTAAGGCCTACGATAGAGTTAAATGGAGCTTCCTAAGGAGTATTCTTCTTTCTTTTGGATTTAGCTCTGACTGGGTGAGTTGGATTATGAGTTGCGTTACTTCTGCCTCTTTTTCTATTCT
Source organism: Cupressus sempervirens (assembly GCA_028749045.1). NCBI lineage: Eukaryota > Viridiplantae > Streptophyta > Pinopsida > Cupressales > Cupressaceae > Cupressus > Cupressus sempervirens. Next base: position 754,217,741 of record CM053789.1, on the reverse strand, counting down.
TATTAATGGTCAACCTTCACAACTATTTGGTGCTTCTAGAGGCCTCCGCCAGGGTGACCCTCTCTCCCCATATCTATTCATCATCATGGCTGAAGGCTTGGGTAGATTCATTAAGCGTCAGGTGTCCCAGAATTCTATTCAAGGCTGGCGGTGGGGTAATGGCTTACCTTCTCTTTCCCATCTTCAATTTGTTGATGATTCTGCTCTTGCCGGTCTTGCTAGGATCAAGGAAGCTGAAGCCTTTCGGCATGCTTTGGACGTTTATTTGGCAGCTTCAGGCCAGAAAGTTAATGAGCACAAATCTTTCATTTACTTTTTTAACACTCCTGATTCTATTCAGCACAGGATTGTTGGTATCCTATGGTTTCAGATAGGTTCACTTCCTTTGACTTATCTTGGCATTCCTATTGCTGTTTCTAGGCAGCCACGTCTCTTCTGGCAAAATTTGATTACCAAGCTTTAGGATAAGGTAAATCATTGGACTCATAGATGGCTTTCTACTGCTGCCTGGGTTACTCTTCTTCAAGCTGTTATCCAAGCTCTTCCTACTTATAGAAGCATGGTTCATGCTGCACCTATTTACTTTCTCAAGGAGTTTGATGCTTTTTCTTGATAATTCCTTTGGAGTTGTAATTTGTGTAGTACTAAATGGAGCTTGGTTAATTGGGCAACTGTTTTTAGGCCTAAAAAGGAGGGCGGTCTTGGTCTTCGTTCTGCTCTATTGAGTAGACAAGCTTTGGCTGCTAAACTTTATTGGCGATGGTGCTCTGGACAGCATCAACTTTGGGCTCGTATTATCACTCATAAATATTTTCATGGTGCTGATCCTTGCTCTGTTTCTGCACTTCCTCTTGAAGGTCGTGGCTCAATGGTTTGGCATACTTTGAAGATAGGTGCGATGTTGGTGAAGAGGGGTCTGTTCTGGATATGTAAAGGAGGTTCTCAAGCTTTGTTTTGGTCTGATGCTTGGGATGGATTCCCTTCCATTTTATCCATATACCCTCATCTTCAGCCTCTTTGTGACTCTTTTCTGGCCGCTGGATGGGATAAAGTGGCTCATTACAAGACTCCTTATCAAATGGGACCTGTTGTTGGTTATAGATGGAAGCATTCCTCTGATTGGCCTCCTAGAGGTACAGACATGGATCGTCAAGAGCTTTCTCAAATTTTGGCCTCTAGAGAGTGTTCCTCTTTGCTTGGTCTAGATGTATTGGCTTGGGGCGGTACCTTGTCTGGTAAATATCATGTCTCTGCTGGGTATCAGGAGATAACTAGACAATTATTTGGGGATGCTGAGGTCCCTTGGTGGAAGCAAGTCTGGAATAAAGTTTCTTGGTCCAAGTGCAATTTTTTCATGTGGCTAGTGGCTCACAACTGTTGTCTTACCTGGGATAATCTTTGTAAACATGGATTTCAGGGCCCCTCTTATTGTGTTTTGTGTGGTAATGAAGAGGAGTCTGTCTCCCATCTGTTCTTCCATTGCTCCTATTCTACTCAGATATGGCACCTTTGGTGGAGCGCTTGGGGTTGCTCTTGTTGGCACACTTCCTCTTTGCCTGAGTTCTGGGCTCGCTTGGGTAGTGCTCCCTCCAAGTCTTCTTCTCTCCATGCTGCTTGGATTGCTGGCCCATCTTTCATGCTTTGGCATATCTGGTTGGAGAAGAATCGTTGCATATTCCAAGATGTTCGGCTTGGTGTTTTGTATCTTTGGTGGAAAATATCACATTCTCTCTAGGAAACTATTCTTGTGAAGTGTGAGCTTGATGGGGGTATGGATCCGGTTGATCTTGATATCTATAATCACCTCAATTTTCATCTGCAGGATGGGGTTGCGGCTCATAGGTTTCCTTCTATGTCCAGGCAGCTTCACCATCAGAGGAAGGGTCGGGTTAACCGGGATGGGCACTAGACTCCTCCTCCCTGTGGAGTTCTGAAAATTAAAAAACCGATGGTTCTTCTCGTGGGAATCCTGGTCCGGCTGGTATTGGCGGAGTGGATCGTTGTAGTTTTGGGAATGTTAAATTTTTCTTCTCAATTCATAAGGGTGATTATACCAACAATCTCATGGAAGCTCAGGCTATTTTATATGCTGTGGAACAGTGTTGCTTGTGGGGATGGAGTAAGATTATTTGTGAGTCTGATTCCCAGGTGGTGGTGAACATGCTTTCTTCGCAAGAGCTTGAGGATGTTAGTTGGCAGCTGGCCACTGTTGTTAAGCAGATTCTTTTCTTCTCTTCCTCTTTTCAGTTCATTAGGTTCAAGTATATTCCGCGAGAATGGAATAGACCTACTGATTGTTTAGCCAAATGGGCTTCTAGTCATGATCTGGGTTGGAATATTAGGGATAGGGGGCAATTGTCCTTTGAGATGGTGCAAGAATTTGATGATCTTGTTGCTCAGGATCGAGCTCCTTGTTGAGCTCTCCTTGTTGTATTCCTTTCTGTCTTAATAAATTTTTACCCCTCTTTTTGCAAAAAAAAAAAATTAAAAAAAAAATGAATCAGTCATTTATAACATTTATTAAATGTACAGTTTATAAAATAATTATAAACAAGAATTTATTTCAAATGAAATCACTGAACATTTCAAAGTAAACTTTAAATAAGGACATTTTATAAAACTTAAAAAATCAGAAAAATAATAAAATAGAGTACATATTGAATAAATAAACAAGCAATTGCCATATTAGAAATATGGATTCTTCAAAGTCTCCAAGGAGGTGATATTAACCAAATAACTTAGGCTTTATTTGTCTGCCCAGCCTTATTTTTAGTTCATGCGACCACATTTCTTTCTAACCTGTCCTCTATATCCAACTAAGTGCTTGATGCTGCCCATCTTCACTATAGATTTTGCAAATTTCTCAAAGAACATCTTCTCATTCTTAGCATATGCACTCACAACTGCTCTAGTCAGATAATTTGGAGAGTCCTTTTGATTTGCATAGAGCTCCTGATCAGATATTAATAGCCCCTTGAAGTTTTCCAAGTTTTGGAAGTAGTGACTATCAAATTTAGTAGGCCTACCAGCATCTAAGGTTGACAAGATATTGTCTCCTCCAAATCTTGGGCATTGTGATTTCAAATCTATTGAATAATTCTGCTCCATTATCAAATTTGGTTTCCCATAAAGCCTTTGCCTGAAACTTGTGCATCTAGAGTGACCAATGGTGTGCCCACCTGCCCAAGAATGTATCAGACATGTTAAACCTGTCTTGATTCATTTCAGATTCAATGGAAATAAATAAAAGATAATTGAATAAGGATTGTCTAGAAAACATATAAAAGGCAAGAGAATCTAGTGAGAAACATTAAGTGTTGGTATTTTCATTTACTGATGATTAAGTTATGGTGATGTTGTTCTTATATCAAATTTGGTTTTTGGATTCGATTGTGTATTTTCTTGAGCATCAACATTCCGAATCACACTCGGTAATCCATCATAGGTTTAGTGATCCATCATCATGTTACGGAGTGTGATCTGATGATAGATCATAGAATGTAATCTGAAACGTTGATGCTAAAAAACATACACAATCAAGTCCAAATACAAAATTTAATATTAGAAATGAATTGTACGAATCTGAAATTAATAGATAATGTTCTTGTCATTAAATCTTGTTTAAATACTATCACTAAAGTTAAATAGAAATAAGATATTCCATTTATAGCCTCATTGATTCATTAATCAAAATTGAAAGGTCAGTTGATAGTCTATAATTCAGCACCTTAAAGTGCAACCAAATCTAGCTGGTTGAGACCTTTGAGTTTAAATTTGGTAATAATGGTCTGCAGAGTTGAGTTTGGGGCAGGAGTATTTTGATTGGCTCCACTCAAATTTGCACTTCTTGAATCCCTTCTTCCTAGCACTACATTCCACTCTTGCCCTCCACTCTGCTCTCTCCACCATTGAATAACAGCCCAGCAAAGAAATGTATTTGTATAATAGAGCCATTCAATTAAATGAAGCATTAATGTCAGTGAAATGTAGTTGTAATGCAATCAATATAATTATTTGACAATGTAAGAGAAAGTGTATAACCAGAACAACTGAATCCCTTGTTGCAATGGCAAGGATATCAGCACAAGACACAACCCCTGGGCACTCTTTTTCCAATTCTGATTTAATTTGATCCACCACATCAAACCCTCTTATGGAATTGTTATTGGGCACTGCTGTCTTCTCCCCCTTGAATGTTGGAGTGTCATCTAACAACACTGAACCATCACAACCCTGTCATGCACAAACACAATATTGGGAAGATGTATTTGAATTTTGAACCACATCACTCAATTGGCACTATTTGTAAAAGGAGCTCAAGCATATTTTTGGGGACATCTAGAAAACAATCTTACATTTATGTTGTTTGTTATTTAGGACACTTAAAAGTTCAAAGTAACAAACAATTTGGAATGGCAGGCTGTCAGTGGCTCGAACTGCTGCATTGTACTAATTCTGTTAATGTTAAATGTTTCTGATTCTATTTCTTGACTTTTATATTAAAAAATAGATTCTTTCAATTCCTATTTGCTATCTTTATCAAAAACACACAATTTATAATATCTAAAATTCTAAACCCTTCGCAATGTACCAGTGATATTTCTATATAAACCAATGATTCTGATTGCAGTTCTTTATTCCATGGGTGGTCTGAAATATTAATGGAAAATACAGTACACAATCAAATTCAAAAGTCATAATAAATAATAAATATAAAATTGTTACATATATTTGTACCTGAACAAAACAGTCATGGAAATGAAGGCGAAGTAAAGAAGCAGCCATGCGAGCCTCTTTCTCAACAGCCTTCTCCACCACGGACTTGACAATGGACAAGGCATTTGGACAAGAATGTTCATAGAAACTTGGGCTTAAGCCATAGGGATGACCCACAGCACAGACTGCCACTAGAAGCACAAAAACACACAAATTCCTCCCAATTGTGCTGCTGATCATAAAAGTATTGTATTTCACCATTTTCAGCAGATAATGATGATGATGCTGAAATTCTCCTTTTGTACAATAACCAACATGCTATTCTCTCTCTCTCTCTCTCTATATATATATATGCATTCTTCGTGAGTTTGGTTTGTGTTTAATGGATATGTTTCCATTCAATTCAACAACTCTTCCACTACACCGAAACATTATTCTCTGATTTGTACAGAGCAGCTCAAACTAATGCTGGAATGTTCTGTCCTTTCTCTTAACAAAAATTATCTCTAACTGTCACGTACTCTTTCTATGTAAACAATGGTTTCTTTCTAGTATGCTTGTAATCAGTCTTGATGATGTCACATCCACTTCGTACTCTTTCTGGTGGCTTTTTCATGTCCTCTATTGAGTGAAGAATAATCTTATTATTCCTATCCTGCCAATAATTCCTAATTATGTTTGAAATAGTTGTTTTGGAATTTTTATGAAAAAAAAATTGAGCCAGTATTTATCTCTATAAAAATTCAATTTCAATCTGTCATTAACTTTTAATGTTGCTGCAATCAAGTATAATTTTTAAATAGTAAAACTAATCTCTATTTTATATATAATTTATAAATATAATTGTTTTATATTATTCTGTAGTATTCATATTATTCTGTAGTATTCAAGTATTATGATAATTTGATTTATTTAATTCATTTTATTTCTTCTATATTTAGGCTTGAGATTTACTTGTAAATAAATTTATTTCTTCTATATTTTTAAAATAGATTATTATGATTGAACAAATAAAAATTTATATAATTGTGCTTTCAGATTAATCTATATCTTTTTACCATCAATGTTTAGGATCACACCTCTTATTCCTTCATATTTCTCTCTTACATCTCTTCCATAATGAAGGTGTTAGGTATACATGTCTAGTTAGTGCTTTGATATGTTGATGATGTGTTGTATTGATGATAGGTTTGTCATTGATGACAACATATATGTTTGAGTTCATCATAGACAGGGATTTTGTAGATCGTAGAGGTTTTATTGATGTTGAAGATGGCACACAATGGGTTAAATTTTGCGAGCTTAGCATCATGTTCATAGTTAATTTTAGATGTTATAGCTATGTTCCCTTAAATTTTTATTAAGTATTGGATGAGTTACAACTCATTTGGTAAAGATTGGTAGCAGACCAGTGTGCAAGAAATTATGGCAGAGGTAGTTGTTTGTAGTTTGATTGTATCTCATTGGCAAAGTGGAATCAAGGTGTGTGAGCTTAGATAGTGTTTAAAGACATGTTCATGATGCTACGTTGAAGATAGCATGCTTATCTTGGAGATTATTCTTAAGAGGTTGTGGAAGTAAAGTGTGCAATATTCTTTACTAGCAATTAGTTGTGCTAGTAAAACATGTTGATCCTTATTGGATAATGTGTTAATTATATTGTAATGTGTGTGAACATTATTGTATATGCCTTAGTGTGGTCATATGTAATCAATTGTATATTGGGAAATCCTTAATAGGATGACCTAGTTAATCAATTGGATAGGGTATAAAGGAAAGATGTTTTCCCTAGATATGAGTGTGGTTGTTGTGTATGGTAATGTGTTGTATGGTTAGAGGATGAAAATTTGATTAGAGTTGAAAAAAGATGGAGTTGGGTGTTGGATTTGGGATTCAAAGGAATTGTATTGGCAATTAAGTTACAGTATTGGTCAATTCAACTTATTGGATTTGTTATTCTGAAGAACTACTCTTCATTTTTAACTAAAGTGGTTTGAATAGTAAGTCCAATTGTCTTCATACAAGCCTTTAATGTAGTTCAAGCCTTCTAACAAGGGTTCAAGGTCTCCTAATAGGTATTTACCCTTTAATAGGAACTATTTTATAGTTAATTGCATTGTACTTGACTCCTAACATAGTCATATCCTTTCACAAAAAACTTTTATAATAGTACAATATCTTGTGGGTTTCATGCCCACTAGGATTTTCTCCATGATCAAGTGCTTCCCTAGTTAACAAATAATTATGTCACTTTGAATGGTTTATCTCTTGTTATGCTTCATTGTTTTGGTTATTGAAATTGGATATAAATTTAATGTTCTCACAACAGATTCAACCCCTACTGTCATTGTGTGGGTGGAGTTTACTTTTTAATAAGAGGATCTTTGAATACAATAAGACTTTAAATAAATTTAAAATTTTATAGAAATAAATGAAAGTTAATATTAAAAATAATGTCTTATAAATATTTTTATCATATTTTGTAGTTCATTTTATCTCCTTTATAATTGTAGTGTTTTTGACTCCGTGGTAGGCTTTTTCTCTCTTCTAATATATTCATATCCTTTACTAATGAATCCCAAACCTATTTATCTCATTACTCTCTCTCTCTCTCTCTCTCTCTCTCTCTCTCTCTCTCTCTCTCTCTCCCCTCTATTTTTCCTTTGTAACTTGTATGTCAACTTTAAAGAACCACATTCAAATGTCCCTAAATTTCCTTAGAATTTTATCACAAAAAAAAGGTCTCCTTGGGGTCTTGAGGACATCAGTTTATTATCTCCTTTGCAAATGCTAACTCTCTCTACATCACTTCCAAAGGAGGTATCAACTTTGACTAAATGAAAATCAATTTAGCTCTCATTCTGCCATATGTGGCTTGTAATTCATCCAATCTCCCTTGAGGAAAAATCAATATGTTAAAAGGGATAGAGCTTGAACTTGTGTCCATGCTCAAAGAATATCTTGTAGTCTTCATATCTAACACAATTTATCAATTTGATCCTGAATATCTTGTGTGAATTTTGGGACATTGCACAATGTATTATACAAAATTTGAATATTCTTCACTACTCCTATATTATTTACAAGGTTATAAATTTCAACTTGCCTTATCACTATTCCGGTTGACACTTTCTCCAAAACTTGCTTCTCAAATGTTTTCTCAAACTAGTGCAATAATTTCTCATTTGCATCTATATCCTCACTATTGATCTTCGCAATAGTATGAACTAATTTGTCTATGATAGGAACTTTCTCATCAACATCCTTAATATTACATACATCAACAAAAATATCTTTTATTTCTTGAAGTACATGATTTTGTTGGTGTTCTCTTCTTAGCTCTTCCTATCTCAACTTTATGGCCAAAAGGTCTTGCAATATTTGCAATTCTTCTTTAGTGTACCACTTCTTGGTAATGCTAGTTGAAGTGAGTATGATGAACATCAACACTTGGTCTTGTCTCTATTTTCTTCTAGTGTTAAACCTATACCTCAATCACTGCATCACTTGGTTTTTGTCTTGCTATTTCCCTCTATAAAATGTCTTGAGACTAGTTCTTGTATCTCACCAATAGTATAATTATCTACTATTAAAAATCCAATAGAAAAGTAAACTCTAAGAGGGGGTGCAGGGGTGAATCAGCACTAAAAACTTTCAACCTCTAAAAATATTCACCACACATCCATTTCACAGTCTACGCATATAAACTGAAATACCAAATTAAGCATATACATTCATAGCATGAAAATAAATATTCAACACATGTATGACACAAAATCTTTAGTTACCCAGATTCCCTCCAAGGAGAAGGTAAAACCGGGGTGGGGATGACACCCACAAATCTTCACTACTGTAGCAACAAAGTATATCCAATGAAAGTTACAATGTTTGACCATGAAACATGATCTACCTTGTGAAAGGTTTTCCCTGTTAAAGGCTTACAAGATTGTTAGATCTTACCCTATTAAAGGATTTAGAATACCCTACTAAAAGTGTTTCTAGTAAGAGGACTTTAACTTACAATGAAGTAAGTGCCCTATTAAAGGATTTACAAGAGCCTATTAGGACTACTCTGTTAAGAGATTTAATTGATTCACCTATTAAAATGTATCAACAATGATCTTGCAATTAGCACTCTATTACTTGATGTCAGATCACCTCCAAACTGATTTGTACTTGATCCTTTATAATAATATGTGCCTTTTTTTTCCTTTGGTTCCTTTCCTTTGTTCTCCTTCTAACTAGTTATGTAATGTAACTCAATTTATAACACCTTAATCACCATGAATGCTCTATTTGCACAGGCAAACTCTCTTCAATTCAACCTAGTATTCCTTTTTCCTATATCTTTAAAGTTTAGGGTTAGGTATGAATCAATGGTAGTGATTCACCCATAATGCCACTTACACCTTCTCTTTTTCTGATTGGATGAATGGCATGCATAGGGATTCACAATTAAGATTCATCCTTATCAACAAGAATCATAAAACAATATTTAAGTCAGCTCAAAAATGGTTTACATAGTAGTTTGTGTCAATACAAACAATTATGTCAAAATTGTATTACTTAGGATTGAAAGTCCCTAGTGCTTGGCACTAACTATAACTTCAATGTTGTTACTCGACATTTGAGTGACTCAACATGCATTGTTTTCTTAGCACTTGAATCACTTAGCACACACTGTCTGCTTGGCATCTAAGTGACTTGGCACTCACTTTTTACTCGACATGTACTATCTTATATGGTATGCTCAACATATGTTACTTATTCAGTATGGACTAAGTAAGTGACTTAAGTGTATAGACACTCATTAGTCAAAACCAATATGAGATCAACAATCTCCCCCTTTGACATGAGTGTAAAAAACACTTGTTCATATATTAACGATCTTATCCATATGAGCATAACATAGATAACTAGTATATATTCAGCTTTTATACAAAAAATTTCAAAATTTGGCAACACATGAATTATCAGTCATACCTCAAAATTTCAATTTCATAACTCCCTCTAAGTTAATTGTTCTATACTATACTATTCTATGCTATAATTTGTTGTACAAAATATTTCTCCTACTGAGTAGATTGTATGTCTTTATCTCCTCCATACTCTTTCTCATTGCTACTCCCCCTTTGTCCTTACTCCCCCTTTATCCTTACTCCCCCATTTTTGACACTTATGTAAATGGGTTATACACTAATAGTGTGTTTATCCAAAAATGATTTGAGTATCTCAAGGATAATCTTTAGAGTTGCATCCCAATTATCACAAGCTACCTCGAATTACTTAATTTGGATGGCCAACTTGATAGCAAGGTGTACTAAGCCTTAATGTGTAGAAAGATGAGAGTCTTTCTTCATGATATTTTCAGTGTAGGCTAGTTCCTTGTGCAAGATCTCTATGTGTGGAGTCAATGTAGACTAGATGCATATCAATTTATCCTTAATGTCGGCTTCATCTACATGTAATGTTGCTAACTAATTTTGGGAATGTAAGAGGGTGCTAAAGTGTTTCTTACTTTGGACTAGAGACTTTAGTAGAGTTATGCTAGATGTGTGCATAATGCTCTCCAAGTTTAGGATATGACTCCTAACTTCCCTTGTGAAGAGTGTAGTATTATTCAATTTGGTATATAGAGAGAAACTATTCTCTAGTATATTGATCACACTTTCTATTAATTGGGGACTCACTAGGGGAGGGCTGAGGGGTGGGGGCTCTAGGACCAGTAATCCTAAGGGGGGCCATTTGGGGCTTGGGGTTTGGGTGAACAGGAATATCAACTTCCAAAATCCTATGGGGGACAAGGGCAAGGTGAAATTGGTACAGCCTAAAAATTAAACCCTGGTATAGAATAGTAAAATTAACCCCCCTTCTCATTTTGTCTTTCACATCAACAATATAATCTTCATGATCATGCAATAGGAAGAAGGGAAGTGAAAGAAAATCATAATGTCTAAAATGATTAAGAAGAGGAAAATGGTAGTAGTAGAAAAATCCATACCTTCCTTCTAAGGTAAGATATTTCATCAGAATCAAACAAACCTCGTTCCATGGGTCAGGGAGTTTTTCCCTCATGAAACCCCCTCTACGTTGAATCGGTTCCTCACCATCCTAGAAGAAACATTGCAAACTAGTTTCATCAATCACTCGTGCCACCTTCTGTCATTTTCTTCCCCTCATCGCCATGCCCATCACCATAGCAATCACCTCCTCTGAAATGTGAAACAAGATACCACTAATTGTCACCTTGCAATTTTCCCATGAGTTAACAAACTGCATAGAACAATTCTCATCATGACCATTGAGTCTCCATAAATGGGACAAAACCACCCTCTCTCAGAACATACCAGATCAAGGGCCTCCTCATACTATCATCGATCATATATGGTTCAATGGACAATAGGTCACCTCCTATCTCTATAAATTTTTTTCTCTCCTCTCTCTCTCTATTCAAAACCCAGTCCCTAAAAAATACTTCACTCTTAGAAAGATAAACCCTTAAATGGAGATTATAATTACAATTAATAGTAATAATGGAACCTGTCAAATTGGTGAGAAAGATCACAAGTTGGCCACCATGATCTTTCCCCCAATCATTTCCATCATTCCCAACACGCCACAAATCTATAAAATATAAATCCTTTTTCTACATGGCCTATGATGATCCATAAAGGGAAATGAATAAAAACCCCCCATTTCAAACTTCTAATTTTTAGGCCATGAGTTATAATTATTGCCCATACTCAAGCCTTTTCTCCTTACCACATAAGCATTATGTACATTTTGACCCTGCCAACTCAACAACATTATACTTTTGATAGCCTATTGCTCCCACATATTTCCTTTAACTGTCTCAATAATTACTTTAGAATCGCCTTCAACTTGCACATCCCACCATCCCACACTCAAGGCAAACTTAAAACCCTAGTACAGAGCCATCATTTCTGCAACATAATTTAAAACTTTTCCTAACAAAACAGCATAAGCCAATAGCATCGTTCCCTTACAGTCCCTGACAATCCCTCCCCCCACCGATCCCTCCTTTATGGCAGCACCATCGAAATTAAGTTTGACCCAATTAGTAGGTGGGGGTTTCCATTGAGTTCTCTTTCTAGCCATAAGATTAGATTTGTCAATCTCCATGATCCCATCCATCAATGACTAACACTTTGCAATTCTTATCTCTAATGTTATCAACTATCAATTTGGAGACCATATCAACCACGACCTTCACCTTCCTTTCCTCATTTCTGAACACCTTGTTATTTCGCTCCTTCCAAATACCCCAACATACCTGGGGGGAATAATCTTCTACAAATTGATAAGCAGGGGGTGGGTGAAGGGGCCCTACTAGTTCACCAAATGCCCCACCTCCACATTGAACACCCAATTCACCTCAAACTTCTAGAGGATTTTCCCCCACACCTTAGAAGAAAAATTGTTTTGTTCTATTTGTTATGTCTAATGTAGTTTGCAGTCCTTGTGTAGTATATCTCTTACTTATGTACTGATGTATTGGCAAGTTGATCAAAATCTCATATTAGCTTGTTAGCTATTGTATTCCACCAATTGATCAAAATTGTTATTCATTGTGATGTAACATCTCTTATTTGAGGGAAGAATACATTATTGATTTAATTTGTTTGCATAATTATTTTTTACTTGCCACATTGGTATATGATTTTGTGTCTATTTCAGAATTTAAATCCTATGTTGTTTGAACAAGGTGAGCAGTGCAACATAATAACATGTTTTATTAGATAAATATATGAAACTCATCAGTTCAGTGACAGTTAATACAATAATGGAGAGGCATTGTTCACAGTTTTGTGCTCTTTAAAGGAGGAGGGCTCTGAGAAGCAATAACAGACACAGCTAAAGACTCACCACAATTCTCCTCCATTAATACTATTACCTCTGCAAGCAAATCTGTGTTCCACTTTGTCTCCAATCTAGCATTAACTTCTGCTACAAATCCACTTTGTAAGTATGTGGTCATTTCTTGTCCATAATCGACAAAATTTACAGAATAATTCATAAATTAATTATTATTAGATATATGTAAGCCAATTTTAACTATTTAAAACTTCTATCAAAAAATTTAAGTCTTAATATATGAAATAGTTCAATTTTGAATAGATATAAACATACACTTGACCTCAAATATTCGGCCATGACTTTCATTAAAGAAATCGGAGTCTCCCCACCTCCATCCCACAACCAAATAAATTACATTTCTCTGTAAATTAAACCAACGATTTCTCGTTTCACATCTCCAACATAATTTACAATATATTCATCACCACTGGTATGAATAACATTCTCCTAGCTCAGAATAGAATTAGAGCTCGCTTCCATAATGATGTTGACATATCATTTTCATCTTCATTTCCATGGCTTCCTGTGAAAGCATGGATTGAATCCTAAATACACGTTTTTTCTTTTGGGCGGATCTATTGAATCCATAAATACAAATAAACTGGAAGTTGTCTGGTGCCGCTTTAAAACATCTGACATCTACCGTGTGGTTGGATAGTGACGTTTGATTGGGTAGTACAAAATCTGATCCCACAGTGAATGATCCATATCAAATTTGAAATGAAACAAATACAAATAGATTAGATCTTTGAGGTTGTTTGTTTTTCTGTTTAAATTGTAGTAGTTGATATAATAATTTTGGTGTTTACAATATTCTATTAAAATTTCAATAGATTATATATTATGGGATTGTTTGGTAAGGGTTAGTAAAGGGTATTATATTTTATTTTCTTTGTAGATATTATTTTTACTTAATTTTATAATTGATTTCTTTGTCTTGAGGATTTTTGCTTGTGTAAATATCATTTTATCTAAGGGTCTTGTCTTGAGTCTATATTTTTCTTTCATTTACAATTTTTTTGCATTAATCTTTAAGACTTTATTTTATTTTATTTATATTGTTACACAAATTACTATATTTCACTTTTTTAACTTATCCTAAAATGTGCATTATTCATCAAAATAATAAGTATTTAGTTCAGTTTTTTACTAACTACTTCTTTAAAGAAGTGATTTAATAGGATTGAACAATAATAATTAAATCCATTCTCTAGTTTTATCTTTGTATTAGCTATTAAATTTTATATGAAAAAAGATAATTCCTTTGATATATTATAATTTCTCAAAATTTGATATTAATATAATTTTATACTATAGAATAATTATAAACAAAAAATTATTTCAAATGAATTCACTAAACCAATTCTAGTAACAACATTATATATATATACAAAAAAATTAGAAGAATGATGAAATAGGGTACATAGTGAATAAACAAACAATTGTCATATTAGAAAGATGGAAGCTTTGATATGAATCAAATAACTTTGTATTTTATTTATTTATCCGGACTTACTTTAATTTAATGTCAACACAATTCTTTCTAACCTCTACCCTATATCCAACCAAGGGCTTGATAGCACCCATCTTCACCATGGATTTTGCAAATTGTTAAAAGAACATTTTCTCACTCTTATCACATGCACTTACAACTTCTCTAGTCAAATAATTTGGAGAGTCCTTTCAATATTTGCATAGAGATCTTCGTTAGAAATCAATAACCCCTTGAAGTTCTCCAAATTCTAGAATTTGTGACTGTACATCTAGCAAGCTACCAACATCTAAGGTTGACAAAATATTTTCTCCTCCATATCTTGTGCATTGTGATTTCAAACATGTTGAAGAATTGTACTGCATAATCAAACTTAGTTTGTCATAAATCCTTTGCCTAAATAAAGCTCATGCATCTAGAGTGACCAATGGTATGCCCACCTGGCCAAGAATTGATTAGACATGTTATACCTCTCTTGAACCATCTTAGATTCAATGGAAGTACAAAAAAGGTTTAAATTAAATAAGAATTTTCTAGAAAGCACATAAAAGATAGTAGATTCTAATGAGTAACGTTATGATCTGATTAAGTTATGGCATTGTTGTTCTTATCATCTATATTCAAAATTAATTGAAATGTTGTCATTAAATTTGAATAGAAATGAGCTCTCTCATTAATAGCTTCATTAACTCATGAGTTAAAGCATGAAGAAACAATAACATTCAATGAGGTAAATTTATAGTCAATAATTCAATACCTAAATGTGAAACCAAATCAAGTTGGTTGAGATCTTGGATTTTAAATTTAGTAATAAGAGTATGGATAGTTGAGTTTCCAATAGGAAAATTTTGGTTGGATCCACTCAAACTTGCACTTCTTGAATCTATTAAAATGAGGGAAATATCCCTGATTGGGAAATAATCTAAATACTAAAAGGGTAATAACCCAATGAGTGAACAAAAGTTCATTTTGGATAATAATCCACTAAAATGAGCTAACTAAAAGTATGAAATATGCCTATGTAATTTCTTTGAAGTACAACATTAGATTCCACGTATACCTCTTGTCAATTAGCTTTGATATTAGCATTTGATCCAAATATTAGCTTCACATTACATCATCACTATCTCATCTTCATACACATAAATAATTTTAAAATTAATTTGAACTCCCTTTTACAACTCTTAAACACTTATCAAGTTGGCTCAATATGAGACCTAATAAAAAAATTAATTACATCAATCAATTTGTAAGAATGATCTCTTTAATTCAAAAGGGTCATATTATAAAGTATGTGTATGTATTTTTATAAATAATTATTTTTTATTTTATATATAAAACCAAATTGTTACTATTCTAACTAGATCTTATTACAGACTAAAGGAAACAAAAAATAAAAGATTAATGAGAGAATTTTTTTAACTTATTGAATGATATTAGCTAACTGTTAGCAACATTTATTATGAATATTAGAATGTGCAATACAAAATAAAAGACATATACTACAAATATGAATTACATCTTTAATAATTCAATCATTATTACCATTCTTATTTACAATAATAGAAAAATAATCTTAAAAAATATTTTATTAAAGAATCATTTTATTCATCATAATTATCTAATTCTTCTATAAAAAAAAATTTATGATAAAAAATACATATGCTACTTCAATGCTTATATAATTTTATTTTTATCTCCAATATTTCTCCTTACATCTCTATAAGGTGTGAATTTCTTCATAAAATTTAGTACAGAAGTACTATTGTTTGTTATGCAAAAAAAATAAAAAATAATGTGAGATTCTAAATCTGGCCCTCAAGTGAGGCGAGAAATGAGGGACCTCATCCCAATACAATTTTTTCATAAACAACAAGTTCATTCCATCCCTTGAACAAGATAGAATGTATAGAAATCAAAGGAGGTGATATAATAAACTATGAATATACCATAGTAGCCACAAATTATAAAAAATTTCCATGTACAACGTGGGAATAGCTATTAGTATTAAACATTAACTCATTCTTCTTCCTTTTCTCGCACCAAAATTCATTATCCTTTGGTGACCCTTTTCCAAAAATCTCTTTTGAATTCTTTGGAATCTTTTATTTTCTCCTCAATTTTTTTTTTAAATGAGCTTGTTGATTTCTGCTCAATCACGTCATTAGACAAAGGGTGGGGGTACTTCCTAAAGAAGACAATGTCCAAGCTCAAATCTTGATCATGCACCATCTCACCTAGATGAGTATTAGTATCTTCTATAGTGTTTACTTTCCCCACCATGAGAGACTCATATCAGTCCTTAAGTGTGGCTTGAGTATTACTTAGGTGGTCCTTCCAAAATCTATGTCCACATGATTATTTTTGGTCAATATCCAATCTACTGTCATTCTAGCAAGAATATTCTTTCATCATTGAGTAATAGTGTAGGGAAGCCTCTTTTCACCAAGATTTATAGTTGCACTATTGCAAATTGAACTCTAAGATATCAAATGACCTATAAAAAATCACCTACAATGTCAAAGGGGTAAACTCTCATAGTATCAAAATTTATTGAAGCATGTTTGTAGTCTTCAATAAGATTCTTGCTAATAGATATTTAGTTAAATCCAACTCAATTAAGATACAAGGGTAAGTGGTATAATAATAATTTAAAGAACATTGATCCACCCTAAGAATATTCCACATTGAATTTCCCATGGCTTTGACACATGACTCAAACTATAGTTGTAATAGGAGACTCAACAACCTTACCTAGATTGAATTAGTGTCAAATGTTATATTAATGGGATTAAAGGAGGGATATCAAGGTTTCAATATCAACAAAAAAATTTCACATCTAATTATGGTCATAAAGTATTGTGTTTTTGTCTAGCATATTGTTGAAAACTGCAAGAAACGATCCCCTTCTACAAGGATAAATTGAATATAACCCATTAAATTAAAAAATTGGGTGTCTTTTATCTATTTATGCAACTTGGAGAGGTTCTACTAGATTAGTACACAAAAACTTTCTTCCTCACCCCATTTCCAACCTAAAGTCAAATTGTCTAAAGCCTACCACCATAAGAAGCATAAAAATTCTCTCATAAACTCTAGCTCAATTAAAATCATGTAGATACTCTACCTAAGCACAAATTTAGCAACAACAAAAAATGTTGTAAGAATATGGATAATATTTGACCATCTACAATTTCTATAATCATCTAAAATCTAATATTATTGATAATAATTTACTATGAAATTTATTTTAATTGTTAAAATGATCAAACATTTAATTAAAATATTTAGAAATAAAAAATAACAAATGAAAAACATATATACACCTAGCAATTCTTTAAATCTTTCTATGTATATATAAATAGACAACAACTCCAATATTTTTAAACAAATAAATAAAATTTCAAATATATCAAACGATACTTTTATTAGAAAACTATCGCTGATTTTTAAATTCTATTATTCTATGAACTCTTTCAGTTAAGAGATAATTTATTAGTGTTGGTCACAAACTTAATAAATAAGAATTACTTATTTGCCATTTATGTAAACCTAGATACTAAACACAAAAGGAGGCAGCAAAAAGTATATTCTTATAATAGGATAAACACCCTTGAATATACGTGGCCAATACTTACACAATATTGTAAATAATTTTGCAACAAGTCCACTCTTTAGACTTGCACAATATTGTAAATATGTGGCCATTTTCTGTCCATTTGAGATGGGTATAAAGCTACACATAATCTCAACTACTCGGTAGGAGCTTCTCCACCTACACTTCCTATTTCTCTGTAAACCAAACCCATGATTTCTCTAACATTGTTTACAATATTTTCATCACTTATGTGCATCACATTCTCATCAGTCACTAAGAATCATACCATTTTTATTGGGTATTTTTAATTTGAATAAGAAAACATTCTTACAAGAATGAGACCTATGGTTTCATCAAGGGAGAAAAACCACTCCATGAACCTATAATTTTATTGAGCTTCAACTCCTTACAATTAGTAGCAACAACTGCTCAATTTTTTTAACCCTCTATATCTTTTGCCTTTTTTTAAAAACTTTACATACACATATAATTGTATATGTTATACCTATACATGTAGGTCAATGCAAGATATAGCTTTCAAAATGCAACTTTTACAAGTTTTTAACGTATCTCTGTCTCCTTTTCTTCACTAAGTCACACTCATACATTTAGATTTTTACAATAATCTCTTTAAATAGAGATGAGATTTGTACAAAATCAGTTATGAAAAAACAAACTGAACCAGTTAGGGCCATTCCAAAAAATGCCCTTATTATTTATGGTTTAAAACAATCTGTTAATAGTTAAACCACAAAATTCTTCATGTGTCTTTTGAATGCCAGCATATGCCTTATAAACAAAAAAATCCAACAAATCAAACTAGAGAATCTTCATTTCTTTCTTATTTTTTGAAACTTCATTTCAAAATAATGCCAGTAGGGTTCATAAGAAACCCTTTTAAGAAATATCATTAGGGTTTATAAAAAAACATCAGCTTTTAAAAAAATGTCATAAGGGTTTGCAAAAGAAAAACCCTTTTGATTTTATACATGAAAATCTCATATCCTCAAGATAAATGAAACATTCAAACTGACTAAAACATTCAAAAAATTTTATTCCCCTTTTTCATTCCTTTAAAAAAAACCAGCTAACTACAAAAACTTTCAGCCTCTATTTACCTTATTCTTTCTTTTCAAATTTTTTTTGAGAAAACTAAAATGATCATACCTGTAACTAGCTTTACCTCCATTTTTCTTTATTTTTCAATGAAATCCTTATTCATAGTTTCAAACAACCTCCTTTCTTTATTTTTCTTCGTCATCCATGCATGCATA
Organism: Cupressus sempervirens; assembly: GCA_028749045.1. Classification (NCBI taxonomy): domain Eukaryota; kingdom Viridiplantae; phylum Streptophyta; class Pinopsida; order Cupressales; family Cupressaceae; genus Cupressus; species Cupressus sempervirens. Next base: position 754,198,783 of record CM053789.1, on the reverse strand, counting down.
GAGAAATCACAATAGGTGAGAATCCATACAGAAATAGAATAAGAAATTCATCAATTTTTGACAGCAAACAAAACCTTTTTATATGGTTTTATAGATCAGTGAACCAAGCTTTCAATGTCATTTCCATTCCATATTCTTTTATAGAGTAGTGAACCAAACTTTCAATGTTGTTTTTCATTCAAACAACTTTTCATTTTCACAAAGTAAGGCAAAAAGACATTCTGAATTTCATTTGCAAAGAAAAGTTTAAAAAAATGCCCACAATCTGAATCAAGTTTAAACCTTGTTTCAAATTTGCCACAAAAAGCTTATACTTGGCAAGATTAGTATTACATGTATACCCTTCTTAATTGCCACATATAGCCCATGCTCGGACTGTTTAAAAATGTCTTATTTACTATGCTACCACTTTTACCTTTGCTTTAATGCTAGAACAATATTCAATATATACCTTGTTGCACGTGTTTCAAACTTTCCTTTGTTGCCTTTTCTTTGTGTTTGTGCCACGTAATACAATTTAAAAACTTGCCACCTTTTCAATGTCAAACTTGCCACTTAAAACACTTTGCCACCTTTTAAAAACAATTTGCCACCATATGGTCAACAATCTCCCCCATTTTTTCAGGCAAAAATTTTCACCATCTCATATATACAAGATGAAATACAAAAATTGCAAGATTTTTTTCATATATCATCTAATATATACAAGATAATGAATAGAACAAATATGTTGAAGAAAGAACAAGTATTATAAGTAGATCATTGTCACTGAACAAAAAAAGTGTTGATCATTGTTACAAAAACCACAAAATCTGAACACAGATGCTGATCACTATCATAGTGTGATGATAATGTTGATTACTACTACATGTGAATGTTGATTACCAAACACAACTCTGATATCTCCCCCAAAAATTTGGCATCAAAAAATTTGACCATCTACTTTTCATATAAGAAAATTTCTATGAATAGGAGCAAAAACCTAACATAGAATATGTATGTGCAAAAACTCTATATCAACATTGATTTGTTCAAAGGATTCCCTAGGTAGAGCTTTAGTAAAAATTTCTACTACCCATCCTTGAGTGGGCACATAGATCAGTTTGAATTCATTATTAAGAACTTTGTCACACAAGAAGTGAAGTTTAATAGCCACATGTTTTGTGCGTAAGTGCATTACTAGATTTTTACTCAATTAAATAGCACTCATATTGTCACACATGATAGAAATAGGTTTTGAGAATTGAATACCTAAATCAGACAATTGATAATCCATCTAAATTAGCTAAGTGCAATAGGTAGTAGCAGAAACATACTCAAATTCACAGGTAGACAATGTAACACAATCTTGTTTTTTGCTATGCTAGGAAACTAAGCAATCACCAAGGATGAAAGTTACATCACTAGTACTCTTTTTGTTATCAGATCCACCCCAATCTACATCAATATAACAAGAAAGTGTAAAGTCATTACTGTGACGATCCATACCATAAACCAAAATCAATTGTACCTTGAATGTACTTTAGTATTTGATTTACTACATTGAGATGACAATGTTTTGGATTAGACTGGAATATTGAAACCATGCAGACTACTTGCATTATGTCAGGTCTAGATGTTGTAAGATATAATAAACTTCCAATCATGGATCTATATATAGTTTGATTTACAAAAGGTGAGTCATCATTCTTCATTAGTTTGCAGCCTGATTCCATAGGAGTGCTTACTAGTCTACAATTAGCCATATTAAACTTGCTCAACATTTCCTTTGCATACTTTGTTTGAGAAAGGAAAAGGCCATATTCAAGCTGTGAGAATTGCAGTCCAAGAAAAAATGTGAGCACACCTAATAAAGACATTTCAAACTCAAATTCCATAATTCGTGAAAAATGTTTTGCTGATTCATCATTAGTAGACCCAAAAATAATATCATCCACATAGATTTCTACTGCCAAAATGTCATCATTTATGACTTTGATATTCAAAGTGCTATCTGCCTTTCCATGGGAAAATCCATTTGGAATTAGATGTTTATCCAACCTAGAATACCAAGATCTAGGAGCTTGTTTTAAACCATATAATGCCTTTTTGAGTAAAAAAACGTAATCAAGTTTGTCAGAAGATTCAAAACCTTCTAGTTGTTCCATATAGACTTCCTCTTTAAGATACCCATTCAAGAGTGTGATTTTAACATTCATTTGGTAAATAATAAGCCTTTTATAATTGGCATATGTAAGAAAGATTTTGATTGTTTCCATCATTGCAACTAGTGTAAATATTTCACCAAAATCAATTCCTTCCTACTGAGCATACCCTTTCAATACAAATCTAGCTTTATTCCTTATTACTTTTCCATCTTCGTTCAATTTGTTATGAAACACCCATTTTTCACCTATGACATTTTTGTTATCAGGTCTAGGAACAAGTTCCCAGGTTTTGTTTTTCTCAATTTGATTTATTTCTTCTTGCATAGCATTTTGGCAATAGGAGTCTGACAAGGCTTCAGTAACATTTTTGGGTTCAAAATCTAATATCAAACAAAAATGTTCAGCAATACTTGCTTGTTCATCTATTTTGGCCTTTCTTCTAGTCAAGATTCCTTTTTCTATATCTCCAATAACTTGAGACTTAGGATGTCTCTTAGCAATTATCCTAGATGAAGTTTTTATTTTTGAACCAATATTTTTTACTTTGGGACTTGAATAGTTTTCTTGTTCAATTTCATTAGCAATTTCAAACTCAACATTTTAAGAGTTTTCATCATGTAAAGTTTCTGATTTTGAAATGATGCTTCTTTACAATCCTCTTTGTTATTGCAACATACCAAATTTTCATCAAATACAACATTTATGGCTTCCACTATCTTATTCAACCTTTTTTTATAGCATTTAAAGGCTTTTCTATGTGTAGAGTATCCAAGAAAAATCCCTTCATCAGATCTTGAATTGAAATTTTCTAAAGAATCATCATTCTTTTTTATGAAGCATTTACAGCCAAAAAATTTGAAATTTTTAACATTAGCTATTTTGCCATTCCATAATTCATATGGAGTATGAGTTGTTTTAACTTTATTTGTTCTCAATTTAGAATGTAGACAACTATATGAATAGCTTCTTTCCAAAATTTGTCAGGTAGTTTTGCTTTATTTAGCATAGTTCTAGCCATTTCTTTAACTATTTGAATTTTCCTTTCCACAACACCATTTTGCTATGATGTTCTAGCAGTAGAGTAATGTCTTTTAATGCCATGTTTCTCACAATACTCAATGAATTCTTGAGAAGTGAATTCTCTACCCCTATCAGACCTTATACATTTTAAGTTCAAATTAGTTTCCCTTTCTACCATTTTTCTAAAAAATTGAAATGATCAAAGGCTTCTAATTTGTGTCTCAGAAATGTTACCCAAACCATTCTTGAATAGTCATCTATGAAAAACATAAAATATTTCTCACCATTTAATGATGTAGTTTTAGTCAAACCACATAGATTAGTGTGCACAAGTTCAAGTGGTCTATTTGATAAGTATTCTTTTGTTTTAAAAGATACTCTCATTTTTTTTCCTTTCACACATTCTTCACAAATATTCACTGGTTTGCCAATTTGTGGTAATCCTCTAACCTTTTTATTCTTACTAATTTTAGAAAGATTTTCAAAGCTAAGATGTCCCAATCTTTTGTGCCACAACCAATTTTCTTCTACCTGACTAATAAGACAAGTGTTAATCAATGATGTTTCTTGAATAGTAGAATCAATCAGGTTATAAAGGTTTTAACCTATCCTTAAGCCACTAGCAATGACTTTATCCCATCCATTTTTGATAAAGCATCCTTTAGCATTAAAGGAAATAGAATACCCACTATCACAAATCTGACTAACACTTAAAATATTATGTTTCAAAGCTTCTACAAACTATACATCATGAATTAGTGTATCATTGTTTAAAATTATTGAGCCTCTTCCTATTATATAGGCTCCTAAATTATCACCAAAAAAAAACCCTCCATTAAAATCTTCTAGGGTTTGAACTTACTTTTACACCCAGTCATATGATGTGAGCAGCCACTATCCAAAACCCATGTTGTAGGCTTTTGAGCAAAAAGGGTTGTTTCAACAATTAAAGATTTTTCAGATGTCTTAACTTGTTTCCAAATCTATTTAGGTCTTAAATTTAGTTTTCACTAATTTGCAAAATGACCATAATCGAAATATCTGAAACATCTAATGATTCTTTTCTTACCTTGACTAGTACTATTTTCACAGGAAATTGCCTTATGCCCAAAGACATTATAGTTAAATAAATAACCTTTGAATAAGAATTTAGTTTTCTAGTTAGAAAACTCCTTAGATGAACATTGCAAAGCATTCAATTTTTTATCCTTTTCTTCAAGTAAGATTTTGTGATTTTCTATAATTTGATTTGCTTCTTTTTACTCTTCTTGAAGTCTTTTACTTTTATTCTCATGATTTGAAATTAACTTCTGTAATATTTTAAGTTCTTGCAAATATTTGAGAAGTTCTTCTTCAAGATCAATTTCTTCATCTGAATCATATGAAGATTCATATTCGCTCGATTCAGATTTAGCAGTGTTAACTATTTTAGCTGTGAAAAACCTTTCCCCTTCTTCATCAACATCAATTGACTCTTCATTCAAGTCTTCCTTTGATAGAAGACTTTTCTTTTTAAAATCCTTGAATCTTTTGTTTTGATTCCAAGGTTTCCTTTTTGAAAACTTTTCAGTTTTCTCATCATAGTCTTCTAGGTCTACATTTGGACATTTTGTAGCAAAATGTCCTAACTGACCACAACTTAAACATTTTGGTTTTCCTTTGTATTTTTTTTCTCATTTTCCTAACTAATAATGCTTCTAGAGCATCTGTTAAGTCTAAATCACTCTTTTCTTATTTTTCAGCCTTAAAGGTTGTCCCTTTTGATGTAGAACTAGCTTTAACTAGCTTGATTGCTAATTCTCATTTCATATGCAATTAGGGTTCCTTGTAATTGATGCAAGGTCATTTTAGAAAAAAATTTCTTTTCTTCTAAAGTAAAAATTTTAGTTTCAAATATACGCAAAACTAACCTAATGACTTTTGAAACTATGTTATGTTCTTCTATTTATTCACCTAGACTTTTTCTAGCATTGATTATTTCATCAATTCTTAAGAAATATGCTGAAATATTTTCATCTTCATTCATTTTCAAATTATCAAACTATGTTTTGAGAGTTAACAATTTGGACTCTTTAACTTTTTCATCTCCTCAATAAATGGTTTCAAGTTTTACCCAAATGTCATTTGCTGATTTGTAGTAGACAACTTTTGCAAACATATCTTTGGTGAGACCACATAGAAGGGCATATCTTGCCTTCTTATCCAGTTCATATGGCAATTTATCATTAGCATTAGTAGGGACTATTGATGGGACAACATATTTTGTCATAACAACATCCCACATTCTAACATCTAAAGAATGTATAAATGTCTCCATCATTACTTTCCAAAAGACATAATCATTACGATCAAATAGTGGAGCTCTGTTAAGGGAAGCTCCTTCAACCTATGCCATAACTTCCAAAGATAATCCTTGGAAAAATTCCAACAAGGAATCCTATGCTTTGATACCACTTGTTGGAAGTATTGAAGTTCTAAGGGGGGGGGGGTGAATAGAACTTATAGATTTAATTCAAAAACTAGCTACTGATTTTTGCATTAAATAACTCATAAACTGAATGCATTCAAACTTTTCTCATAATAGTAAACATTCACCATGAACATAAAGAAATATCAACTCACAAAATAGAGACACAAATTTGTGCTGAGTGGGAAACCCTCAAAAATCCTTATGGTTTCATCATAGGGAGAAAAACCCTATAATTTTATTGAGCTTCAACTCCTTACAATAAGCAGCAACATCTGCTCAGGGTTTTTAACCCTCTATATCTTTTTCCTTTTGTTTAAACTTTACATACACATATAACTATATATGTTACACCTGTACATGTAGGTAAATGCAAGATATAGCTTTTAGTTTGCAACTTTTACAAGTTTTCAATGTATTTGTGTCTCCTTTTGTTCACTAAATCACACTCATACATTTAGATTTTTACAATAATCTCTTTAAATAGAGATGAGATTCATAAAAAATCAGTTATGAAAAAACAAATTGAACCAATTAGGTTCATTCCAAAAAATACCCTTATTATATGTGGTTTAAAACAAGTTGCTAACAATTGAACCATAGAATTCTTCATGTGTCTTTTGAATACCAGCATATGCCTTATAAACAGCTAAATCCAACAAATTGAACTAGAGAATCTTCATTTCTTTCTTCTTATTTTTTGAAACTTCATTTCAAAATAATGCCATTAGGGTTCATAAGAAACCCTTTAAAGAAATACCATTAGGGTTTATAAAAAAACCTCTATTTTTTATAAACCCAAATGGACATAAGGCAATTTTCTGTGAAAATAGTATTGATCAAGGTAAGAAAAGAATCATCAGATGTTTTAGATGTTTCCATTATGGTCATTTTGCAAATCAGTGTGAACTAAATTTAAGACCTAAATAGATTTGGAAACAAGTTAAGACATCTAAAAAATATTTAATTGTTGAAACAACCCTATCTGCTCAAAAGCCTACAACATGGGTTTTGAATAGTGGTTGCTCACATCATATGACTGGGTGTAAAAGTAAGTTCAAAACCTTAGAAGATTTTGATGGAGGGTTTGTTTGCTTTGGTGATAATTCAGAGGCCTATAACACAGGAAGAGGCTCAATAATTTTAAACAAAGATACACTAATTCACGATGTATACTTTGCAGATGGTTTGAAACATAATCTTTTAAGTGTTAGTCAGATTTGTGATAGTGGGTATTCTATTTCTTTTAATGCTAAAGGATGCTTTATCAAAAATGGAGGGGATAAAATCATTGCTAGTGGCTTAAGGACAAGTGTAAATCTTTATAACCTGATTGATTCTACTATTCAAGAAACATCATTGATTAACACTTGCCTTATGAGTTAGGTAGAAGAAAATTGGTTGTGGCACAAAAGATTGGGACATCTTAGCTTTGACAATCTTGCTAGAATTATTAAGAATAAAAAAGTCAGAAGATTACCACAAATTAGCAAACTAGTGAATATCTGTGAAGAATGTGTAAAAGGAAAACAAATGAGAGTATCTTTTAAAACAAAAGAATACTTATCAAATAGACCACTTGAACTTGTGCATACTAATCTATGTGGACCAACTAAAACTGCATCATTAACTGATGAGAAATATTTTATGTTGTTCATAGATGACTATTCAAGAATGGTTTGGGTAACGTTTCTGAAACACAAATCAGAAGCCTTTGATCATTTTCAAAAAATTTAGAAAAATGGTTGAAAGGGAAATTGATTTAAAATTAAAATGTTTAAGGTTTGATAGGGGTGGAGAATTCACTTCTCAAGAATTCATTGAGTATTGTGAGAAACATAGCATTAAAAGGAAATACTCTATTGCTGGAAAAACATAGCAAAATGGTATTGTGGAAAGGAAAAATAGAACAATTAAAGAAATGGCTAGAACTATGCTAAATGAAGCAAAACTACCTAAAAAATTATGGAAAGAAGTTGTTCATACAAATGTCTACATTCTAAACCGAGCACAAATAAGAGTTAGAACAGCTCATACTCCATATGAATTATGGAATGGCAAAATAGCTAATGTTAAAAATTTCAAAATTTTTGGTTGTAAATGTTTTATCAAAAAGAATGATGATTCTTTAGAAAGTTTTAATTAAAGATCTGATGAAGGGATTTTTCTTTGATACTCTACACATAGCAAATCTTTTAAATGCTATAGAAAAAGGTTGAATAAGATAGTGGAAGCCATAAATGTTGTATTTAATGAAAATTATGTATGCTGCAATAATAAAGAGGATCCTAAAGAAGCATCATTTCAAAAACTAGAAACTTTGTATGATGAAAACCTTGAAAATGTTGAGTCTGAAATTGTTGATGAAACTAAACAAGAAAACTATTCAAGTCCCAAAGTAACAAATACTAGTTCAAAAATAAAAACTTCATCTAGGATAATTCCTAAGAGACATCTCGAGTCTCAAGTTATTGGAGATGTATAAAAAGGAATCTTGACTAGAAGAAAGGCCAAAACAATTGAACAAGCAAACATTGCTGAACATTTCTATTTGATATCAGATTTCAAACCCAAAACTATTCCTGAAGCCTTATTAGACTCCTGTTGGCAAAATGCTATGCAAGAAGAAATAAATCAAATTGAGAAAAACAAAACCTGGGAACTTGTTCCTAGACCTAATAACAAAAATGTGACAGGTGGAAAATGGGTGTTTTGCAACAAATTGAACAAGGACGGCAAAGTAATAAGGAATATAGCTAGATTTGTATGCAAAGTATATGCTTAGCAGGAAGAAATTGATTTTGGTGAAACATTTACACCAGTTGCAAGGATGGAATCAATCAGAATCTTTCTTGCATATGTCAGTTATAAAAGGTTTAATGTTTACCAAATGGATGTTAAAACCACATTATTGAATGAGTATCTTGAAGAGGAAGTCTATATGGAATAGCCAAAAGGTTTTGAATCTTTTGACAAATCTGATTATGTTTACCAACTCAAAAAATAATTATATGGTTTAAAGCAAGCTCCTAGAGCTTGGTATTCCAAGTTGGATAGCCATCTAATTGAAAATGGATTTTCTCATGGAAAATTAGATAACACATTGTATATCAAAGTCATAAATGATGACATTTTGGTAGTAGAGATCTATGTAGATGATATTATTTTTGGGTCTACTAATGATGAATCAGCAAAGCATTTTTCAAGAATTAATGAATCTGAGTTTGAAATGTCTTTATTGGGTGTGCTCACATTTTTTCTTGGACTGCAAATCTCATAGCTTGAACATGGCCTTTTTCTTTATCAAACAAAATATGCAAAGGAAATGTTGAGGAAGTTTAATATGGTTGATTGTAAACTAGTAAGCTATAATGACCCGTACCAATAGGCCACTGGATTGATCAAATGGTGGAGACTGAATGCTGAAGATGATATGATGAAAGTGCAACTCCAACTGAAACTCTAAACCAGCAATTAAGCACAAGTGAAAGGACTAAAATATCCTTCCCACAACTGCAATAATTTAGGTGATCTTTCACACCCTCAAAATTGCATACCAATTGAGAGTTTTCGTTCTCAATGGTGAATTGTGACTACTTGCAGAAACCCTAGGCTCCACAACGCACCTCAGCGAAAAGAAATAATAAATCTCGATGATAGGCAATGAGCCCTCAATGCCTATTTATTCTTTTTTCCTTGATAAGTCGGCCTCCCTTTTTAATTCTTCTCTGCTTCTTCCAACAACCTCTAGAAGATTTTTTATTTATTTAATTTATAAAGTTACCTTGTAATATATATATTTTTAATTGATAACTTTATAATTAATTCCTCCAAAAAAAAATGGGACATTACATGTCCGCCCCTCCTAAAATTGCTTGGCCTCAAGCAATCTTAATGTTGGATGTTGCAAAATCACTTCTCCCTCCCAAGTAGCATCTTCAATAGGTAAATCTTTCCACTTAACTAGATACTCTCTGATTACTCTCCTATGAAGCTGCTTCTCTCTACTATCCAGAATGGATTCTGGCACTAAGATCAATTTCCCCTCATCATCCAAGGGAGGTAATACTGCAGAAGGCATCACATTCTGACCCAATGCCTTTTTGAAGCGTGATACATGAAACACATTGTGCACTGTACTATCTATGGGAAGCTCCAACTTATAAGCCACCTCACCAACTCGTTTGATGATCTTGAATGGTCCATAATAATGTGGCTTGAGTTTCTCTGTACCACTCTTCTTGAGAGTGGACTGCTTATATAGCTACAACATGAGGTAAACCATATCATTTACCTCAAAACTACACTCAGTTCTCTTCTTGTCTGCATACTATTTTTCTTGGTTCTGAGCTCTAGCAATGTTGTCTCTGAGAGTAGCAACTATATCCTTACTTTCCTGTAATAGTTCACCTGCACAGGGTACTCGACTATCTCCCAAAAAAAATTCTAAGAAACTAGGTGCCTCATAACCGTAAAGTGCCATGAAGGGTGTCATTTGTATAGTCATATGATATGTAGTATTATAACAATACTCATAGAGATATATCCATCTGACCCAAGCTCGTTGTTGATCTGCCACATAATTCCTCAAATACCCTTCCACCCATTTGTTTACAATCTCTGTTTGACCATCAGTCTGTGGGTGATAACTGGTACTAGGTGTAAGCTCAGTGTCACACAACTAAAATATCTCCTACCAAAAGTGACTCATGAAGCGACTATCCCTATCACTCACAATGCTCTAAGGCAAATTGTGTAATCTAAAAATCTCCCTGAAGAAAACCTCTGCCGCCTGAGTTGCTAAGTATGTAGTAGTGATAGAGAATTTTTTCAGCCTATCCAACACCACATAGATAAAATCACACCCCTGGGCCCTATGCAAGCCCGTAATAAAATCCATAGAGATGCACTCCCACTTCCTGTCAGGAATAGGAAGTGGTTGTAGGAGCCCTATTGGATAAGTGTACTCTTTTTTGTTTTGCTAGCAAACATGACACTCATGCACATACTGCAAAACATCAGCCTTAGGTCCCTTCCAAGTGAACCGTTCCCATACTAACCTGTAAGTCTTGAAATACCCAGGATGGCCTGCTGTAGGTGAATTATGGAATGCTCTCAAAATCAATTACTTCACTTTCGATCCTAGGACTAAGTAAATCCTGTTCTTGTAAATGATCAAATCATCTATGAGAGTTTATCTGGTGTCGATTGTTGTCCCTTCCACTATAGTAGAGGCCCATGTGTCTTTGGCATATTCTGCACAATCAAGTGTCGCCAATCCTCTGATATGTTAATCATAGAAGTGAGGCGTGGCCTACAGGATAAAGCATCCACAACAATATTATGTGTCCCCTTAACATATGTGATATCAAAATCATATGCCTGTAACTTACTCACCCACTTCTGTTGATGATCATTCAGGTCCTGCTATCCCAAAAGTGCTTCAAACTATTATGATCAGTTTTAATACAAAATTTGCTACCCACAAGATACTGTCTAAATTTGGCCAAGGCATGCATGATGGCCAACATCTCCTTATCATATATGTTGAATGATCTCTTAGCCCCTCTGAGTTTCCTACACTCATAAGCTATAGAATGCTTGTCATGCATGAGTACAGCACCAACTCCATCTCCAGAAGCATCACATTGAAGCTCAAATGGATTTGTGAAATCAGGTAATGCTAATACTCGGCATGTAGTCATTATTTCCTTGAACTGCATAAAACACTCTTGTGCCTCCCGAGTCCATACAAATGCCCCTTTCTTCAACAAATCTATCATGGGTGCTACATGTCGTGAGTAGCCACTAACAAACCTATGATAGAATCCACATAGACCAAGGAACCCTCTTAACTATGTAAGGTTCTCTGGTGGTGGCCAATCAACAATAGCATGGATCTTTTCAGGATCCATTTGCACTCCTTCTACACTAATGATGTCTCCAAGATACAACATTTCTATCATCCCCAAATCATATTTGGACTCCTTGGCATACAAGGACTTGCTCTATAAGATGCTTAATACTGTCTCCAAGTTCTCTAAATGTTCCTACCATGTCCTGCTATAGATCAAAATATCATCAAAGAACACTAACACAAATTTCCTCAACTGATGGTGGAAGACCTTGTTCATAGTGGACTGAAAAGCGGCAAGTGCATTAGTCAAACCAAAAGGCATGACTACAAACTTGAAATGCCTATAATGACATATAAAATGCCTATAATGACATGCTCTTGAACTTTGATTTAGTGATTGCCTGATCTCAAATAAATTTTTGTGAAATAACAAGCCCCATGTAATTCATCCATCAGCTCATCAATGCATGGGATGGGATACTTTATCTTTATAGTTCTCTTATTCAACACCCTGTAATCAATACACATTCGTAGAGTACCATCCTTCTTTTTCATCAAAACAACAGAAGATGCAAAGGGTGACTTACTTGGTTTGATGTGTCCCATTGCTAGCAACTCGTTGATGGTCCTCTCGATCTCATCTTTGAGTTGTTTTGGGTGCCGGTATGGTGTGATCATGACAGGCTTAGCACCTTCCTCCAACTTGATAATGTGCTCAATACCTCTATTTGGTGGCCTGCCTGGTGGAATCTCATTGAATACCTTCCCATACTTGATTCTCAATTTTTGAATATCTAGATGATATTCAGTCTTATGTTGCCCCTCCTGGGTAGGCATCAAAGTGCATATTGCTACCCACTCTATATTATTATATTTGGCTAATCTCTCCAACTGCCTAAATGAGATAGTCCTGACATCACCATTACGAATAGCCTTTAGCACATGAGTCCTGCCATCCACCACAAATCATATCTCCATATCCTCCAATCTCAGGGTAACCTCCTCCAAAGAATATAGCCATTGCATCCCAAGTACTATGTCCATGTCACCCATGTTGACCACATGATAGTTCGCCTTAAACTCATAGTTGTTTAGGTGCAAAGGTAGGTCTTGCACCATCCTATTACAACGAAGAGTATATCCATCAACTACCTTAACTCTCAGTCCCTCAAACTCCTCATTAATGAGTCCATGCCTCTCCACAAATCATGCATAAATGAAATTATGTGTGGTACCTATATCCAATAGAGTAATAATCTTTTGTCCTACCAAGACTCCCTGAAATTTGAAAGATCCCTCTCTTTGAATACTAGACAGACGTGCCTCCTGTAAATGTATCTCTGGAGCCTCTTTTTTCTTAGCACCATCTACCTCTTATTCACCCTCTGCCTCATCAGGATCCTCATTATGGTGCTCTGAGATGTCTGAATTTGAACCTTTTTAATAAGCCCACATCACCCAGTTAGCCTTTCCCTTAGGCTTCATAGGACAATCATGACCAAACTCATAGGGACCTTTGCAAAAGAAGCATAGCTTCTTCCTACGCAGGTCATTAAGTGTTTCCTTATCCCAAGGTGTAGCTAGCTTGTCTTTTGAATCACTAACCTTCTCTTTACCCTTTCTGAATTCCCCTTTGTTATCTCTAAATGATGAAGAACTCTTTGAACTAAACTGGTTTGCTGGAGTTGCAAGTTCCATACTGCAAGCTTTCTTCATGGCTTCCTGTAATGTAGGAGGATCACTGGCCTTTACCCACCCCTTGAGTGGTTTAGTTAATTCCTCTTTGAATAAAATGACTAGCCTCCTTTCTAAAATGTCAGGCACCATCACTACAAGCTTCTGGAAGTCATTGATAAATTGTTCTAAATCTCCTGATTTTCTCAACTAGGCTAACTCCCAGAAATAAACTTCAAGATTTTTTTTATCAAACTTTTCTATCAATCTATCCAAAAACTCTTGATAAGTCATTACCTGATTGTGTTGCAATGTGATCATGCCATGTGTCCACCAATCATGTGCTTCCCCATCTAAGTGTAAAGTGGCATACTTGAGTGCTTCAAATTTTGTCATCATCTTCAAAGATAGGAAAGTATCCACCTTATGAATCCAAGCACGAGCAGTCATTTTTCCACTGCCATCAAATGTGGATAATACCAACTTGTTGGTGACCTGTTGCAACTCATTGTGTTTATCTACTTGCTTCTGCCTAGAAGCTCTATAGTTCAAGTTCCTATCAAATGTTCATCCATCTTGTACATATTCTGGTAATGAATCCCACTCATTCCTCACTTGTCAGAGTTCATCTACAATATCTGTTATCATAGCATCAGGTGTGTGTGCTAGAGTTTCTTCTCTGAATGTAGGACGTGTGGGTTTGTCAGTTGTTCCAGACCATGTCCTATGTTGTGATCCTACTATGCTCCTATTTTCCCCAATAAAATGTTGCATCATAACCATCATTGCTTGTGTACTTGCCTCTATTGATTGTAGAAGCCTCTCCTTTTGCTATAAAGTCTCATCATCTCGCACACTTCTCGATGGGCTTTGAGAATGTCTCTCAGCCATATTCTTAGTTATGTTGGTTCCTTTGTAAACTAAATTAAATGGTGGCTAGGTAACCCTATCAGGCTGGCAGGAAACCACTCTGATACCACTATAATGACCTGTACCAATAGGCCACTGGATTGATCAAATGGTGGAGACTGAATTCTGAAGATGATATGATGAAAGTGCAACTCCAACTGAAACTCCAAACCAGCAATTAAGCACAAGTGAAAGGACTAAAATATCCTTCCCACAGCTGCAACAATTTAGGTAATCTTTCACACCCTCAAAATTACGTACCAATTGAGATTTTTCGTTCTCAATGGCCAATTGTGACTACTTGCAGAAACCCTATTCTCCACAACTCACATCAGCAAAAAGAAATAATAAATCTCGATGATAGGCAATGAGCCCTCAATGCCTATTTATTCTTTTTTCCTTGATAGGTCGGCATCCCTTTTTAATTTTTCTCTGCTTCTTCCAGCAACCTCTAGAAGATTTTTTTTTAATTTAATTTATAAAGTTACCTTGTAATATATATATTCTTAATTGATAACTTTATAATTAATTCCTCCAAAAAAAATGGGACATTACATAAGCACTCCTATGGAGATGGGCTGCAAACTAATGAAGAATGATGACTCACCTTTTGTAAATCAAAGTATATATAGATCCATGATTGGAAGTTTATTATATCTTACAGCATCTAGACTTGACATAATGCAAGCTGTGAGCATGGTTTCAAGATTCTAGTCTAATCCAAAACAATCTCATCTCAATGCAATAAATTGAATACTAAAGTACATTCAAAGAAAACTTGATTTTGGTTTATGGTATCCTCACAGTAATGACTTTACACTTTTTGGTTATACTAATGCATATTGTGGTGGATTTGATGATAAAAAGAGTACTAGTTGTGTAGCTTTCTTCCTTGGTAATTGCTCAATTGACTAGCATAGCAAAAAATAAAATTGTGTTACATTGTCTACCTGTGAATCTAAGTATGTTGCTGCTACTACCTATTGTACTTGGCTAATTTGGATGGATTATCAATTATCTAATTTAGGTATTCAAGTTCCAAAGCCTATTTCTATCATTTGTGATAATATGAGTTCTATTCAACTAAGTAAAAATCTAGTAATTCACTCATGGACAAAACATGTGGCTATTAAATTTCATTTTTTACATGACAAAGTTCTCAATAATGAATTTAAGTTTATCTATGTGCCCACTTAAGGATAGGTAGCAAACATTTTTACTAAAGCTCTACCTAGGGAATCCTTTGAATAGCTAAGAACTTGATTGGGAGTTTTCTCTCAATCAATGCTGATATAAGGTTTTGGCAGATAAATAT
Source organism: Cupressus sempervirens (assembly GCA_028749045.1). Taxonomy (NCBI): domain Eukaryota; kingdom Viridiplantae; phylum Streptophyta; class Pinopsida; order Cupressales; family Cupressaceae; genus Cupressus; species Cupressus sempervirens. Next base: position 754,183,394 of record CM053789.1, on the reverse strand, counting down.
TTTGTGTAAGGTTTCTACTCCTATTCACAAAAAATTTCTTATGTGAAAAGCAGATGGTCAAATTTTTTGATGTAAAATTTTTGGGGGAGATATTAGAGTTGTGTTTGGTAGTTAGCACACACATTTTATTTTGAGATCAGCATTTATGTGATCAGCATATATGTTCAACTCTATATTCTTTATTTAGTGACAGTGATGCATCTATGTGATCAACATATATGTGATCTATTTGCATATTTGTTCATTATCTTGTATATATGAGAAGAAATCTTAATTTTATATTTATTTATTTTTCATCTTGTATATATGAGATGGTGAAAAATTTTGCCTCAAAAAATGGGGGAGATTTTTTACCATGCTTCTGAAAAGGTGGCAAGTTTTTGATGTTCTCCCATCACAAAGGTGGAAAGAGTAAGTTTGGAGTATGTGGCATAGACATGAGAAAAGGTAAGAAAGGAAAATTTGAATTAAGTGGCATAGACAAGAGTAAAGGTAAGAAAGGAAAATTTGAAACACGTGGCACAAGGTACTAGCGCATAGTAAATAAAGTTTTAAACGGCCTAAGCATAGGTTATATGTGGAAATTAATGAGAGACTGCATATAATTCAAATCTCACCAAGTGGAAGGTTTTTGTGGCGGACTTGAAAGGAAGTTTTAACATAGTTTTGGTTGTGGGCATTTTTTGGTTTATGTCTTCTTTGTAAAACAACAAGGAATTTTGTTGCGAGAATAACATTAAAAAGTTGCTCTATGAATTTTTTCATTACATTGGGTAAAAGATATGAAAAGAATCCTCTTTTGTTGCTCTGTGAGAAAGATTTTGAAAGACCTTTTTTTTCTTCTACAAATATGAAATGCTCTTTGGTCTGTGAAAGTGCAAATGTTCTTGCTCTGCAAATATGGGTTACTGTGAAAAATAACTTGGCAAGAATTGTTTTGTTTCTCTATGAAATGGAGTATAAATTGCTAGGTAAGGTATCCTGTGTTGATAAGTCTATGCTCAATTTTTCTTTGTGTAAATACTTACTCATCTAATCTCTCATGTGCATGCATGAATGACCAAGGCAAAAAAAAGCAAGATGTTTTACAGTGAAAAAAAAGTTTTCAAGAAAATAGAGAATAATGGAGGTAAAAGTAAAAATGATCACAAGTATGATCATTTCAGTTTGTTCAAAATTGTTTTTTGAAAAGAAGAATAAGGTATATAAAAGGTTGAAAATTTTATAGTCAATTGAATTTTTCGAAAAAGGAATGAAAAAGAGGAATAAGGGTTTTGAATGTTTTCAGTCAATATTTTAAAAGGAAAAGTTTTTGTTTGTCTTTCTGCGTAAAAAATAGAAGTTTTTCTTCTTTGAACCTAATATAATTTTTGAAAAGAAGTTTAAAAAACACAATTATGAAGGTTCTCTGGTTTGAACCCTAAATGGCATTTTTTTTTATAAAAAAAGTTTTTAATTCATTTCAATGGCAAGTTTTTGGGGTTTTCTTACAAACCCTAATGGCACTATTTTGAAGAGTTTGAAGAAAAATCTTGAAGTTTTTCTAGCATAGTTTGTTGTTTATAGACTGGTATTCAAAGGACATGAAAAATTTTGTGGCATAATTGATAACAAATTGTTTTAAAACTACATACAGTAAGGGTATTTTTGAAATGGCCCTAACTGGTTCAGTTTTAAAAACTAATATTTTTTGTACGAGTTACATCTCTATTTAAAGAGATTGCTATAAACACTTGGTGCATCAATGGTATACAATGATGTAAAGGCATAGATACAAAATATTTTTGAAGTTGTGTAAAATCTGAAGGGTTGATTATAAACTTATCTACATGTATAGGTGTGTGGTGTATTACATACAATTATATGTGTATATAAGGTTGTAATACCATTAAAAGAGATAAACAGGGTTGAATCCCTAAGCAGTTGTTGTTGCTAATTGTAAAGAGTTGAAGCTCAATAAAGATTGCAGGTTCATGGAGTGGTTTTATCTCCCTATGACAAATCTTTTTGAGGAATTTTGAGGGTTTCCCAATTGGAACAAATATGTGTTTCTATCTTCTATGAGTTCATGTTGTCTTATTCATGCATAGTGAATGATTATTATTTCAATAAGATTTGAATGTATTCAATTTATGAAACTCTAAAGTTGTAATTTGAAAATTGGTTAAGCAAAATTAGTGAGTTCTAATTCACTCCCTCCTCTCAGAACCCTAATACTTCCAACATGACCCACAACACAAATTGCCAATAAGCATAAAAACACACAAATTTCTCCCAATTGTGTTGCTAATCATAAAAGTATTGTAATTCACCATTTTCAGCAGATGATGATGATGATGCTGAAATTTTATTTTGTACAATGACCAACATGCCATTTAGTCTATATATATTTATAGACATTCTTCATGAGTTTGGTTTATGTTTAATGGATATGTTTCCATTCGATTCAACAACTCTTCCACTACACCAAAACATTATTCTCTAATTTGTACAGAGTGGCTCAAACTAATATTGGAATGTTCTGTCCTTTTCCTTAACAAAAAAATTATTTAACTATTACGTACTCTTTATATATAAAAAATGGTTTCATTCAAGTTGGGATAGGCTATCCTACTACAAAATTTTTTTTACCAAAAGCAAAATAAAGTCAAATTGTTTTTTTCCTAGATTCATGAAAATGTAGTAATTTTTCTCCAATTTTTTTTGCTGTTTTCAGACTACAAACTATGCAGATCATGAAGATCAAATGATATTTGGATCTTTTGAAAATTGGTCAACTGTACATTTTTGTGGGAGCATAGCCACATCCTTTCTAATCAGTATTGATGATGTCACATACACTTTGTACTCTTTCTGGTGGCATTTTTGTGTCCTTTATTGAGTGAAGAATAATCTTATCATTCCTATCATACCAATAATTTCTAGTTGTGTTTGAAATAATTGTTTTGCAATTTTTATGAAAAAAAATAGAGCCACTATTGATCTCTATAAAAAATCAATTTCAATCTGTCATTAACTTTTAATGTAGCTACAATCAATCAATTGTGTATAATTTCAAATAATAAAACTAATTTGTATTTTATATATAATTTATAAATATACCCATTTTATATTATTTTGTGGCATTAAAGTATTATGATAATTTGATTTATTTAATTCATTTTATTTCTTCTATATCTAGGCTTGTGATGTACTTGCAAATAAATTTATTTCTCATATTTTTTAACAATAGGTAATTATGATTGCATAAATAAAAATTTATCTACTTGTGCTTTACATTCATCTCTATATTTTTTTACCATCAATGTTTATGATCACACCCCTTGTTCCTTCATATTTCTCTCCTACGGCTCTTTCATATTGATAAAGGTGTTAAGTATACAAGTCTAGTTAGTGCTTAGATATGTTGATGATGTCTTGTATTGATGATAGGTTTTTCATTAATGATAACATATATGTTTGAATCCTGATAGATAGGGATTTTGTACATTACAGAGGTTTATTAAGTTGACCAAGTTGGCACACAATGGGTTAAGTTTTGCAAGCTTAGGATCATGTTCATCGTTGATTTTAGATGCTATAACAATGTTCTCTTACATTTTTATTAAGTATTGGATGAGTTAAAGTTCATTTGGTAAAGACTGGTAGTAGACTAGTGTGCAAGAAATTATGTCATAGGTAATTGTTGGTAGTTTGAGTGTATCTTATCAGCAAAGTGGAATCAAGGTGTGTGAGCTTAGATAGTGTTTTAAGACATGTTCATGATGTTATGTTCAAGATATCATATCTTGGAGATTATTATGGAGAGGTTGTGGAAGTTAAATGTGTACTATGTTTTACTAGCAATTAGTTGTGCTAGTGAAACATGTTGATCCTTATTGGATAAAGTGTTAATTATATTGTAACATGTGGAAAAATTATTGTGTATGCCTTAGTTTGGTCATAGGTAATCAATTGTATATTGGAAAACCCTTAATAGGATGACCTAGTTAATCAATTGGATAGGGTATAAAGGAAAGATGTTTTCCTTGGATATGAGTGTGGTTGTTCTGTATGGTAATGTGGTGTATGGTTAGGGGATGCAAATTTGATTAGATTTGAAAAAATATGGAGTTGGGTGTTGGTTTTGGGCTTCAAAGGAATTGTATTGACAATTAAGTTACAATATTGGTCAATTCAACTTATTAGATTTGTTATCCTGAAGAGCTGCTCTTCAATTTTTACTAAAGCTGTTTGAATAGTAAGTCCAATTGTCTTCCTGCAAACCTTTAACATAGTTTGAACCTCCTAACAAGGGTTCAAGGTCTCCTAATGGGTATCTATCCTTTAATAGCCTAGACTATTGTATAGTTAATTATAATGTACTTGACTCCTAACATAGTCACATCCTTTCACAAGGAACTTTTATAATAGTACAATATCTTTTTGGTTCCATCTCCACTAGGATTTTCCCCATAATCAAGGGTTTCCCTAGTCAACAAATAATTATGTTACTTTGTATGGTTTATCTCTTCTTATGCTTCATTGTTTTGGTTATTGAAGTTGGATATAAGTTTAATGTTCTCACAATAGATTCACCCCCCACTCACATTGTGTGGGTGGACTTTACTTTCTAATAAAAGGATCTTGGAATATAATAAGACTTTAAATAAATTCTAAAAATTTATAGAAATTATTGAAAGTTAATATTAAAAATTATGTCGTATAAATATTTTTATCATATTTTGTAGTTCATTTTATCTCCTTTATAATTGTAGTGTTTTCAACCCTGTGGTAGGCTTTTCTCTATTATAATATATTCATATCCTTTACTAATGAATCTCAAACCTATTTATATAATTACTCTCTCTCTCTCTCTCTCTCTCTCTCTCTCTCTCTCTCTCTCTCTCTCTCTCTCTCTCTCTCTCTCTCTCTCACACACACACACACACACACACACACACACACACACACACACACACACACATTTTTAGATCTCTATTTTCCTTTGTAACTTGTATGTTAACTTTATTTAAGAACCACATTCAAATTTCCGTAAATTCCCTAAGAATTTTATCCAAAAAAAAGGTCTCCTTGGCAGCTTGAGGGTGAGCTAGTCAACCCCTATTTGAAAGGTGATTGTCTAGTCCATGCAACCTCCAACATCCAGAATTAGATGCAAATAGAATTAAGAAAAGATATTGCAAGATCCATATTGAATTTGGATAACTTTCCTTTAAAACTTCATAAATAAGCTCGTCCCACCTTCATTAGAACATATTGTTAGAAGTCTATTGGGAAAGAAGAAATACTAAGAGGTAGGAGGGGGGGTGAATCAGGATCTAAGAAACTTGTGTCCTTTGAAACAATTATCAATCTAATATCTATCACCACTAACCCTTATCTCTATAAATACATGAATCACATAAACATATATTGCAATGATGTATTATATCTAATCTATTGATTGCAATCATAAACATGAAAGTAAATGATCAACACATAACACAAATATTTGGTGACCTAGAAACCCTCCAATGTGAAGGTAAAACTAGGGTAGGGATGACACCCACAAATCTTGATTGCTATAGCAATAAAATTTTCCTATTAGGGCTACAATTTTGATCATTTTGATGGTCTACCCTATGAGGGGCCTTCCCTATTAATATTTACAAGACTTATTTAGTCTACCTTGATTAACGAATTTCAAACTTGCAAACAAAGTAAGCACTATGTTAAGATATTTACATCAATCTGTCACGGCCACTCTAGTAAGATATTTAAACTAATTCACTCTACTAAAATATGTATTAGTACTTGGTCCTTTGGTTAACACTCTAATTCTTGATTATGGATCTCCTCTTTCCAAATTTTGATCCTTTCACTGATCTTATATAACTTTGTTCTGCACTTCACTGCTCTACTCAGTTGCTCTTCCTTGTTTCACCTCTAGACCCAGCTTCAAGCATCCAAACTCCACTTCTCAGACATACACTCTCACCATCATAAAACTAGGGTTTGGATCCTCCTTTTATAACTAGTTGGAGAAGGCTTCAGATCAAGATTAATGATCCATATTTCTCCATTTTGCCACTTAAACCTTCCATTTTTCTGATTGGTTAAACACCTTGCATAGGTATTAATGATCCATGCCAAAATGTGTAATCATCTCCTTAAATTAGTCCTTGACCATAAAAAATGCATTAAGTTGGCCAAATATGGTTTACCTTAGTGATTGTGCAATTCCAAACAAACATGTTAATACTAGCTTGCTCAGCACATGAACACTCCAACACTCAGTCATGACTAATTTGTATGTTGTCCCTCAACTTCTGAATGCTTGGTACTCATTTTATAACTCAGCATGAACTAACTTTTGTACATATCTTGAAATATACTATCTTTTATCACACTCATCATACATAGGAGTACTCGGTGCTCATAGACTTGCTCAAAAATAACAACTACTTAGCCTTGATTGAACTATGAACAAGTCTTAATACATTGCTCAACCTTAGTAGGATAGGTTGGTCGCAGTGATGACCAACCATCTCTGCCATGTAATTGACCAAGTGTTTGACATTAATAAACAACAAGCTGTAGAGATTAACAATCTCCCCCTTTAACATTAGTGGAAAAAACACTTTGTCATTACATTACATTACATCCAAACTGAAAATAGTACTCCCCCTTACATTATGACTTGGTCTTCATAAAGACTTTAATATGTTCAACATATATACATGTCTTCAAAAATGAGTATCCAATACAAAATTCCCAAGGATTCATACCTTTAATATTCATCTTCATACATTATTCTTTAAGTTATGGCATGTTTCCCCCATACATATATATACATTCCCCCTTGTTTTTTTCACTTATTCAATTGTTGGGGTGAAGAGGTCAAACTATATTTATCCAAAAATGGTTTGTGAATCTGTATAACCATGGCAAGTGGATTATCCCAACTTGTTCTAACATATTCCAAAACTGAAACTTTAATCTCTAGTTGAGTAGCTAGGTCAACTAGGCTTTCTGTAGTAGTGATATGAGGATCTCAGTTTATTGTGTCCTTTGCAAATGATAACTCTCTCTACATCACCTCCAAATGAGGTATCAACATTGACTAAATGGAAATCAATTTAGCTCTCATTCTTCCATCTATGGCTTGTAATTCAACCAATCCCCCTTGAGCAAAAATCAATTTGTTAAGATCGATAGGGCTTGAACTTGCGTCCATGCTCAAAGAATCTCGTAATCTTCAGATCTAACTACAATTTATCAATCCAATACTGAATATCTTGTGTGAGTCTTGCGACATCACACAATGTCTTGTACAATATTTGAATATTCTTGAGCACTCCTATATCATTTACAAGGTTAGAAAGTTCAACTTTCCTTATAACTATTCCAATTGATACTTTCTCCAAAACTTGTTTTTCAAACATTTTCTCATACCAGTGCAATAAATTCTCATTTGCATCTATATCCTCACTACTAATCTTCTCAAAAATATGAATTAATTGGTCTATGATAGGAACTTTCTCATCAACATCCTTAATATCACATGCATCAATAAAAATATATTTTATTTCTTGAAGTAAATGTTTCTGTTGATATTCTCTTTTTAGTTCTTCTTGTCTCAAATTTTTGGACAAAAGGCCTTGCAATATTTGCATCTATTCATATGTTATGTTATCAGTATCATATCTTAGAAGAACTATAAACTCATCTAATGTTACAGGCTTGATAGGTGACCTTTCTTTCTTCTTTAGCAATTTCTCCCTCGGTGTACTACTACTTGACAATACTAAATGAAGTAAGTGTGATGAACATCAACACTTGGTCTTGTCTCTATTTTCTTTTGCTATGGACCCTATACCTTAGTCACTGCATCACTTGGTTTCTCTATCTTTTTATTTTCCTCTATAAGAGATCCTGAGAGTGGTGCTTGTATCTCACCAATAGTAGAATTGTCTACTTGTGCATTCATCCCATCAATTTGACCCTCTATGATCTGATTTTCCTTCATAGGATCTTTATTTTTCTTATCTTTAATTTCCAATTCACTATGTTCCTTGGCTTCTATGACTAAAGTCTTTTATTTCATACATTCCAATTGTTCATTCGAGTCAACAGTAATAATAGGTGTTTTAGTAATTGATATAGTTACATGTTGCTCCGTTCCTTTCTCTCCAATCTTAGGATATTCCTTGATTTGAACTAGATGGATGTCTCAAATAAAACATCTTTGATGAATTTAGGAGCTTACTCCACTTTCTCATTCTCAGTAGACACTATTTACTTTGTATTAGTTGACATTGGAGTCACATTGGGCAATGTGTTGTCAAGGGTTTCATCCTTATTAGTGATTGACTCTGTCTATTTTTCCTTGCCTTGAGCCATCTTCTTCATAGTCTTGACTAACTATCTTGCATCATTATAGAAATCCTCTATATTGTCTAATTCAACTTGTTCATCTTCCTTTTCCTATTCTACAGTTGGTGTCAACAATCCAAATGCTTTCTTCCACATCAACCTTCTCTCTTGAACTACTTCCTCAATTATGTTTCTCAAAATTTTATAGCCTCTTTTCTTTGGAAAATCTTTTAGGGCTATAGACATATGAGTCTTTCGTAAATATGGCATTGTTTGGGCTAGAGTTGTTTCCCTTATTTGACTTTTAGTAGAAAATGCCCATTTTCATTAAGAATTTACTTTATTATACAACCTCTCTAGTAGTGATTTACCTAACTCAATGGGAGTATACTTAAAATTTACTATCATACCCAAAATTTCTTGTTCAACTTTTTATTTATCTCCTTTATCTAAAGAATCATATTTTACATGCTTAAATCTACAAAGACCTACTGAACTTAAAATATTTTCACATACCTTGTCTATATCTTGAGGAGATTTCTCAAGTACAATCTTGAATTTACTCAAAACATCAGATTCTACCATTTCTACTTCTTCATCATGTTTGACAATGAGTTTTATCCTTAGCCTCTTCTTCTAGTCTTTCTCAGTCTCCTTGGCCTTTGATTTATTCTTCTTGGGAGATGTTCCCTTTACTGGCTTGGTAATCTTCAAGGTTCCTTTCTTGGGCTTGAAAATGACAGGAGATATTACCTTTGATCCCTACATTTCCTTTGATCCCTATCTTCATAGAGGATGATGGTGTAAGCATTTTCTTCAAACTCCTCTTGACCTTAGGATCAACAATTACTATATTTTTTCCTTGTGGTTTATAAGGCTCAACACCCACTAATTCCTTACCCTTAGGTTCATCTTCTTCATCATCACTCTCGAAGTCTTCCCCTTTTCCTTATGTGATTTGCAGGGGTGCCTCTCCAAGTTTTCCTTCTAAAAATTCTATCATTTTCTCTCTTTTTATGTCTATCTTTGGAACCTTTTTCTAGATCAACATCTTTATATATGCAATGTCAAATGTGTGGAATAGCTGAATTCTTATCAATTTATTATAACAATAATGTTATCATTGATGCACACATGTCACCAATATTTACTTCATAATTCATCGATCTTAACCATGCAACCCTTGGTATAACATCTTGGGCATAGGTATAGTCAATATCAACCATGAAGCATATGTGATAATAATAATGATCAACGACCTACTTAGGGATTCTCATCATGTTCTTCATTTTACCTTTAAATTCATCAAAATACCCATCTAGAATAATCAAGCAAAAATTTCTCCTAATTATTCAATGTAACCATTGATCTTCTTGGTTATAGACCTCTTCGTATCCCACACAACATCTCCAATGGTTAGAATGAATTTTGTATATAAAATAATAGACACAATATAAGTGAGTCAAACTTACATGAGGTGTTCTTTTCTTTTTTGACGGCTCCTAGATTCTTAGCTAGTTGGATCAGCTGCAACTTGGCCAAATCATAACATGTGATCCTTCTTTACACTTTTATAACTAAAATCTACTGCTACACAAGGCATGCTATTCAATTAGCTCAACTGATAGAACTTGTGAGAAACCACTCAGACTATAAACTCAAGAAAAAGATCATCAATTGCATCAACTGACATCCCTCAGTCATTCTATTTTTCCTTGGTAAGTTCTTTAAACATATTTATGGCTTGACATTGCATAGTCTCCACTTGGTTAAGGGTAGATATCTCTTGGATACAATTGTTAATTGTGTATTATCTTTGATGTTACACAAATGTCATATCAGCCATCAAACAAAGTCTACCGAGCTCAGATGGTTAGCAAAGCATTTTATAGTAACTACCGAGAATTCTTGAACATTACAAGTAAAATTAGCTTTTACCGAGCTCACTCGGTAAGAAAAGGAAAGTTAGCTTTTACCGAGCTCACTTAGTAAGAGAAGGAAAGTTAGCCTTTACCGAGCTCACTCGGTAAGTGAAGGAAAGTTAGCTTTTATCAAGATCACTCGGTAAGAGAAGAAAAGTTAGCTTTTACTGAGCTCATTCGGTAAGCAAAGGAAAGTTAGTTTTTATTGAGCTCACTTGGTAAACGAAGAAAGGTCAGTATTCACTGAGTTAACTTGGTCTCCGAAGGAAATTGCAAAGCTTGTGGTATTTACCAAGATTCACTTGGCTAACACTGGGGAAACCATTCTGGAACAGTGGTCACTGAGCTGGGTAGGGCAGCAAAGGATTTTATTGTTCCAAAGAATTAAGTTTAACTGTTTTATGCAGCTAACTGATTTTATGTTTTTTAGTTGTTGTAACTTGTAATTGAGCCGACTTGACAAACTATAAGGTATATATGAAAGGTCAAGTTGTGAATTCAAAAGTCGAAGTGTATGGATGCATAAGAGTGCGAATGAATAAATAAGAGAATGTTGAGGAAGGATTAGATATCCCCATGAAGCTGCAAAGTTGTATTCGATTAGTGAGGATCTAGTAAAGCAGAACAAAGATCTGTATTTAGCAAAGATAAGTTGCATATATTTTAGATCACGTCATTGTTGCTTTCTAATCATTGTAACAATGATTCAAAATCTCTTAACAGAGTTGGTTTGACAACCATTTTGTAAATCCTCTAACAAGGTGACAGTTCAGTTGAATTTTTTTAAAGACCTCTGACAAGGCCACTTCTAACAAGGTGATTAAATCCTCTAACAGGGTCACACCTAATAGTGTGTTTTGTAACCTTTAATAGGGTTGGCTCCTAACAGGGGTCACTTCAGAAGAGTGAAAATTGGTAACTACTTACATGGTGGTTTTTTCCAAATTGGGTTTCCACGTTAAATCTAGTGTCTCTTGTGTTCATGATTATTCCTTTATGCATGCATGTTAATTACCTTAAATGCTTAATAAGTTAACATAATATCTATCAAGTTTCAGAATTTATTTGTATGGTTACCGAGTGTTTGTAGCAATATTGTTTTAAGACATCTAAGGATCTGTGAAAGATTTTGGGGTAACTGATTCACCCCTCCCCTCTCAGTTACTCCATCTCTATTTCCAACAATTGGTATCAGAGCCCTTGGTGCTTGTAGGATAAGATTTCAAGGATCTAAGCCAATGATCAGGATGTCTTACAAAAGGGAAATCCTAAGACTTAACAAAAATAACTTCTCAGCATGGCAAAGTCTAATGAGACTTCACCTAGCATCCATTAGTGATACAGGACTGAAGTACCTTGATGAAAAATATGCAGAACCAGCTGGCACACTATTTGTCAATGATATTGCTAAAAAGAAGACTCACAACATTATGATGATAGATATAGCATCTGCTCTAAGTTATGAAGAATTTGATGATATCAAGGACTGCAAATTTGCTTTTGAAATGTGGGAAAAGCTAAAATAAATCTATGGAGAAGATGATAATGTTAGAAGAGCCTAAGCAGAAACTCTGAGAGGACAGTTTGATCAAATGAGGATGAGAGAGGATGAAAACATTGTAAAATATGTTGAAAGAGTTAAAGCATGTGTCAGTGCAATCAAAGCTTCTGGAGGAGATATTAGTGAAGAGACAGTTATAAGTAAAGTTCTCAGAACTCTACTTCCCATTTATGCAATCAGAGTTTCTACAATTCAGGAAAGAAGATGTGAAGCAAATCATAAGATAAATCTAGAGGCTATAGTTGGAAGATTGACTGCATTTGAACTAGACAACTTTGATAACCATGTTCCAACTTCCAAGAACATTGAATCAGCATTTGAAGCCAAACATTAACTCAAGGAGAAAGGCAAAAAGAAATCTCAGTCAGAAAGTGAAGATGAATCAAACCAAAGTTCAGACAGTGATGTCGAAGTAATTGAAGCCCTTTTGGCAAAGAAGTATTCTAGAGGAAAAGGAAAATACAAAGGTAAAGTACATCTAATCTGTTTTTCATGTGAAGAAGTTGGTCATATTGCTGCTAGGTGTCCAAACAAGTAGAATAAAGATGAGAAGAAAGATCATAGATGGAATGGAAAGAAAGATTTCAAATCATTCAAAGACAAAGGTAAGAAAACATGTTTTATGGCTAAAGATTCTAATGACTCTAATGATGAAGAAGAAGATGAAATTGTCTACATTGCTGTGAAAGATGAATCTGACAATGATGAGGAAATGGCACTCATTTCTCATATGAGCAAAAATGATACATGGATTATAGATAGTGGTTTTTCTCATCACATGACTGGTGACAAAACTAAGTTTGAATACTTTGAAGGGTATGATGGTGGTAGTGTAAGATTTGGTAACAATGAACCTTGCTGTATAAAAGGAAGATGAAGAATCTCTCTAACCAAGGAACTTATATGTGATAATGCCTATTGGGTAGAAGGACTAAAGCATAATTTGTTAAGTGTGGCACAACTACTCAATAATGGAATCAAAGTAGAATTCATGCATGGTAAAGCAAGACTGCTGGATGGGAAAGGAAAGCTGATTGGATCAGGCACTCAAATTAAAGGTAACTTGTTCTATCTTGTACTAGGTGAATGTTCATGTTTCATTGCTCAAATTGAAGAAAGTTGGTTATGGCATAAAAGGTTGTGTCATGTAAACTTTGATAATCTGATAAAGATAAGCAAATTTAGGAAAGTAAGAGGCATTCCCAACATAAAGAAACCTAAGGTCAGTTTATGCAAAAATTCTTAGATGGGAAAGATGGGAAAGACTAGTTTTAAAAGTAAAAATTATCAATCTGAAGATATATTAGAAATTGTGCATACTGATTTATGTGGACCCATTGGAATTGAAAGCTATACTGGAGAAAAGTTCTTCATTCTTTTTGTTGATGATTACTCAAGAATGATGATAGTCATGTATCTAAGAAATAAATCAAAATCATTTGAAAATTTTAAATGGTATTTGGCCAGAGTAGAAAAGGAAACAGGAAAAATATTAAAATGCTTGAGGTCAAACAGAGGTGGAGAATTCATCTCACATGAATTCGATAACTTTTGCATAAAAAGAGGAATCAAAAGACAGGTATCAACCCCTGGAACACCCCAACAAAATGGAATACCTGAAAGAAGAAATAGATCCATCATGGATTGTGCAAGAACTTTAATGATTGAAAAGAACATTGCTATCAAATACTGGAAGGAAGCTATCAGCACTGCAGTCTATACTTTGAACAAAGTTCAGCTAAAGAAAGACTCATTCAAAACCCCTTATGAGTTATGGTATGGCTATAAACCTAATGTAAGTTACCTTAAAGTATTTGGAAGTAAATGTTACATTTTGAAACAATCTAGAAAAGGAAAATTTGATGTAAAAGGTGATGAAAGTATATTCTTTGGATACTCATGCAAAATTAAGGCATATAGATGTTTGAACTTGTCTACTCACAAAGTCATAGAAAGTGCACATGTGAAAGTTGATGAGTTTGTAGAAAGGTCTGAAGAAGAAAGCAAAAGGAAATCAGAAGATTATAAAAGATTTGTCTTCAATGAACCTGATACAGTACCAGTTACACCAAACAATCAGGAAACTTCTACTCCCGAGTCATCTATAACTGAGTTGCAAGAAGTTCAAACAGAGCCACAACAAACTGAGTTAAATTCAGTATCTACTGAGCAAGTATCTACCAAGCAAACATCTACTGAGCAAATATCTACCGAGCCAGAACAGACAGAGCCTAAAGTTGAAATGCAAGAAGATAATAATAAAATCCATTCAAAAACCAAGGAACCTGTATTAGCTAAGTATGTCAGGAGACATCATTTAGCATATCAGATCATTGGAGATAAATCTGAAGGAACCATGACATGAAATACGCTGAAAGGTACTTGTTTACTTGCTGATTTTAAACCTAGAAATATCAAAGATGCATTGGAAAATGATAGTTGGATTGAAGCTATGAATTAGGAAATAGATCAAATAGAGAAAAACAAGACATGGACTCTTATACCCAAACCTAAAGACAAAAATGTGATTGGAACTAAGTGGGTATTAAGAAACAAGTTGGATGAAGACGGTAAGGTATCAAGAAACAAAGCTAGACTAGTATGCAAAGGATATGCTCAAGAAGAAGGAATAGACTATGGAGAAACTTTTTCTCCTTTTTCAAGATTGGAAGGAGTCAGAACTCTACTAGCATATGCTACTCACAAAGGATTCAAAGTTTATCAGATGGATGTCAAGTCAAAATTCCTTAATGGTATACTGGATGAAGAGGTTCACATTGAACAACCTGAAGGTTTTGTTAACCCAGACAAAAGGAACATGGTCTGCAAATTACACAAGGCATTGTATGGTCTAAAATAAGCCCCTAGAGCATGGTATGAAAGATTGCATAACTATCTTATTCAAATTGGTTTTCAAAGAACTAATGATAATAGTAGCTTGTATATTAAAGAAGGACCAGATAATAAGATTGTCTTGGCAAAAATATTGGTAGATGATACTGTTTTCACAGGGAATGATGATCTTTGCAAAGAATTCTCAGAACAAATGAACAAGGAATTTGAAATGTCTATGTTTGGTGAGATCAAATTCTTTGTTGGTCTTCAAATTCAATAGAATAAAAATAGTATCTACATCACTCAATCAAAGTACATCAAGGAGATATTGAAAAAGTTTGGAATGGAAGATTGTAAACCAGTTGGGACTCCTATGTCTACTGGATTAAAAATTACCAAGGATGATGAATCAAAAGAAGTAGATCAAACATTGTATAGATCTATGATTAGAAAATTGCAATATGTAGTTCATACAAGACCAGATATTGCCCTTGTAGTTGGTATTGTAGCAAGATTTTCAGCAAAACCAAGAGAAAATCACACGATGGCAATCAAAAGAATAATGAGATATTTGAAAGGAACTGAAGAGTATGGGTTATGGTATAAATTTGGAGGAAATTTGGATTTGAAAGTATTTACTGATGCTGATTGGGCAGGAAACCTTTATGACAGAAGAAGTACAATTGGAGGTGCATTCTTTCTTAGAAAAAGGTTGGCTTCTTCGATAAGCAAAAAGCAGAATTGCATATCTCAATCAATAGCAGGGGCAGAGTATGTTGCTGCAGCAGTAAACTATTCTAACATTGTTTGGTTTAAACAATTGTTGGAAGGCATGAAGATGGAAATCAAAGAACCAGTTGTTATGTTCTGTGATAATACAAGTGCAATCAACATATCTGAGAATCCAGTGATGCATCCCAAAACTAAGCACATTGCAATAAAATATCATTTTGTCAGAGAATTAGTGCAAGATCAGGAGATTAGATTGGAATATGTCCATACAAAGACCAAATTGCTGACATATTCACAAAACCATTACCTAAGGATGCATTCCTATATCTAAGAGGTAAACTTGGGGTCACTCCCCTATCTAACGTTCACTAAAATAAAGTTTTAGTGATGCATCAACTCATACCAAATTGAAGATCTATCAATTGATGTAGCTTAACTAGGAAACATTGCATATGAATCAGTACTATAGGTACATTGAAATTCATTTGAGTTGAGTTTTTTTTGGCATGTGCTGTCAAAGAGGGAGAGTTTTACTATCATATCTCTTTGAAATTTGTTCAAAACATAATGAGTTTTCTATGCAATTTCTTCACAGAGGGAGATTACTGTAAGAGGGAGAGTTTTCTATCTTAGAAGGAGAATTTTTATACTAACATGTTGTGTTGCTATACTAGTGAAAGACTTATTTTTAAATTTCATTTCTGCTATGACATGTTGTGTTGCCATCAATGCCAAAGAGGGAGATTGTTGTACAATTGTTAATTGTGTATTGTCTTTGATGTTACACAAATGTCATATCAGCCATCGAACAGAGTCTATAGAGCTCAGACGGTTAGCAAAGCATTTTATAGTAACTACTAAGAATTCCTAAACATTACAAGTAAAATTAGCTTTCACTAAGCTCACTCGGTAAGAAAAGGAAAGTTAGCTTTTACCGAGCTCACTCGATAAGAGAAGGACAGTTAGCCTTTACCGAGCTCACTTGGTAAGCAAAGGAAAGTTAGCTTTACCGAGATCACTCAGTAAGCGAAGAAAAGTTAGCTTTTATTGAGCTCACTCGGTAAGCAAAGGAAAGTTAGTTTTTACCGAGCTCACTCGGTAAACGAAGAAAGGTCAGTATTCATCGAGTTAACTCGATCTCCAAAGGAAATTGCAAAGCTTGCAGTATTTATCGAGCTTCACTTGGCTAACACTAGGGAAACCATTCTGGAATAATGGTCATCGAGCTGGGTCAGGCAGCAAAGAATTTTATTGTTCCAAAGAATTAAGTTTAACTGTTTTATTCAGCCGACTGATTTTATGTTTTTCAGTTGTAATAACTTGTAATTGAGTCGACTTGACAAACTAAAAGGTATATATGAAAGGTCAAGTTGTGAATTCAAAAGTCGAAGTGTATGGATGCATAAGAGTGTGAATGAATAAATAAGAAAATGTTGAGGAAGGATTAGATATCCCCATGAAGCTACAAAGTTGTATTCGATCAGTGAGGATCCAGTAAAGCAGAACATAGATCTATATTCAACAAAGATAAGTTGCATATATTTCAGATCACTTCATTGTTTCTTTCTAATTATTGTAATAGTGATTCAAAATCTCTTAAATCTCTTAATAGAGTTGGTTTGACAGCCATTTTGTAAATCCTCTAACAAGGTGACAGTTCAGTTGAATTATTTTAAAGACCTCTGACAAGGCCACTTCTAACAAGGTGATTAAATCCTCTAATAGGGTCACACCTAATAGTTTGTTTTGTAACCTTTAATAGGGTTGGCTCCTAACAGGGCTCACTTTAGAAGAGTGAAAATAGGTAACTAGTTACATGGTGGTTTTTTTCAAATTGGGTTTTCACGTTAAATCTGGTGTCTCTTGTGTTCATGATTATTCCTTTATGCATGCATGTTAATTACCTTAAATGCTTAATAAGTTAACAGAATATCTATCAAGTTTCAGCATTTATTTGTATGGTTACCGAGTGGCTACAGCAATATTGTTTTAAGACATCTAAGGATCTATGAAAAGATTTTGGGGTAACTGATTCACCCCTCCCCTCTCAATTACTCCATCTCTATTTCCAACAATTGATATCAAAGTTCTTGGTGCTTGTAGGATAAGATTTCAAGGATCTAAGCCAAAGATCAGGATATCTTACAAAAGGGAAATTCCAAGGTTTAACAGAAATAATTTCTCAGCATGGAAAGGACTGATGAGACTTCACCTAGCGTCCATTGGTGATACAGGACTGAAGTACCTTGATGAAAAATATGCAGAACCAGCTGGCACACTATCTATCAATGATATTGCTGAAAAGAAGACTCACAACATTATGATGATAGATATAGCATCTGCTCTGAGTTATGAAGAATTTGATGATACCAAGGACTACAAATCTGCATTTGAAATGTGGGAAAAGCTAAAAGAAATCTATGGAGGAGATGATAATGTTAGAAGAGCCAAAGCAGAAAGTCTGAGAGGACAGTTTGATCAACTGAGGATGAGAGAGGATGAAAACATTGCAAAATATGTTGAAAGAGTTAAAGAATGTGTCAGTGCAATCAAAGCTTTTGGAGGAGATATCGGTGAAGAGACAGTTATAAGTAAAGTTCTCAGAACTCTACTTCCCATTTATGCAATCAGAGTTTCTGCAATTCAGGAAAGAAGATGTGAAGCAAATCATAAGAAAAGGAAACAGGGAAAAGATTAAAATTCTTGAGGTCAGACAGAGGTGGAGAATTCATCTCACATGAATTCAATAACTTTTGCATAGAAAGAGGAATCAAAAGACAGGTATCAGCCCCTGGAACACCCTAGCGAAATGGAATAGCTGAAAGAAGAAACAGATCCATCATGGATTGTGCAAGAACTTTAATGATTGAAAACAACATTGCTATCAAATACTGGAAGGAAGCTATCAGCACTGCAGTCTATACCTTGAACAAAGTTCAGCTAAAGAAAGACTCATTCAAAACCCCCTATGAGTTATGGTATGGCTATAAACCTAATGTAAGTTATCTTAAAGTATTTGGAAGTAAATGTCACATTTTGAAAGAATCTAGAAAAGAAAAATTTGATGTAAAAGGTGATGAAAGTATATTCTTTGGATACTCATGCAAAAGTAAGGCATATAGATGTTTGAACTTGTCTACTCACAAAGTCATAGAAAGTGCACATGTGAAAGTTGATGAGTTTGCAGAAAGGTCTGAAGAAGAAAGAAAAAGGGAACCAGAAGATTATAAAAGATTTGTCTTCAGTGAACCTGATACAATACCAGTTACATCAAATAATTAGGAAACTTCTACTCCCGAGTCATCTATAACTGAGTTGTAGGAAGTTCAAACCGAGCCACATCAAATTGAGTTAAATTCAGTGTCTACCGAGCAAGTGTCTACTGAGCAAGTATCTACCAAGAAAATATCTACCAAGAAAATATCTACCGAGCCAGAACAGATAGAGCCTGAAGTTGAAATGCAAGAAGATAATAATGAAATCCATTCAAAAAGCAAAGAATCTATATTAGCTAAGTATGTCAGGGGACATCATTTAGCAGATCAGATCATTGGAGATAAATTTGAAGGAACCATGACAAGAAATAAGTTGAAAGGTACTTGTTTACTTGTTGATTTTGAACCTAGAAATATCAAAGATGCATTGGAAAATGATAGTTGGATTGAAGCTATGAATTAAGAAATAGATCAAATAGAGAAAAACAAGACATGGACTCTTATACCCAAACCTAAAGACAAAAATGTGATTGGAACTAAGTGGGTATTCAGAAACAAGTTGGATGAAGACGGTAAGGTATCAAGAAACAAAGCTAGACTAGTATGCAAAGGATATGCTCAAGAAGAAGGAATAGACTATGGAGAAACTTTTGCTCCTGTTGCAAGATTGGTAGGAGTCAAAACTCTACTAGGATATGCTGCTCACAAAGGATTCAAAGTTTATCAGATGGATGTCAAGTCAGCATTCCTTAATGGTATACTGGATGAAGAGGTTTACATTGAACAACCTAAAGGTTTTGTTAACCCAGATAAAAGGAACATGGTCTGCAAATTACACAAGGCATTGTATGGTCTGAAACAAGCCCCTAGAGCATGGTATGAAAGATTTCATAACTATCTTATTCAAATTGGTTTTCAAAGAACTAATTATAACAATAGCTTGTATATTAAAGAAGGACCAGATAATAAGATTGTCTTGGCAGAAATATTTGTAGATGATACTGTTTTCACAGGGAATGATGATTTGTGCAAAGAATTCTCAGAACAAAGGAACAAGGAATTTGAAATGTCTATGTTTGGTGAGATCAAATTCTTTGTTGGTCATCAAATTCAACAGAATAAAAATGGTATCTACATCACTCAATCAAAGTACATCAAGGAGATATTGAAAAAGTTTGGAATGGAAGATTGTAAACCAGTTGGGACTCCTATGTGTACCGGATTAAAACTTACCAAGGATGATGAATCAAAAGAAGTAGATCAAACATTGTATAGATCTATGATTGGAAAATTGCAATATGTAGTTCATACAAGACCAGATATTGCCCTTGCAGTTGGTATTGTAGCAAGATTTTCAGCAAAACCAAGAGAAAACCACATGATGGCAATCAAAAGAATAATGAGATATTTGAAAGGAACTGAAGAGTATGGGTTATGGTATAAATTTGGAAGAAATTTGGATTTGAAAGTATTTACTCATGTTGATTGGACAGGAAACCTTGATGACAGAAAAAGTACAAGTAGAGGTGCATTCTTTTTTGGAAAAAGGTTGGTTTCTTGGACAAGCAAAAAGCAGAATTGCACATCTCAATCAACAGCCAAGGCAAAGTATGTTGCTGCAGCAGTAAACTGTTTTAACATTGTTTGGTTTAAACAATTGTTGGAAGGCATGAAGACAAAAATCAAAGAACCAGTTGTTATGTTCTGTGACAATACAAGTGCAATCAACATATCTAAGAATCCAATGATGCATTCCAAAACCAAGCACATTGCAATAAAATATCATTTTGTCAGAGAATTGGTGCAAGATAAGGAGATTAGATTGGAATATGTCCATACAAAGACCAAATTGCTGACATATTCACAAAACCATTACCTAAGGATGCATTCCTATATCTAAGAGGTAAACTTGGGGTCACTCCCCTATTTGAAGTTCACTAAAATAAAGTTTTAGTGATGCATCAACTCATACCAAATTGAAGATCTATCAGTTGATGCAGCTTAACCAAGAAACATTGCATATGAATCAATACTATAGGTACATTGAAATTCATTTGAGTTGAGTTGTCTTTGGCATGTGCTGTCAAAGAGGGAGAGTTTTACTGTCATATCTCTCTGAAATTTTTTCAAAATATAAAGAGTTTTCTATGCAATTTCTTCACAGAGGGAGATTATTGTAAGAGGGAGAGTTTTCTATCTTAGAAGGAGAATTGTTATACTGACATGTTGTGTTTCCATACTAGTGAAAGACTTATTTTCAAATTTCATTTCTGCTATGACATGTTGTTTTTCCATCAATGCCAAAGAGGGAGATTGTTGGATACAATTGTTAATTGTGTATTATCTTTGATGTTACACAAATTTTATATCAGCCATGAGACAGAGTCTACCGAGCTCAGATGATTAGCAAAGCATTTTATAGTAACTACTAAGAATTCCTAAACATTACAAGTAAAATTAGTGTTTACTGAGCTCACTCGGTAAGAAAAGGAAAGTTATCTTTTACCGAGCTCACTCAGTAAGAGAAGGAAAGTTAGCCTTTACCGAGATCACTCGGTAAGCGAAGGAAAGTTAGCTTTTACTGAGATCACTCGGTAAGCGAAGAAAAGTTAGCTTTATCGAGCTCACTCGGTAAGCAAAGGAAAGTTAGTTTTTACCAAGCTCACTCAGTAAACGAAGAAAGGTCAGTATTCACTGAGGTAACTCGGTCTCCAAAGGAAATTGCAAAGCTTGCAGTATTTATCGAGCTTCACTTGGCTAACACTGGGGAAACCATTCTGGAACAGTGGTCACAAAGCTAGGTCGGGCAGCAAAGGATTTTATTGTTCCAAAGAATTAAGTTTAACTGTTTTATGCAGCTGACTAATTTTATGTTTTTCAGTTGTTGTAGCTTGTAATTGAGCTGACTTGACAAACTGTAAGGTATATATGAAAGGTCAATTTGTGAATTCAAAATTCGAAGTGTATGGATGCATAAGAGTGTGAATGAATAAATAAGCAAATGTTGAGGAAGGATTAGATATCCCCATGAAGCTGCAAAGTTGTATTCAATTAGTGAGGATCCAGTAAAGCAGAATAGAGATCTGTATTCAACAAAGATAAGTTGCATATATTTTAGATCACTTCATTGTTTCTTTCTAATCATTGTAACAGTGATTCAAAATCTCTTAACAGAATTTATTTGACAGCCATTTTGTAAATCCTCTAACAAGGTGACAGTTTAGTTGAATTGTTTTAAAGACCTCTGACAAGGCCACTTCTAACAAGGTGATTAAATCCTCTAACAGGGTCACACCTAATAGTGTGTTTTGTAACCTTTAACAGGGTTGGCTCCTAACAAGGCTCACTTCAGAAGAGTGAAAATTGGTAACTACTTATATGGTGATTTTTCTCAAATTGGGTTTCCACGTTAAATCTAGTGTCTCTTGTGTTCATGATTATTCCTCAATGCATGCATGTTAATTACCTTAAATGCTTAATAAGTTAACAGAATATCTATCAAGTTTCAAAATTTTTTTGTATGGTTACTGAGTGTCTGCAGCAATATTGTTTTAAGACATCTAAGGATATGTGAAAAGATTTTGGGGTAACTAATTCACCCCTCCCCTCTCAGTTACTCCATCTCTATTTCCAACAATATCTAGTGACTTGGTAGACATAGAGCACACATGTTGAAATTTTGATATGTTCCTTTCACATTTTAAAATAATCAAAGAAGAAATATTTTACCAACTTTGAAGGTGAATGTCATGATTGTTTTCATTTTCTTGAAAAAAAGTTCTTGAAGATGTGTATTTTAACAATTTTCCTATAGCTAGTACTACAATAGGTTTCCCTAATAGTTCTCCTCTAATTGTAGACTTTCTCTCACATGTTTAATATTCTAGTGGATGGTAGAATTACTAATACTCAAGTTTGGAAACAATCTACTTGGGACTCCCTCAATGTTACATCTATATTGGGATTCACTTACCCAAACATGATCAAATTACTCATCCCCTTGTGTAAATTCCTTGCCAACTAATTACATGATGTATGGTAGAAATATTGCTACTCAAGTTTGGAAACATTCTACTTGGTACTCCCTCAATGTTACATCCATATTGGGATTTTGTTGTACCCAAACGTAATCAAATTACTCATCCCCTTGTGTAAATTCCTTGCCGACTAATTATGTGATGGATGGTAGAATTATTACTACTTGAGTTTGGAAACAATCTACTTGGGACTCCCTCATATTTACATCCATATTGGGACTCTCTTTCCCCAATGTGAGAGAATTACTCTTTCTCCTATGCAAACTCCTTACCCATTAATTAATTAAAATGTATTCTTCTTTTCTAGTTTCACTCCTCTTTATTCTTGTTATCCTTTTCATTTTTCTTATGCTTCTTGTTATATTATCATATTTCTTTTGATTAAATCATTTATCTTTCTTGTTGTATTTAATGACAAAATAGATGGTAGAATTAATGTTGCTTGAGTTAAGAAATAATTTATCCAAGACTCCCTCATAGTTCTCACCCATATTGGGACTCAATTGCCTTGGCATGGTTGAATTACTCTTTCCCCTGTGCAAACTCCCTATCCAGCAAGAACTTAAACACAAAGGAATGCTACTTGTAATGACCACTTCTACTAGGTGAGTTTAGAATGATCCTGGAAAGAATATGAGAATTCTGTAGAAGTCAAACCTTGATATAAGAAATCATGTTTAAGCCAACTTGTAAGCATCATTACTAAAATTTGTTATTGATTCTAGATTACATCCATCATTTACTAATAGTATTTGTTATTATATTAGACCCCTTGCAAAAGGATAAAAGATAATCATATTATCTAAGAGTTTAAGGTTCTTCTCTAATCTTCTTTCCCCTCCACCATAGGATCCCCCCTCTTCCTACGTTGTGGATGAGATCTTGGATTCCATTCCTTCTTTGATTATGCAACAAGACAATTTGATTCTTATGGCCCCTTTTACTCTTTATGATATTCATGGTTTAGTATTTTTTATGCCTATTGATAAGGCACCAGGTCTTGATGGGTTCACTGGATTATTTTTTCAAAAATGTTGGGATGTAATTTGTTTTGAATTGCTTGAGGCTCTTGAAGAATCTAGGAAAAATGTCTCCATTTTGAAGAACTTTAATACCAACAATATTTCTCTCATCCCAAAGGTTAATTATCCCTATTCTTTTGTTGATTTCTATCCTATTTCTTTATGTAACACTATCTATAAGATTATCACAAAGGCTATTTATTTGCATCTTAAGCCCATTATTCCAAAAATTGTATCAATAGAACAAGGGGGTTTTGTTCCTGGTCAAGAAACAATTCAGGGAGCTATAATAGCCCATGAGACTCTTCATTCCATCAAAGAACATAATATTTAAGCCTTTGTTGTCAAATTAGATATGATGAAGGCTTATGATAAACTAAATTGGTCTTTTCTTCTTCTAGTCTTTCATCAGTTTGATTTTTCTACTAGGTGCTGTAAATGGATTAAAGCTTGCATTTCAGGTGCACATTTTTCTATTCTCATTAATGGTGCACCAAAAGGTTTTTTTGTCTCTTCCCAAGGAGTTCATCAAGGTGACCCTCTTTCTCCATTCTTGTTTATCATTATGGAAAAGGCCCTCAACAAACTTATTAACTCTTTTAAAATAAAAAAGGGTTGTGGAAAGGTATCAATACTATAGGTACATCTTTGACCATAATCCATTCTCTTTTTGCTAATGATACTTTACTTTTTGGATCATCTACATATCAAGAAGCACAGAGTATGAAGAAAGCCATTGACCTATATACACAATTTTCAGGTCAATGTATCAATGCAACTAAATCTAAAATTTAGGTCTTTAATACATCCCAATTGGTTTCTCAAAGAATAATCTAGCTTCTTGGTTTTCCCCATGATTATTTACCTTTTACTTATCTTGGTGTTCCCTTTTTTATGGGATTAAACAAACCCTCTTATTGGAAATCTATGATTCATCATTTCAGTAGTAGAATTAGTGCTTGGAAGGTTCACTAGTTATCCCTCTTGGGTGAAATTTTTCTTATCAAAACTGTTCTTTTTTCCATTTCTAACTATTACTTCTCCATTCTACAAGCCCCCAAAGGTATCATCTCTCAAATTGAAACTTTAATCTATCTCTTTCTTTGGTTAGATAATATGAATGGTTTGATGAAAATACCACTAATTTCAATTCATGCCATGTCAACCTCTTATAAAACATGAGGTGTCAGACTTCCCAACATTACCAATAGGATTAGGGTTTTTGGTGCTAAACTTGTTTGGCAAATGTATGAAAAACCCTTTACCAAATGGTTTCGCCTTTTACAAGAGAAATAGTTAGATAACTTGGAACCTACCAGAGTTCTTACTATGCTAGATCCCCAAAAGGGGTCTGTCATTTGGGATTTCATGATGGCTTTTTGAGAAGTTATTACTTCATCCATATCATGGCAAGTGAACAAAAGGAAGAGTGTCAATTTTTGGTTTGATTCATGTAATGGGTTCCCCACCCCCCCTCCCACTATTGATTCTCTAAAGGACTTTTAAAACATAGTGATTCAAGCTTGGGGGACATCCTTTTCTACTTATCTCTCAACTATTCATAGGTTCCCAAGGCTAGTCATTTGGCAAGACCCCTCATCTCTTCCTATATCCCACAATCAGGCTACTTCTTTCAAACAAGTACTAACTAAAGGAATGTTTTTATGTCTAATAATCTAGATTGCCTCTTTGGGTTCCAGCTAAAGATGGTAAATACTCTATTAAACTAGGATACTTGGCTCTCCAACACAACTACTATAATTTGACCACATATCATGCTTTTGAATTCTACTGTAATAGCTCAATTCTACCAAAAGTAGGACGCTTTGCATGGCTCCCACAAAAGAACCAAATTTTAAATAGTGATCACCTTCACAAATTGAACATTTATGATCCCTTTAACTGTGTGCTCTATTTGCAAGATACAGAAACAACAGATCACCTCCTCTTAAACTGCCCTTTTGCATAAGATTGTTGGCATTTTGTCCTTGATAAGCTTAATTTCCATATGCCATTACCTAATTTTCTATGGGATTTATTCCAAGAATGGCCAATATTATACTCTAAATCAATGTTTTCATGTCTTTGGAAGTGCATCCCTACATCTATAGTATGGGAAACTTGGTGGGAAAGAAACAAGAGAATTTTTAGATAGACATCGTCTCCAATACCTTAATTTTTGGAAGGATTAGAAGATCAATTGTTGAGTTTGTTAATGCTTCAGTAAGTAAATATAAGGGTAAACATATTTTTTCTCCTTAGGATGGCTATGTTATTCAGTGGTGGAAGGGTTTACTTTTTCCTCATCTTCCTACTCAATGTGTCCATCCAAGATTCCTCTTATTCGAGCAAAAATCAAGTGGATTCCTCCAATTGAGGGTTATTTCAAACTCAAATTTGATGGGGCCTCTAGAGGAAATCCAAGCAACTCTAGCTATGGCATAGTCATTAGAGATTTTAAAGGTCATGTGATTGTAGCAAAATCATCTTCTCTCCCTCAGTGTACTAATAACAAAGTTGAGGCCCTGGCCTTGCTTTTTGGTTTGGAACTTACAAAATCACTTTCTATATCTAAGCTACATGTTGAGGGGGATTCAGCAATTATTATTAATGTGTTTATCAAACATCATGTATATAATTGGTCCATACAGTATATATTACATCAAGTATAGTCTCTTCTTGATTCAATCTCTGAATGTTACATCAAACATACTTATAGAGAAGGCAATATTTTAGCTGATTGTCTAGCTAATTTGGGTATTGATGGGGTTTATATTAACTCTTTACTTTCCCCACTTAACCTCCTTAATCTCCACAACTTGGTTAATATTATGACAAAAGAATATGTTTAGAATAAGGTTGAGTCAGGTTCTCATATTTTATTTGATAGTAAA
This sequence comes from Cupressus sempervirens, assembly GCA_028749045.1. NCBI lineage: Eukaryota > Viridiplantae > Streptophyta > Pinopsida > Cupressales > Cupressaceae > Cupressus > Cupressus sempervirens. Next base: position 754,156,818 of record CM053789.1, on the reverse strand, counting down.
TCATGACTTCTCTATGATTTCGCATGTTTTTTCTTTTATGGATCTCACTTGTTCTTTTGAGATATTATATGCAGTTTAGGGTCTTGGATTACACTTGCATTAGATGGATTTCTAATATCATGATCTTAATTGAAGTTTTGGATGTAGATTAGTGATGGTAATCTTCGTGACATTTTTCGTTGGGCTCTAGGTCTTGTCTCTAGCACCAATCAATGAATTGAACTCATATGAGTTTTAGGCTCTTTGTAATTACTATATTCTTGATCCGAGAATCTCTAGGACAAGATTCATTAGTGTTGATAGACACTCTCTCTTGATACAATATTTCTTCTCCTGCATTCCTTTTTTGTGTCAGGCAATGACCAAAATTTTTCTTTTCTGGTTCTTTCATCTAGGAGCTTTTATGAACCAGTTATTATTTATATAAATATAATATTTCACCCATATATGTGTGTGTGTGTGTGTGTGTGTGTGTGTGTGTGTGTGTGTGTGTGTGTGTGTGTGTGTGTTGTGTGTGTGTGTGTGTGTGTGTGTGTGTGTGTGTGTGTATTTATATATGTATGTATGTATGTATATATGTGTTTAGACTCAATACTATTGTCATAATTACATTTCATAACAATATTATAAATTTTTATAATATTTAAGATCAGTTATTTCCCTCTTGAATGACCATATTAGTCACATAAATCATAATATTATTTAAATAACTATTCTTTCAATATATATCTTTAATGTTTGAAGTTATATAAATTATCATCACATACATTGAAAATTCATAATATCAATCGCTAAAAATGAAATAACTAGTGAGAGTAGGGCATACCTTATATGTTGTTTTTTCATCTATACCTTTCTAAACTTGGGTGGTGTCACCAATCTCAAAATATATTCATAGATCATTCACATGGTGTTCATATGTTACTGAATTGGCAAGTCCTTTGCGTATATGGAATACCACTTGAGTGGAATATGGTCATTGTGCCTTATTTTTATTAAGTTCATCCTCGCTTATGTAAAACCCATTTTTACCAATCAAACTCTATGCATGGGCCACATTCATGTTGTCTAGTCAGTTGGAAATCTTAAGTGTTTATTGCCATGTTGTACATGGCTCTTTCTTTCTTTTCTGGCATGGCCCTCTCACCATAGATCTGTTGGACTAACCGCCAACATTTCCCTTTGGGATTTGTGACATGGCTTAACTGCCTCCTATGTTCTATAAGTCTAGTGGTTGCATCAAGCATTGATAGGTCGATCTTTAGATGCAATGACAACTCTAGCTTGTAACAAGTGGTATCAAGGCTTGGTCATAGGTTTAAATCTTGTCAGGTAATGCTGAGGGGGGGATTGTTGGACTAATCACCAATGTTTCCCTTCAGGATTCATGGCATGACTTAACTACCTCCTGTGTTCTATAATTCTAGTGGTTGTATTGGGCACTAATTGGTCAATCTTTTGATGTAACAACAGCTCTAGCTAGTAACAAGATCTGTGGTTCATGCACTTATCCTTCATGTTCTATTTCCTTTGCAAGTTGTTAATCTTGTTTTTTTTTATCAAATCTAAGACCACCTTTCGCAAATTGTATATTCTCTTCCATGTCCATCTTCTATATGTTCCCCACATCTTATAAGTCCATGTTTCCTTTTGAGGGCTTGTTATTGGCATTGACTATGCTCTAGATGAAATTCACCAAAAGTTTTTTTTTAATTCCTCTTCAGATATCTAAAACTACAATGATTTTTTCTCAATTTTTTTTGTTCTTCTTTAGTATAGAACATACAAATCATGAAGAACAAATCCTAAAAATTTCAACAAAATCCATTGTGTTTTTTATTTTTTCAATTTTGCTCAAAGGTGCATTTTGTCTAGAGGATAGTTGCATCCCTTGTTATTTGCTTTGCTGACGTGGTGTAATCCATGTAGAAACCTTTGATGAGTGGTGCCAACAAGGCCCTTAGTTTCTTTAGTGTTTATTTCTACTTTTTTGATCTGATATGACTTGCATATAAACTATGATGTGATTTTATTTTAATCTCCAATGTGACTTTGTGTGTGTGTGTGTGTGTGTGTGTGTGTGTATTCCTTTATTTTATTCTACTTACCAACTGTCCATTCTGATTATCAAATTTATAGATAATATGAATATTTTAGGTTGATAGATCTGGACTTGGTTATAATACCATATAGAGATTTTGTAATACCCCTTTACTATAGTCTTTGTGTTTTTGCAAAAGAATTGATGATCCAATTTGGATCATTCTAATAAAGAACAATATTAGAACAAATGTCCCTTAATTGTAGTCTTGTAGAGGGGTAACTGAATATTACCAAGTTGAGGCTCGCACTTTCTTTTATCCATTTATACAACTTTCAGAGGCTCATTTGAGGCCCTTAGAGAGTACCTCTTCCTCGCCCAACTTTCAATCTAAACTCCTCTGGCACATGCCTACCATCTAAAAGAAGAAACATAAAATTTATCTCAAAAATTCTAGCTCAATTACAATCAGATAGCTATTATACGTGAGCAAGATCTAGTGTAAATAAATTATTGTCAAATACTATTAATACTACATGTTCATTTAAGTTTTTCTAATCATCTTTTCAAATAAATAAGGATGACTTTAATAACAAATGATAAAACATATGTACCTACTAATTCTTTAAATCTTTCTAATGTATTTACAACTCCAATATTTTTAAACATACAAATAATACTAACCAATACTTCTATCTAATTTTTGAATTTGATGTACTCGATGAAATCTTTCTATTATTTAACAAATAACCTAAAATTGTTGGTCACAAACTTAATAAATAAGAATTACTTAATTTTCATTTATATAAACCTAGATCTTTTGGCAATAGAAATAGGAATATGAGAATAGGAATACGTATTCTGGAATTGTTATTCTAGAATAGATTTAAGAATACGTATTTCTATTCTTGTTTTGTTTAGTCAAAATTCGATAGAGAATTCATGGACCCAAAAATTTATGTTTTCTAAAATAAATAAAACTGGAATAGGAATACATATTCCAATTCCACCTATTTTGGCGGAATAGCAAATGCTCATTTTTTAGCCAAAATTGAAATTCCAATTTAGTGCACACGGAACAAAAAAATTCAAAATTTTAATAATTTACACATGTCTATTCCACTCATATTCCTGCTGCCAAACAAACTCTAATAAAAGAAAAGAATGTGATACTGAACACAAAGGAGGCAGCGAAAGGTATATTCTTTTAAGAAGATTAAAACCACTGTATATACCTGGCCAATACTTCCACAATATTGTAAATACTTCTGCAACAAATCGACTCTTAAGACTTACACACTATTTGTAAATACATGGTCATTTGTTGTCCATTTGAGATGGGTATAAACCTGCACTTAATCTCAACTAGTCAGTCGGAGCTTCTCTGTAAACTAAACCCATAATTTTTCCTTTCAAATCGGCAAGATATTTGCAATATATTCATCACTGATACGAATAACATTCTCATCAGTTACAGTGAGATTTTTGTACAATTATCTATAGACAATACTATTTATCTAACCATTCTTCTTGTGTATTTTGGATTTGAATACTAATGGTTCTGCATGAAATCACTGGCTTTCCTCTTGCAGAGTTTTTGCACCACTTTTGTAGTCTGCCCACATTGCAATGGCTGAGAATAGAATATCATGTTCATCTTCATGTTGGTGGGTTTTCCATGGCCTCCTGTGAAAGCTGGGATTGAATCCATAAATACACGTTTTGTCTTTTGGGTTGATTTCTTGAAGCTCTTTCCAGGAGGAGTATAATTAAATTGGAAGTTGCCTGACACCACTTTAAAACATCTGACATCTACCGTGTGGTTAGATAGAGACATTTGATTGGCCAATATTTTAATCTAATATAAAAGCTTTGATGTTTGTTTGTTTTTTTATTTAATTGCAGTAGTTGATATAATATTTTTGGTGTTTAAAATATTGTATTACATTTTCAATGGAATGTATATTTTTAGATTGTTTAGTAAGGGTTAGTAAAGGGTACTATTTAAAGATATTATTTTTATTTAATGCTCTTGCTCATGACAGATCTGTCTTCATCTTGTTTTATGAGGATTCATGTGTTTTATCTTATGTCTTTGGTTGAGTCTTTTTTTCTTTTTCTTTTTCTTTATTACAAGTTTTGTACAAGTTTCGCATTAGTCTTTAAGATGTTAATTCATTCTATTTATTTTTACACAAATTATTATAGTTCATTTGTATAATTTATTGTACAATGTGGATTATTCATATTTATTTCAGTTTTTGACAAACCATTTCTTTAAAGAAGTCATTTAGTAAGATGGGACATAACAGAAAAATCCATTCTGCAGATTTATCTTTATATTAGCTATTAAATTTTAAATGAAAAAAGATAATTCATTTTAATATATTATAATTTTTCAAAATTTGATATTATTAAAATATAAAACATTATATTATTATAATATTAATAGGCAAGAGACTACAACACAATGGTAAATTGCGAGCCTCTTTATTGGGAGGTCTTAGTTCAAAGCTAATTGAGATTAATTAATAATTGAAATAATTAATCAGGATATATAATAATTAACTTGGCTTTGGCCTCTTGCTGATCAAAAGATTATTATTATAATTTTATATTTAAAAGTTAATTGATAATTTATAACAACATTTTCAGCACCACTAGGTCAACCCCTCTTTGTGAGAGAGAGAGAGAGAGAGAGAGAGAGAGAGAGAGAGAGAGAGAGATTGCCATATTACAAATACAGAGGCTTTGATACTAACCAAATAACTTTGGTTTTGTTTGTCTGCCTAGCCTTATTTTTAGTTAATGCCACCACAATACTATCTAACCTCTCCCCTCTATCCAGGGGCTTGCTATTACCCATCTCCACCATGGATTTTGCAAATTATTTAAAGAACATTTTCTCATTCTTAGCATATGCACTTACAACTTTTCTAGTCAAATAATTTGGAGATTCCTTTTGATTTGCATAGAGTTCTTCATCAATAATCAATAGCCCCTTGAAGTTCTCTAAATTTTGGAAGTGGTGACTATCAAATTTAGTAGGGCTACCCACATCTAAGGTTGACAAGATGTTTTCTCCTCCAAATCTTAGGCATTATAATTTCAAGTCTGTTGAATAAATCTACTCCATAATCAGAATTGGTTTTCCATAAAGTTTGTTTCCTAAAGCGTGTGCATGTAGAATGACTAATGGTATGCCCACCTAGCCAAGAATTTATTAGACATGTAAAACCTCTCTTGAATCATCTTAGATTGAATGGAAATATATAAAAGTTAAAATTAAATGAGGATTGTCTAGGAAACTTATAAAAGATAGTAAAATCTAATGAATAACATTTTGTGTTGGCACTGTCATGTTATGATAATTAAGTTGTGGTGGTTTTATTCTTATCATTTAGATTCAAATTTAATTCAAATGCTATCATTATATTTGAATAGAAATGAGACCTCCCATTTATAACTTCATTAATTCATGAGTCAAAAGTATAAAGAAAGAATAATATTCAATGAGATAAATTTATAGTCAATAACTCAATACCTAAAAGTGCAACCAAATCAAACTAGTTGAGACCTTGGACTTTAAATTTCATAATAATAGTCTAGAGAATTGAGATTGGTGCATGAATCTTTTGATGGCTCCGCTCAAACTTGCACTTCTTGAATCTATTAAATTGGGGGAAATAGCTCCATGATTGGACAACAATCTAAATACAACAAGGTAATAACCCAATGAGTGAACAACACTTCATTTTGGACAACAATCCACTAATATGAGCTAACTAAAAGTATCAAATATGCCTATATAGTTCCTTTGAAGAACAACATTTGACTCAACCCATACCTCTTCTCAATCAACTCTAATATTAGTCTTTAATCAAAATGTCATCTTCACACAACATCATCCCTCTCTCATCTGGACACACATCTAAATTCACAAATGAATTTGAACTCCTTCATATAACTTCAAACACTTATTAGGTCAACTCAATACCAGAACTAATAAAAAAATTTACACCAACCAATGGAATTCTATTAATTTCAAGAACACATATAGAACATATTATAATATCAATTAATAAGCCATTATCTAATAGATAATCATAATAATCTAAACAATAAGTTCCCTCAACCAACAATGAAATCCCCTTTTATGCCCAACAAGAAAACCAACTTCTAAATCACTAATCCTCAAAACAATATGCAAAAAGACATTAAAGTGCATCTTCACGAAGTATGTTGAATCATGGATCAAAATTCTTCTCCACCGAAAATCCCTAGACAAAAGACTAAACTATTGTCTGAAATAGTTCTCTTTAAGTATCATTAGTAACTAGTCTTTAGAAAATCTATAATTTCTTTGAATCAACTTAGAAATGTGTGTAATGGAAAATATAACATGTAATATCTTCACAAAAACTTTCTCTTTACTAGTAATCAACATATAGAACATATTATAATATCAATTAATAAGCCCTTATCTAATAGATAATCATAATAATCTAAACAATAAGTTCCCTCAACGAACAATGAAATCCCCTTTTATGGCCAACAAGAAAACTAACTTCTAAATCACCAATCCTCAAAAAAATTTGCAGAAAGACATTAAAGTGCATCTTCATGAAGTGTGTTGAATCATGGATCAAAATTCGTCTCCACCAAAAATCCCTAGACAAAATACTAAACTATTGTCTGAAGTAGTTCTCTTTAAGAATCATTAGTAACTAGTCTTTAGAAAATCTATAATTTCTTTGAATCAACTTAGAAATGTGTGTGATGGAAAATATAACATGTAATATCTTCACAAAAGCTTTCTCTTTATTGGTAATCAACATAATTACTATCTAATAAATAGATGTGTTGACATCAATGAGAAAACATTAAAGCCAAAATTAACCAACAAAAATTCTAAATAGGAATCTCAATAATCTCAATTTCACCACACTTATTCCTCTATACTTTTGTTTAATTTTATAGATTTTTAACTTGTATTGATGATCTCTTCAATTCAAAAGGGTCATATTATGAAGTATTTGTATATGTATATTCATTATTTTCATTCTATATATAAAACTAAGTTGTTGCTATTCTAACTAGATCTTATTATGGACTGGAGGAAATGAAAAAAATATTAATTAATAAGATAAATTTTCAAACTTATTGAATGATATTGACTAACTATTATGAATGTTTGTTATAAATATGACTATTTACAATACAAAATAGAACATCTACTACAAATATAAATTACATCTTTAATAATTTAGATATTATTATCATTCTTATTTACAATAATAAGAAGTTAATCTAGAAATTTTCATTTTATTTAAGAATCATTAATTTATCATAATTATCAAATTCTTCTAAAAATACAAATTTGTGATATAAAATACATAGGGTACTTCATGCTTATTTTCTTTTATATTTGACTCCAATATTTCATCTTACTTAATATGGTGTGAATTTCTTCATAAAATTTATTACAGTAGTATTGTTGCTTGTTATGCGAAAAAAAAATTATCAATTAATATGGGATTCTAAATCTGGCCCTTAGGTGAGGCTAAAAATGAGGGACCTCATTCCAACACAAATTTTTCATAAATAAAAAGGTCTTTCCATCCCCTGAACAAGATAGAGTGTAGAGAAATCAAAGGGAGTGTAATAAACTATGAATCTACCATAGTAGCTACAAATTATTAAAAATTTCCACATTTAAAGTGGGAATAGTGATAAGTATTAAATATTTACTCATTCTTTTTCTATTTTTTTGTACCAAAATCCATTATCCTTTGGTGACCCTTCACCAAAAATCACTTATGGTTTCTCTGGTATCTTTCATTTTCTCCTTGAAGATAAAATTTTTGAGCTTGTTGATTCATTGGGGGGAAGGGGGTCTACTTCCTAAAGAAGACCCAATGTCTAAGCTTAAATCTTGATCATGCACCATCTCACTTGGATAAGCATTAGCATCTTCTATAGTGTTGACTTTCCCCACCATGAGAGAGTCATATGAGTCCTCAAGATTGGTTTGAGTACTATTACTTCAATGCTCCTTTCCAAATCAATCTCCACATGCCTTTTTTGGGTCAGCACCCAAGATACTACAATTCTAGCAAGAATCTTCTTACTTCATTGAATGATAGTGTAGAGAAGCCTCTTTTCACCAAGATTTATAGTTTTCACTATTGCACTTTCAACATTAATCTATCAAATGACCTATAAAAAATTGCCTACAACAACAAAAGTGGTAGACTCTCATAGTATAACAAATATTTCAATCTTCGACTAATAGATCTTTGGTTATATCCAACTCCACCAAGATACAAGGGTAAGTCATATAATAATAATGTAAAGAACCTTAATCTACTCCCAAAATCTTCCCCGTTGAGATTCCTCCTGGCTTTGACAAATTGCTCAAACCATAGTTGTAAAGGGAGACTCAAAAATCTTACCTTGATTGGGTTAGTGTTTAATGATTTATTGATGGGATTAAAGGAGTGAGGTTTTAATATTAACAAATTTTGTTCATAGCTAATGATAGTCACAAATTATTGTTTTTTGTCTTGTATATTGTTGAAGACTACCACAAATGATCCCCTTGTACAAGGATAATTTGAATATTACCCTCTGAATTGAGACATTGGGTATCTTTTAAGGTGCATAAGAATTCTCTCATAAACTCTAGTTCAATTACAATAATGTAGATATTGTATCTAAGCATAAAATTTAATGAAGTGTTTTTGTTTTTAAGTACTATGAATATTACTTATTCATTTACAATTTCTCTAATCATCTAAAATATAATATAATTGGTTATAAAGCTATTGAATTATTTTTACTTGTTAAAATGATAAACATGTAATTAAAAAATTTACAAATAAATAGTAACAACTTTAATAAGAAATAAAAAAAGATATTTACTTTCATTCTCCTCTTGGTTTTCTATGAGACTCTTTTTGTCCCTTTCATTTGGAGACTTTAGGTGAAGAAGAACTAGATTTTTGGAGACAAGAGAATGGGAGGTAAGAGGAAAAGGGTGGAGCCAGTAAGTTGTTCGAAGTGGATGAAGAAGGAGGAGGTGTGAGATATTTTGAGGTAGGGGAATTTCATTGAGTATATGGAGACACTCAATGGTAATAACCTGGCCATTACACAACAATTTATCAAAACCTAGAAGGAGGGCTTAGTTATGGTGGGTAATCAGTGAATGGAGATTTTAGAGGATGTGATTGTTGAGGCCATGGGCTTGGAGTTGGATGGCATTAACTTCTATAGGGAGTGAAAACTCTTAGACAAAGCTATTGAGGAATTTGTGAAATCTGAGCACGAGAAGAGCTGTCTGATCAAAGTAGGTAATTCCTATATCAATCTGGCATTTGTTTCTCACCCATGGTGTTTTGTTTTGTTTGTAATAATGGAGTACTTAACTCTTGATGGGAGATTCATGAAATGTTATGGGTATCATTTCATGCTAGCCAATCATTTTAGGCACAATGTTAAGATCAATTTTCCTTACTATATGAAGTAGTCTCTTAGCATTTATGTTCAAGCTATATAGAAAGACCCGAATGGTGAACATGTCTGCCATGAGGGTCTCATGGTTCTCATTATGAATGTATTAAAATCTAAGAAGATTGTGAGAACTAGAGGCCATCTAAAGAATGCTGATACTGATACGGAAGGGAGCATTCCAGAGAAGGGTTATGATTTTGAAACCAGGATGAAGTAGAGGAGGGTGTTGAGAATTTGAACAAGGGTATTGGGGGTAGTTCAAGGAAGAATAAAAAAGTGTTGATTCAATCTGATTCAGACAAAGATAGTGATTTTATGAAGGATTTGGTGAGGGATTACAAAAAGAAGAGTGAGGGTAAGGGAAAGAGGAACAAGGGCATCCCTATTGTGAGGGCTTCTTCCCCGTCAGATGATGAGATCCTAGCCCATAGGTTGGAAAGGAAAAGATGTCAAGAGAAGCATTTAAGGTATAAAGGGGAGTCAAATTATGAAGAATCTGAGGAGTAGGGGATACACCCTGATTTTGGTGAAAATTCTAAAGGTTTGCCAGGGTCTACTAAAGGGATGCATGGTAACTCGAGCACAATTCTTAAAGAAATTGGGGTTATGAAAAATCAAATACAGATGCTTGGAAGGGATATGCAAGCGGTGAGGAAAGAAGTTGGACATGCCAGCAAAATTGCCCGTGGTGAACCCACACTTGGACAACACATTGATAGATTAATGGAGGTGTTCGGGAGTGTAGAAGATGTTAAAAACCTAATACAGAAGATTCTGCAGTTGGAGGCAAAAAATAGGGCAATGGACAAAGAGCTGAATGCCAACTAGGGGAAGATAACAAACTGGAAACCAAAATGAGTAATCTAGAAATCTTGGTTAAACAAACTATTGAGAATGTGAGCACTGTGCTGAAAAAAGTGGAGATTGAGAAAGGTCAGGACTCACCTCAGGTTGTGGAGATACAGGGTCCCAACAAGCATACTCAAGCTCACTCAAAGAAGATCAAGGACACGAGAAAAAAGGATGAGGTAAAGGCAGTGGCTGAAAACATCCTTGTAGACCAGGCACTGGACCTGATCAAGTCTCCTTAGTTGGCTTTGTGTTGTCTTTTTTGCTGTCTTTTTACTGTATTTTTCAGCAGTTCTCTTAGTGACCTCTTCAGTGCTCTTTTTGGAGGTCTGTTTTATGTATGCTCTATGTTGCTCTCTATGTTGCTTTATTCTCTATTTCTTTCTAGACTTTTTGTTAAAAGGTTTCAAGCCCTTTAAAACCTGTTTTACTTGATCGAAACAAAAGATATTTACCTAACAATTTTTAAAATCTTTCAACCCGTATATAAATAGACAACTCCAATATTTTTAAGCTGATAAATAAATTTTCAAATATATCAATCAATACTTCTATTATAAAACTATCACTGATTTTTAAATTCTATTATTCTATGAACTCTTTCATTTATTTAAGAGATAATTTAATATTGTTGATCACAAACTTAATAAATAAGAATTACTTATTCTCTATTTATGTAAACCTAGATACTGAACCCCAAAAGGAGGCAGCGAAAAGTATACTTTTTTAACTGGATAAACACCCTTGTATATACGTGGCCAATACTTATACGATATTGTAAATACTTCTGCAAGAAGTCCATTCTTCAGACTTAACACAATATCATAAACACGTGGCCATTTGTTGTCCATTTGAGATGGGTATAAATCTACACTTAATCTCAATTACTCAGTAGGAGCTTCTCCACCTGCACTTCCTATTTCTCTGTAAACCAAACCCATGATTTCTCCAACATTGTTCGCAATATTTTCATCACTCATGCATCACATTCTCATCAGTCACTGGGATTTTTGCGTAACCATTTTTCTTAGGTATTTTGGGTTTGAATAAGAAAACACTCTTCATGAAATCATTGGCCTATATTTTTACAAGAATGAGACGTATGTTGATGAACTCTTTTATTTATATATTCAATATAGTGCATGAATTCTTTCATAGGAGAGAATGTAACATGTTTGGTCACAGACTTTATACATAAGTATTATTTTATTTTTTTCCACTTGTATATACCTCTACCACAAAAGGAAAGAAAAATGTGATACTGATGACAAAGAAGGCAACGAAAGACATATTCTTTGAGCAAGGAAAACAGTGCAACATAAAACAACATATTATTAGATAAATATATGAATCTCATCAGTTCAGTGACAATTGTTACTAGAATGGAGAGGCATTGTCCACGTTGTTTTTGTCTTTAAAAGAAAGAAGAAGAAGAAGAACTGCTTTGAGAAGCAGTACCAGACACTAAAAACCCACCCGGATTCTCCTCCATTAATATCAATAACTCTGCAAGCAAATATGTGTTCCACTGTGCCTCCAATCTTCCATTAAATTCTGCTACAAATCCACTTTTGATACTTTCACAATATTGTAAATACTTTTTCATTTCTTATCCATCAGATAATCAGCAATATTACCATTGTTAGATGTTTGAGATGGGTATAAACCTGCAGTTACCCTCAAATATTTGGCCATGCCTTTCATTAAAGAAATTGGAGCTTCTCCACCTCCATCCCATAACCAAACACGTCCCATTTCTCTGTAAATCAAACCCATGATTTCTCCTTCCAAATCTCGAACATAATCTGCAATATATTCATCACTGATATGAATAACATTCTCCTCACTCACTGCAATTTTTCTATAATTGTCTATAGACAATACTATTTGACTAACTTTCTTTCTTGGGTATTTTGGATTTGAGTAGAGAACATTCTGCAAAAAGTCACTGGCCTCTTTTACAAGAATGAGAATTTTGTCCTCTCCTATGAAGGACTTAAACAACTTCCCTCCTGCCCTTGTTTTTGCAGTGTTTATGATGATTACGTCCACTGCTTTTGCATCACTTTTGTAGTCTACCCACATTGCTAGAATCGCTATGGCTGAGAATAGAAGAATTCGCTTCCATATTTAAAACATCTGACATCTACCATGTGGTTGGATAGAGCCATTTGATTGGAGAGTCTAAAATCTAATCCCACAATGAATGATCCATATCAAGTTTAAAATTGGAAAATAATAAAATGTGAAGTTATGAGGTTTCGGGTAAAGAATTTAATAACAGTTTATTAATGCTTGTTATTCTTATTTTCAAGTTTTGAATTCCTAGATTCTTTTCAGTTGAAAAATTCTTAACAGTTCGACTTTGAGGTCTTGAATTTATCAAATGGATCTGATAGGGGAGCTTCTTGATTCATTTATAGAAACTAGCTTGTCACAAAAATGAATGTTCAATTAGATGGCATGGATAATCTGAATTTAAAAAGAAAAAGATGTCTATTCTAATAAATGATTAAATTATAGGCAAGAGCCTAGAGCATAAGGGTAAATTGTGAGTTTCTTATGAGAGAGGTCTTGTGTTTGAATCTATTAGACATTAACACAAAATAATAATTAATCTTAACAATAATAATAAATGAATAATAAATAATCTAGATTTCTTACCTGTCAAACAAGAAAAAGAAAAATAAAGGATTGAAATATACCATGTGATCTACTAAGTAAAATTGATAGTCTCTATGGAGGCTTAAATTTACTATTATAAAATTAAACAAGTATATAGTGGATGTTTTGTACTATTTGTTATGTCGATGGCTTTTGTACTATTTGTTATGTGGAACGTATTTTGCAGTCCTTGTGTGATATATCTCTTACTTATGTACTAATGTATTAGACAAGTTGGTCAAAATCTAGTATTAGTTTGTTAGCTATTGTGTTCCACCAATTGATCAAAATTGTTATTGATTGCGATGTAACATGTCTTATTAGAAGGAACAATATATTATTGATTTAATTTATTTGCATAGTTATTTTTGACTTGCCACATTGCTATATGATTTTGTGTCTATTTCAGAGTTTAAATCCTATGTTGTTTGAACAAGGTAAGCAGTGCAACATAAAAACATATTTTATTAGATAGATATATGAAACTCATCAGTTCATTGACAGTTGATACAATAATGGAGAGGCATTGTTCACAGTTTTTAGCTCTTTAAAGGAGGAGGGCTCTGAGAAGCACTAACAGACAAAGCTAAAAACTCACCCCAATTCTCCTCCATTAATACTATTACTTCTGCAAGCAAATCTGTGATCCACTTTGTCTCCAATCTAGCATTAACATCTGCTACAAACCCACTTTGTAAGTATGTGGTCATTTCTTGTCCATCAGAATAATCAACAAATTGACAGAATAATCAGTAAATTAATTATTGTTAGATCGATCTGAAATAGATATATTTGACCATGCCTTCCATTTCTATGTAAATTAAACTCACGATTTCTCCTTCCACATCTCCAACATAATTTACAATATATTCATCACCACTGTTATGAATAACATTCTCCTCGCTCACTACAATTGTTGTGTAATTTAGTTATTTATAGATAATAATACTTAGCTAACTTTTTTTTGTTGGGTATTTTGAATTAGAGCTCGCTTCCATATTGATGTTGAGGATACCATTTTCATCTTAATGTTGGTGGGTTTTCCATAGCTTCCTGTGAAAGCTTGGATTGAATCCATAAATGCACGTTTTGTCTTTTGGGCTGAACTATTGAATCCATAAATACAAATAAACTTTAAGTTGTCTGATGCCGCTTTAGAACATCTGACATCTACCTTGTGGTTGGATAGAGACGTTTGATTGGGTAGTATAAAATCTGATCCCACAGTGAATGATCCATATCAAATTTGAAAATGAAACAAATACAAATAGATTAAAGCTTTGAGGTTGTTCGTTTTTCTGTTTAAATTGTAGTAGTTGATATAATAATTTTGGTGTTAAAAATATTGTACTAAATTTTCAATAGAATATATATTTTGCAATTGTTTAGTAAGGGTTAGTAAAGGGTATTGTATTTATTTATTTTTCAGATATTATTTTTATTTAATGTTTATAATAGATTTCTTTGTCTAACTTTATGAGGATTTGTGCTTGCGTAGATATCATCTTATCCAAGGGTCTTGTTTGAGTCTATGTTTTTCTTTTATTTACAATGTTTACATTAATCTTTAAGATGTTAATTTATTTATTTTATTTTTACACAAATTACTATATTTCACTTTTATAATTTACCGTAAAATGTGTATTATTCATCAAAATAATAAGTATTTACTTCAGCCTTTGACAAATTATTTCTTTAAAGAAGTGTTTTAATAGGATTGAACAATCACAAATAAATCTATTCTTCTCAAAATTTGATATTAATATAATATTAAAAATATTAAATATTATATTATTATAATACTAAAAATTAGATTATAAATATAAGTTTATATTATAGAATAATTGTAAAGAAGAACTTATTTCAAATGAATTTTCAACATTTAGAGTAATTTTATTATAATACTAAAAATTAGATTATTAATATAAGTTTATATTATAGAATAATTATAAAGAAGAACTTATTTCAAATGAATTTTGAACATTTAGAGTAATTTTAATTATATATATATATATATATAAACTAGAAAAATCAGAAGAATGGTGATATAGAGTACATAGTGAATAAACAAACAATTGTCATATTAGAAAGATGGAGACTTTGATATGGGTCAAATAACTTTGTATTTATTTGTCTACCCAACTTACTTTTAGTTAATGTCACCACAATTTTTTCTATTCTCTCCCCTATATCCAACCAAGGACTTGATATTACCCATCTTCACCATGGATTTTGCAACTAGTTCAAAGAATATTTTCTCATTCTTATCACATGCACTTACAACTTCTCTATTCAAATAATTTGGAGACTCCTTTTGATTTACATAGAGATCTTCATTAGAAATCAATAGCCCCTTGAAGTTCTCCAAATTTTGGAATTTGTGATTGTATATTTAGCAGGCTACCAACAATTAAAGTTGAAAAAATGTTTTCTCCTCCAAATCTTGCAAATTGTTATTTCTAACATGTTGAATAATTGTACTCCATAATCATAGTTGGTTTGTCATAAAGTCTTTGCCTGAAGCTTGTGCATCTAGCATGACCAATGGTACACCCACCAAGCCAAGAATTGATTAGACATGTTAAACCTCTCTTGAACCATCTTAGATTCAATGGAAGTACAAAAATGTTAAAATTAAATGAGAATTATCTAGAAAGCATATAAAAGATAGTAGGTTCTAATGAGTAATGTTTATTGTTGGCAATGTCATGTTACGGTGGTGTTGTTCTTATCATCTAGATTCAAACTTTATTGAAATGTTGTCATTAAATTTGAATAGAAATCAGTTCTCCATTTATAACTTCATTTATCCATGAGTTGAAAGCATGAAGAAAGAATAACTTTTAGCAAGGTAAATTATAATCAATAATTCAATACATAAATCTGAAACCAAACCAATGTGGTTGACAGCTTGGATTTTAAGTTTAGTAATAAGAGTATGGATTGTTGAGTTTGGGATAGGGACATTTTGATTGGATCCACTCAAACTTGCACTTCTTGAGTTTATTAAAATGAGGGAAATAGCCCTGATTGGGAAACAATCTAAATGCAAAAAAGGCAACAACCCAATGAGAACTCATTGTGGACAATAATCCACTAAAATGAGCTAAGTAAAAGTATCAACTATTCCTATGCAATTTCTTTGAAGTACAAAATTAGATTCCACTCATACCTTTTGTCAATCAACTTTGATATTAGCATTTGATCCAAATATTAGCTTCACACTACATCAGCACTATCTCATATGCACACACATATAAATTTGCAAATTAATTTGAACTCCCTTTTACAATTCTTAAACACTTATCAGGTCAACTCAATATGAGACCTAATAAAAATAAAATTACATCAATCAATTTGTAAGAATTATCTCTTTAATTCAAAAGGGTCATATTATGAAGTATGTGTATATATTTTTATAAATAAGTATTTTCATTCTATATATAAAACCAAACTGTTACTACTCTAACTAGATCTTATTATGGACTAAAGGAAACAAAAAATAAAAAGATTAATGAGAGAATTTTTTTAACTTATTGAATGATATTGGCTAACTATTAGCAACATTTATTATGAAAATTGGTATGTACAATACAAAATAAAAATATATACTACAAATATGAATTACATCTTTAATAATTTAGTCATTATTACCATTGTTATTTACAATAATAGAAAAATTATATTAAAAAATTATTTTATTAAAGAATTATTTATTCATCATAATTATCTAATTCTTTTGAAAAGATAAAATTATGATATAAAATATGTATGCTACTTCATGCTTATTTAATTTTAATTTTTACTATAATATTTCCTCTTACATCTCTATATGGTGTGAATTTCTTCATGAAATTTAGTACAGAATTATTACTATTTGTTATGCCAAAAATTTTTTTAATTAATGTGAGATTCTAAATCTAGCCCTCAAGTGAGGCCAAAAATGAGGGACCTAATCCCAATACATTTTTTTCATAAATAACAAGTTCATTCCATCCCTTGAACAAGATAGAACGTAGAGAAATCAAATGGGGTGATATGATAAACTATGAATATATTATAGTAGCTACAAATTATAATTTTGTTCCATGTGCAAAGTGCAAATAGCGATTAGTATTAAACATTAACTCATTCTTCTTCCTTTTTTCACACCAAAATCCATTATCCTTAGGTGACCCTTTACCAAAAATCTCTTTTGATTTCTCTTGAAAAATTCATTTTCTCCTTGAAGATTTTCTTAAATGAGCTTGGTGGTTTCTCCTCAACCATCTCATCAGACAAAGGATGGGGGTAGTTTCTAAACAAGACAATGTCCAAGCTCAAATCTTGATCATCCACCACCTCACTTGGATGAGTATTAGTATATTCTATAGTTTTAACTTTCCCTACCATGAGAGATTCATATTATTCCTTACACGTGGCTTGAGTATTACTTGGGTGCTCCTTCCAAAATCAATCTCCACGTGATTGTTTTTGGGTCAATATCCAATATACTATCATTCTAGCAAGAATATTCTTTCTTCATTGAGTGATAGTGTAGGGAAACCTCTTTTCACAAAGATTTCCAGCTGCACTACTACAAATTGAACACTAAGCTATCAAATGACCTATAAAAAATCACCTACAACAACAAAGGGGTAAAGTCTCATAGTATAACAAATATATTAAAGCGTGTTTGCAGTATTCAATGAGATTCTTTCTAATAGAAGTTTAGTTATATCCAACTCAATTAAGATACAAGGGTAATTGGTATAATAATAATTTAAAGAACCTTAATCCACCCTAAGAATCTTCCCTATTAAATTCCCCATGGCTTTGACGCATGACTTAAACTATAGTTGTAAAAGGAGACTTGACAACCTTATGTGGATTGGATTAGTGTCGAATGGCCTATTGATGGGATTAAAGGAGGGATATCAAAGTATCAACAAATTTTGTTCACATCTAATTATGGCCATAAAGTATTGTGTTTTTGTCTAGCATATTGTTGAAAATTGCCACAAATGATCCCCTTGTACGAGGATAATTTGAATATTACCCATTAAGTTAAAACATTGGGTATCTTCTATCCATTTATGCAACTTGAAGAGTTTCTACTACAGTAGTACAAAAAAGCTTTCTTCCTTATCCCACTTTAAATCTAAAGTCATATTGTCCAAAGCCTACCACCTGAAAGGTGCATAAAAATTCTCTCATAAACACTAGCTTGGTTACAATCATGTAGATACTCTACCTAAGCACAAAATTTAGCCAAAAAAATTGTTGTAAAAATATGGATAATGCATGACCATTTGCAATTTCTATAATCATCTAAAATCTAATATTAATGATAATAAAACTATTAAAATTGTTTTAGTTGTTAAAATGATCAAACATTTAATGAAAATATTCACAAATAAATAATAACAAATGAAAAAGCATATACACCTATCAATTCTTTAAATCTTTCTATATAAATAGATAACAACTCTAATATTTTTCAACAAATAAATAAAATTTCAAATATATCAACCAATACTTCTATTAGAAAACTACCACTGATTTTTAAATTCTATTATTCTATGAACTCTTTCAGTTAAGAGATAATTTAAATAAAATTTCAAATATATCTACCAATATTTCTATTAGAAAACTATCACAAATTTTTTAATTCTATTATTCTATGAACTCTTTCAGTTAAGAAATAATTTAATAGTGTTGGTCACAAACCTAATAAATAAGAATTGCTTATTTGCCATTTATGTAAACCTAGATACTAAACACAGAACAAGGCAGCGAAAAGTACATTCTTATAACAGGATAAACACCCTTGTATATACGTGGCCAATACTTACACAATATTGTAAATACTTCTGCAACAAGTGCACTCTTCAGGCTTACACAATATTGTAAATGCGTGTCTATTTGCTCTCCATTTGAGATGGGTATAAATCTGCACATAATCTCAACTACTCAGTAGGGGCTTCTCCACCTGCATTTCCTATTTTCCTGTAAACCAAACCCATGATTTCTCTAACATTGTTTACAATATTTTCATCACTCATGTGCATCGTATTCTCATTAGTCACTGAGATTCATACCATTTTTGTTGGGTATTTTGGAACTGAATAAGAAAACATTCTTTACAAGAATGAGACCTATGTTCGTGAACTCTTTTAGTTCCATATTCAATATAGTGCACGAACTCTTTCATAAGAGAAGATTTTACATATTTGGTAACAGACTTTATACATAAGAATTATTTTAATTTTTTCCACTTGTATATACCTCTACCACAAAAGAAAAGAAAAATGTGATACTAATGACAAAGAAGGCAACGAAGGATATATTCTTTAAGCAAGGTAAACAGTGCAACATAAAACAACATATTATTAGATAAATATATGAATCTCATCAGTTCAGTGACAATTATAACAATAATGGAGAGGCATTGTTCACGTTGTTCTTGGTCTTTAAAAGAAATAAGAAGAAGAAGAATGGCTTTGAGAAGAAGCAACAGATACTAAATACTCACCCCAATTCTCCTCCATATTTGATAAAAATAAGCCTGCAAGTAAATCTGTGTTCCACTTGGCCTCCAATCTAGCATTAAAGTCTGCTACAAATCCACTTTTGAGACTTTCACAATATTGTAAATACTATGCAAATAGTTGCCCATTTGAATAATTAGCAATATTACCATTGTTAGATGTTTGAGATGGGTATAAACCTGCACTTACCCTCAAATATTTGGCCATGCCTTCCATTAAAGAAATTGGAGCTTCTTGTTGGAATATTTAATTCAGTTAATTGTTTCTCCCTAGAGCCAAACGCCCACCTAACTCTCTGACGGCTTGTAGAACGATCAAATGAATTTATTTCATGGTAGGTGAGTTTTTTTCAAATTTGCAAATGAGGGGGAAAACATTTTTGGTAGAAGACAAAAGGAATGTTCTATTCCATTCGATCAGTAGACAGAGAGAGCTCAGCAGAGCAGAGAAAGAAAGAAAAAGGTGATGAACAGATCAGTTGTTGCAGAGACAGAAAGAATCGTTGTCATGCTTGCAGTTGCACGTGCTTCTTCCTATCATTTTGTAAGTTTGTAGTTTATTGGTTTCAACCTGTTGAAGTAGTGATTGCTCCAGGTGTTATTGAATGCAGCCATTAGAGCTGCAAGTTTGAAGTTTTATCAGTTTAAAGTTTAGGGTTATTTTAGAGTTTTCTGGTTGAAGCCAATGCTCTTAGATGTTGTAATGGTTTAATCAAGTTGAATAGTAAAGCAAACAGGCATACTTGAATCTATTATTCTTTCCTTTGTTTATTGCATTTGATAAGTTTATTGTTGAGTTTTTGAAGCTTTGGGTCTCCGATTTTAATGGTGAAAATATTCACGTCATAAGTCTGCTCTCGGTATTGTCTTTGGTAGAAGTCATCTGCAGTGGCTACCAAGTTCACTCTGTGCCTTCTTCTACCGAGCTCCACTCTCCAGTGGCTACCAAGCTCACTTCGTAATTGCATTGCTTACCGAGTTCACTCAGTAATCACACCCTGTAGTGTCTACTGAGTTGTTCATTTACCGAGTTGTTTCTTCATCTACCGACCTTACTCGGTATCTAGTGTTTACCGAGTTCCCCTTCATTTACCGAGCTCACTCGGTAACTCTCCTGTCACTTGGTATCTTTGGTTACCGAGCAAAATTGTCACTCAGTAATGGTTGTTGCCGAGTAATTTTTAGGGTTGTGCAACCAACAGTTAGGGTTGTTTTTGTGATTAAAATTTTTAATATTTCTTACATGGTATCAAAGTTTTGAGGCCCCACATCCACAGTGAGTTAGGGCATTTGTTTTCTAGGATATTTATAATGGCAGGAGATGTAGAAAAGATATGGTAGCAGCCACCACCCTTCAATGGAAAAAATTATGATACATGGGCAAAGAAGATGAAGATCATTATGGTTGCTAATAATTTGTGAGAGTTTGTAGTTAATGGGTTCAATGATGTGACAGACCCAACTCAGTATGCTGCCCTCACAAATGCACAAAAGACTCATTTGAAAGAGTCAAGGAGGAAGGATGCTAAGGCATAAAGTCTTATTGAATCAACAATGACAGAGACTATTTTTTCCAAGATTGCAGCAGCAAATTACACAAAAGAAGCATGGGATATCCTTGAGACGAACTTTAGGGAGACTGATAAAGTCTGCACAATAAAGCTATAAAACATAAGGAGGGAGTTTGAGAACCTTCAGATGAAGGAGAATGAATCAGTTGCAGACTTTAGTTCAAGGACCTCTAATGTGATTAACCAACTGAAGTCAAATGGAGAAACCTATCAAGAGTAGAGGATAGTGGAAAAGATATTGAGGAGTTTACCTCATAAATATGACAATTTGGTCATTACCATAGAAGATGAAAAAGACCTCACTGTTTTGACAATGGATGAGTTGATGGGTACACTTCAAACCCATGAGCATAGGATCAATAGATCTACTTCTTCATCTTCCCAAGAGCAAGAATTCAAGGCTCAAAAAAATCCAAGAGAAAGGGGGAGAGGAAGAAATGGCTCTAACAGAAACTCGAGAGGCAGAGGCCGAGGAAATGGAGGACAAAGAAATGCTACAGCAGAAAGCTCAGGAAGAGCAGATGGAGCAAGTAGCTCACAAAATACCTCAAGAGGAAGTAAGAAAAACTACAACTCAAATAAGAGTAATGTAGAATGCTACTACTATTATAAATATGGGCATTATGCAAGTGAATGCTGGAAGAAGCAAAGTGATGAGTCAGGACAAGAAAATGTGGCTGATGTGAACATGGAAAGTGGAAACAATGTCGTTGCCTTCATCATGTGTAATGTTGGTAAAGAAGGAAGCCCTGAGGTTTGGTACCTTGACAGTGGATGTAGCAACCACATGAGTGGTAATGAAACCTTGTTTTCATTCATTGACAAGAGTTTCAAATTAGAGATTAAGATGGGTAACAATGGAACCCTACCAGTTGTGGGCAAAGGATCTATTATGGTCCGCACCAAGAAAGGTGAGAAAAGGGAATACAAAATGTGTATTTCGCCCTTGGTATGAAGCACAATTTTATGAGAATTGGTCAGCTCATTCAAAATGGATACAAATTGCTGATGGACAATGACAGTTGTATCATTCATGAAAAGGATGAGAGCAAGAATTTACTTGCAGCAGTTCAAATGACAAAGAACAGAATATTTCCCTTGAAGATAGAGACATGTTTCTCATCTCAAGTTGGTGTTGCACCTCCCACACAATCAGCTCTAAGGAGTGTGATTGAAGACCCCTCATGGCTATGGTAAATCAAGTAGGGGCATCTTGGCTATGCTGGTTTAAATTTATTGTCAAATAAAAGAATGGTAGAAGGTTTTCTATGTATAGGAAATTCATGTGACAAGTGTGAGGCTTGTATTTTGGGTAAGCAACATAGGCTTCCCTTTAATTTTGAAAATTCTAGGAGGGCTAGATATCCATTAGAGTTAGTGCATACTGACCTAGTCGGTCCTATGCAAGTTACTTCCATTGGGGGGAGTACTTATTTCATGACATTCATTGATGATTTCAGTCGTAGGACATGGGTGTATTTCTTAAAGAATAAATCTGAAGTATTTGATAAATTTGTAGAATTTAAAGCCCAGGCTGAAAGAGAATGTGGACACTATATCAAGGTCCTAAGGTCAGATAGAGGAGGGGAATATACCTCCAATTCTTTTGTAAACTTTTGCAGAAAACATGGCATAAAGAAAGAGCTCACAATTAGCTATACACCACAGCAGAATGGAATGGCTGAAAGAAAGAACAGGACCATTGTTGAAATGACAAGGAGCATGATGAAAGAGAAAGGTCTCCCAACTGAATTTTGGGGAGAAGCTGTGGCAAAACCAATTTACCTAATTAATAGGTGTCCCATAAAGGCAATCCATGACAAGATTCCAATGGAAGCATGGTCACGAAGAAGATGGACAGTTGAACATCTAAGGGTGTTTGGATGTGTTGTATATGCACATGTGCCTAAAGAGCAAAGGCAAAAATTGGATGACAAAGGTGTGAAGTGCATCTTCACAAGGTATAGACTAGAATCAAAGGCATACAAATTGTATGACCCATGGAACAACAAGATGATGCTTTCGAGAGATGTGGAATTTTTAGAAAATCAGTCTTGGTATGGTCCAACTGATGAGTCACTGAGCACTTCAAGTAAAGTGCCAATTATGAGTGAAGAGGATGCTAATGAACAGCAAGAAGAAGGAGCAGATAGAAGAAAAGGCAAGTAACCTCAGTCATTACCGAGCTCCTCTAAGCATGACCGAGTGTCAGTGCCAAGCAGTAGCAATGAAGATTCTGATCCCACACTCTCCTCCCTATTACCAAGAAATACCAAGAGTCTTAGGGAGATATACCAAGATGAAAGGTATGAAGATTATGATGAGAGTGTTAATTTTGCATTATTTTCTTATAGTGATCCAATATATTTTAAAGAAGCTATTAAGGAGAAGAAATTTTGTAAGGCCATGGATGAGGAGATAGATGCTATAGAAAGAAATGAGACATGGGAGCTAACTGAATTGCCTCCCAAGAAGCAAGCGATTGGAGTGAAATGGGTCTACAAGACCAAATGCAATGCTGAAGGCAACATTGATAGGCATAAGGCAAGGCTGGTAGTCAAGCGCTACAAACATCAGTATGGTAGAGATTATGATGAGACCTATGCCCCAGTTGCAAGAATGGAAATCGTGCGTGCTGTCATAGCAATTGCAGCTTAGCACAAATGGAACGTATATCAAATGGATGTGAAGTTGGCCTTCCTAAATGGTGTATTGAAGGAAGAAGTATATGTGGAGCAGCCACCTGGTTATGAAGTTGTAGGTGAAGAGAACAAAGTATATAGATTGAAGAGAGCTCTTTATGGGCTCAAGCAAGCTCCACGAGCATGGTATAGTAGGATTGACTCATATTTGATGAGCAATGGCTTTAGCAAAACCAATGGTGAGCCTACTCTCTACATCAAGGTAGCAAATGGAAATGTGTTGATTTTTGTATTGTATGTAGATGATTTGATTTTTACTGGTAATGGCAAGACTCTAATTGGTGAGTTCAAAGAGGTCATGAAAATTGAATTTGAAATGACAAACCTAGGTCTCTTGAAATACTTTCTAGGGATAGAAGTAAAACAAATGCATGATAGCATCTTCATCTCTCAAGAAAAGTATGCAGGGCAGATCTTGAAGAGATTTAAAATGCAGAACAGTAAGGCAGCCCCCACACCAACAGTAGTAGGTCTAAAGTTGAGCAAGGAAGACTCTAGTAAGAGAGTGGATCCAACACTATACAAGAGTATGGTTGAAAGTTTGATGTATTTGACTACAACTCGGCTAGACCTAATGCATGCAGTAAGTTTGATTTCCAAATTTATGGAAACACCAAAGGATTCCCATTGGCAAGCAGGAAAAAGGATCCTAAGGTATGTGAAAGGTACCAAGGGATTTGGGATTTTGTATACTGCAAATGATGAATTCAAGTTGGTTGGTTACATCGATAGTGATTAGGATGGAAGTTTAGATGATAGGAAGAGCACTTCCAGATACATGTTTCTTATGGGATCAGCTACAATTTCATGGGCATCCAAGAAGCAACCTATTGTTGCTCAATCTACAATAGAGGTTGAATATATAGCATCAAATGCAGCAGCATGTCAAGCAATTTGGTTAAGGAGGATCTTGATAGATTTGAATGAAAGGCAAGAGGATGGAACCACAATTTATTGTGACAACATCTCATCTATTGCATTGTTCAAGAATCCAATCTTCCATGGGAGAAGCAAACACATAGAAATCAAATATCACTTCATCAGAGAGTTGGTGGAGAAAGGGGATATCAAAATAGAATTTTGTAAGTCTAAGTAGCAACTAGTAGACATTTTTACCAAGCCATTAGGCATTGGAACTTTTGTACACCTAAGAGAGAGTCTTGGTGTAGTTGATTTGGATTAGTAGTGATCCTTGTTTGTTTGGCTCAGAACAAAGGGGGAGTGTTGGAATATTTAATGCAGTTAATTGTTTCTCCCTGGAGCCAGACACCCACCTAACTCCTTGACGGCTTGTAGAACGATCAAATGAATTTATTGCATGGTAGGTGAGTTTTTTTCAAATTTTTAAATGAGGGGGAAAACATTTTTGGTAGAAGACAAAAGGAATGTTCTATTCCATTCGATCAGTAGATAGAGAGAGTTCAGTAGAGCAGAGAAGTAGCAGAGTAGAGAAAGAAAGAAAAAGGTGATCAGTAGATCAGTTGTTGCAGAGATAGAAGGAATCATTATCATGATTGTAGTTGCACGTGCTTCTTCCTATCATTTTTTAAGTTTGTAGTTTTTTGGTTTCACCCTGTTGAAGCAGTAATTGCTCTAGGTGTTATTGAATGCAGTCATTAGAGCTACAAGTTTGAAGTTTGAAGTTTGAAGTTTTATCAGCTTAAAGTTTAGGGTTATTTTAGAGTTTTCTAGTTGAAGTCGAATGCTCCGAGATGTTGTAATGGTTTAATCAAGTTGAATAGTAAAGCAAATAGGCATACTTGAATCCATTACTCTTCCCTTTGTTTATTGCTTTTGATAAGTTTATTGTTGAGTTTTTGAAGCTTTGGGTCTCTGGTTTTAATGGTGAAAATATTCATGTCATAAGTCTGCTCTTGGTATTGTCTTTGGTAGAAGTCATCTGCAGTGGCTACTGACTTCACTTGATGCCTTCTTCTACCGAGCTCCACTCTCCAGTGGCTATAGAGCTCACTCGATAATCTCATTGCTTACGAGTTCACTTGGTAATCACACCCTAAAGTGTCTACCGAGTTCCTCATTTATCGAGTTGTTTCTTCATCTACTGACCTCACTCGGTATCTAGTGTTTACCGAGTTTCCCTTCATTTACCGAGCTCACTTGGTAAACTCTCCTGCCACTTGGTTTCCTTGGCTACCAAGAAAACCTATCACTCGGTAATGGTTGTTGCCGAGCAATTTTTAGGGTTGTGCAAGCAACAGTTAGGGTTGATTTTGTGATTGAAATTTTTAATATTTATTACACTTCTCCACCTCCATCCCATAACCAAACACGTCCCATTTCTTTGTAAATCAAACCCATGACTTCTCCTTCCAAATCTCCAACATAATCTGCAATATATTCATCACTGATATGAATAACATTCTCTTCAGTGACTGCAACTTTTGTGTATTTGTCTATGGACAATACTATTTGACTAACTTTTTTTCTTGGGTATTTTGGATTTGAGTAGAGAACATTCTACAAAAAGTCACTAGCCTCTTTTACAAGAATGAGAGCTTTGTCCTCTTCTACGAAGGACTCAAACAGCTTTCCTCATGCCTTTGCTTTTGCAGTGTTAATGATGATTACGTCTACTGCTTTTGCAGCACTTTTGTAGTCTGCCCACATTGCTAGAATGGCTATGGCTAAAAATAGAAGAGTTCGCTTCCATATTGATTTGGAGGATACCATCTTCATCTTCATGTTGGTGGGTTTTTCATGGCCTCCTTTGAAAGCTTGAATTGAATCCATAAATACACTTTTTTGTCTTTTAGGTTTATTTCTGGAAGCTCTCCTTTGCAGGTTCTAGAAGAAGAACAAATAAATTGGAAGGTGTCTGACACACTTTATAACATCTGGCATCTACAATGTGCTTGGATAGAGCCATTTGATTGGGAAGTCTAATATCTGATCCCACAATGAATGATCAAAATTTAATTCTCTTTCTATGATCAAAATTTAAAATCAATATAAGATTAAATATATATATATATATATATTTATATAATATTAAAAATTAAATTATTAATATAATTTTATATTTAAAATTAATCAGTCATTTATATCATTCATTAATTGTACAGTTTATAAAATAATTATAAACAAGAATTTATTGAATTTATTTCAAATGAAATCACTGAACATTTCAAAGTAAACTTTGAATAACACCATTTTATAAAACTAAAAAAATTAGAAGAATAATAAAATAGAGTACATAGTGAATAAATAAAGAAGCAATTGCTATATTAGAAAATATGGATTCTTCAAAACATCCAAGGAGGTGATGTTAACCAAATAACTATATTAACCAAATAACTTTAACTTTATTTGTCTACCCAACCTTATTTTTAGTTCATGTGACCACATTTCTTTCTAACCTCTCCTCTATATCCAACTAAGGGTTCGATGTTGCCCATCTTCACCATAGATTTTGCAAATTTTTCAAAGAACATCTTCTCATTCTTAGTATAAGCACTCACAACTGCTCTAGTTGGATAATTTGGAGAGTCCTTTTTATTTGCATAGAGCTCCTCATTAGAAATCAATAGCTCCTTGAAGTTTTCCAAGTTTTGGAAGTAGTGACTCTCAAATTTAGTATGGCTACCAACACCTAAGGTTGACAAGATATTGTCTCCTCTAGATCTTGGGCATTGTGATTTCAAATCTGTTGAATAACTTTGCTCCATTGTCAAATTTGGTTTCCCACAAAGCCTTTGTCTGAGGCTTGTGCATCTAGAGTGACCAATGATGTGCCCACCTGCCCAAGAATCTATCAAACATATTGTTAAACCTCTCTTGATTCATTTCAAATTCAATGGAAATACGTAAAAGTTAATTAAATAAGGATTGTCTAGAAAACATATAAAAGGCGAAAGAATCTAATGAGTAACATGCTCTTTCTACTTAGAGAAGCATGGTTCAAGTTGCTCCTATTTACTTTCTCAAGGAGTTTGATGCTCTTTCTCGACAATTCCTTTGGAGTGGTATTATCACCCATAAATATTTTTGTAGTGCTGATCTTTGTTGTGTTTCTGCACTTCCTCTTGAAGGTCGTGGCTCAATAGTCTGGTATACTTTGAATACTGGTGTAGTGTTAGTCAAGAGAGGTTTGTTCTAGATATGTAATGGAGGCTCTGAGGCTTTGTTTTGGTCTAATGCTTGGGATGGATTCCCATCCATATTGTCCATGTACCCTCATCTTCAGACTCTTTGTGATTCTTTTCATGCTGTTGGATGAGATAAAGTGGCTCATTACAAGATTCCTTATCAATTGGGACCTGTTGTTGGTTAAAAATGGAAGCAATCTTCTGATTGGCTTCCTGGAAGCATAGACATGGATCATTGGGAGCTTTCTCACATTCTAGTCTCTAGGGAGTGTTCCTCTTTGCTAGGTCCTAATGTTTTGGCTTAGGGAGGTACCTTGTCTGGTAAATATCATGTCTCTGATGGGTGTCAAGAGATATCTAGACAATTATTTGAGGATGCTGAGGTCCCTTGGTGGAAGCAAGTTTGGAATAAAGTTTCTTGGTCCAAGTGCAATTTTTTCATGTGGCTAGTGGCTCACAACCATTGTCTTATGTGGGATAATCTTTGTAAATGTGGATTGCAGGGCCCCTCTTATTGTGTTTTGTGTGGTAATGAGGAGGAGTTTGTCTCCCATCTGTTCTTCCATTGCTCCTTTTCTACTTAGCTATGGCACCTTTGGTGGAGTGCTTGGGATTTCTCTTGTAGGCATACTTCCTCTTTACTTGAGTTCTGGACTTGCTTGGGTGGTGCTCCCTCCAAGTCTTCTCCTCTCCATGCTGCTTGGATTGCTGGTCCATCGTTCATTCTCTAGCATATCTGGCTAGAGAAGAATCGTCAAATCTTCCAAGATGTTCAACTTGGTGTCATGCATCTTTGGTGGAAGATCTCACATTCTCCTCAGGAAACTATTTAAGTGAAGTGTGTGCTAGATGGGAGTATGGATCCAATTGATCTTGCTATATGCAATCACCTCAATTTTCATCTTTAGGATGGATTTATAGCTCAAAGGTATCAAAGACTGACCAGGCAACCTCAACAACACAGGAAAGGTTAGGTGAATTGAGATGGGCATTGGAATCCTCCCCATGGAGTTTTGAAAATTAACATTGATGGTTCTTTTTGGGGGAATCCAAGCCCTACTAGTATTGGGAGAGTGGCTCAATGCAGTTCTAGGGACATTAAATTCTTTTTCTCAATGCATAAGGGTGATTACACTAACAATCAAACTCCTTATTTTTATTATGGTCATCATGCCTTATTTTTACTAAGTTCATCCTCACTTATGTAAAACCCAGTTTTACCAATCAAACTCTATGCATGGGCCACATCCACATTGTATGGTTAGTTGGAACTCTTAAGTGTTTATTGCCATGTTGTACATGGTTGCTTCTTTCTTTTTTTCTAGCATGGCCCTCTCACCATAGATCTGTTGTACTAACTGCCAACATTTCCCTTTGGTATTTATGACATGGTTTAACTGGCTTTTGTGTTATATAAGTCTAGTGGTTGTATCAGGCATTGATAGGTTGATCTTTTGATGCAATGACAACTCTAGCTTATAACAAGTGGTATCAAGGCTTGGTCACAAGTTCAAATCTCCTCAAGTAATCCTGAGGGTAGGATTGTTGGGCTAATTGCCAATGTTTTCCTTTGAGATTTCGTAACATGACTTAACTACTTCCTATGTTCTATAATTCTAGTGGTTGTATTGAGCATTAATAGGTTGATCTTTTGACACAACAACAACTCTAGCTTGTAACAAGATCTATGGTAATAGGTTGATCTTTTGATGCAACAACAACTCTAGCTTGTAACAAGATCTGTGGTTCATGCACTTATCCTTTTTGTTCTATTTCCTTTGCAATTTATTAATCATACTTTTTTATTGAATCTAAGACCACCATTCATAAATTGTATATTCTCTTCCATGTCCATCTTCTATATGCTCCCCACATCTTATAAGTCCATGTTTCCTTTTGAGGGCTTGTTATTGGCATTGACTATGCTCTAGATGAAATTCACTAAAAGTTTTTTTTTTAAATTCCTCTTTAGATATACGAAAACACAATATTTTTTCTCAAATTTTTTTGTTCTGTTTTAGTATAGAACATATAGATCATGAAGAACAAATGCTAAAAATTTCAACAAAATCTGTTGTGTTTTTTATTTTTTCAACTTTGATCAAAGGTGCATTTTGTCTAGAGGATAGTCGCGTTCCTTGTTATTTGCTTTCCTGACGCGGTGTAATCCATGTAGAAATCTTCAATGGGTGGAGCCAACAAGGCCCTTAGTTTCTTTAGTGTTTATTTCTGCTTTTTTGATCCGATATGACTTGTATATAAACTATGATGTGATTTTATTTTAATCTCCAATGTGACTTTGTGTGTGTGTGTGTGTGTGTGTGTGTGTACTTCTTCATTTTATTCTGCTTACCAATTGTCCATTTTGATTATCAGGTTTATAGATAATATGAATATATTAGGTTGATAGATCTGGACTTGGTTATAATCCCATACCGAGATTTTGTAATACCCCTATAGTCTTTGCATTTTTGCAAAAGAATTGACGATCCAATTTGGATCATTCTAATAAAGAACAATATTATAACAAATGCCCCTTAATTGTTGTCTTGTAGAGGGGTAATTGAACATTACCAAGTTCAGACACCCACTTTCTTTTATCCATTTATACAACTTTCAAAGGCTCATTTGAGGCCCATAGAGAGTACATCTTCCTCACCCCACTTTCAATCTAAACTCCTCTTGTACATGCCTACAATCTAAAAGAAGAAACACAAAATTTATCTCAAAAAATCTAGCTCAATTACAACCATATAGCTATTATACATGAGCAAGATCTAGTGAAAATAAATTATTGTCAAATATTATTACTATTACATGTTCATTTAAGTTTTTTTAATCATCTTTTCAAATAAATAAGGATAACTTTAATAACAAATGATAAAACATATGTACCTAATAATTCTTTAAATCTTTCTAATGTATTTACAACTCCAATATTTTTAAACATACAAATAATACTAATCAATACTTCTATCTAATTTCTAAATTCTATGTACTGGATGAACTCTTTCTATTATTTAAGAAATAAATTAAAATTGTTGGTCACAAACTTAATAAATAAGAACTACTTATTTTCCATTTATATAAACCTAGATCTATTTGGCAGTGGGAATAAGAATATGGGAATATGAATACGTATTCTAGAATTGTTATTCTAGAACAGAAAATAAGAATATGTTTCCTATTCTTGTTTGGTTCAGTCGGAATTTGATGGAGAATTCACAGACCCAAAAATTTATCTTTTCTAAAATAAATAAATTGGATTAGGAATAAGGATTCCAATTCCACCTATTTTGGTGGAATAGCAAATGTTGATTTTTAAGCCAAAATTAGAATTCCGATTTGGTTCACATGAACAAAAAAAATTCAAAATTTTAATAATTTACATATGCCTATTCCACTCATATGTATACTGCCAAACGAACCCTAATAAAAGAAAAAGAAATGTGATATTGAACGCAAAGGAGGCAGTGAAAGGTATATTCTTTTAAGAGGATTAAAACCATTGTATATACCTGGCCAATACTTCCACAATATTGTAAATACTTCTGCAACAAATCGACTCTTAAGACTTACACACTATTTGTAAATTCATGGTCATTTGTTGTCCATTTGAGATGAGTATAAACCTGCACTTAATCTCAACTAGTCAGTAAGAGCTTCTCCACCTGCACCAAACACGTCCTATTTCTCTGTAAACTAAACCCATAATTTTTCCTTTCAAATCTGCAAGATATTTGTAATGAATTCATCACTGGTACGAATAACATTCTCATCAGTTACAGTGAGATTTTTGTACAATTATCTAGAGACGATACTATTTGTCTAACCATTTTTCTTGTGTATTTTGGATTTGAATACTAAAGATTCTGCATGAAATCACCGGCTCTCCTCTTGCAGAGTTCATCTTCCATGGCCTCCTGTGAAAGCTGGGATTGAATCCATAATTACACGTTTTGTCTTTTGGGTTGATTTCTTGAAGCTCTCTATCGAAGATTCTAGGAGTACAAATAAATTGGAAGTTGCCTGACACCACTTTAAAACATCTGACATCTACCGTGTGGTTAAATAGAGACATTTGATTCGGGAATATAAAATCTGATATAAAAGCTTTAATGTTTGTTTGTTTTTTTTATTTAGTTGTAGTACATATAATAATTTTGGTGTTAAAAATATTGTATTACATTTTCATTAGAATAATATATTTTTAGATTGCTTAGTAAGGGTTAGTAAAGGGTACTGCATTTTATTTTATTTAAAGATATCATTTTTATTTAATACTCTTGCTCATTACAGATCTGTCTTCATCTTATTTTATGAGGTTTCGTGTCTTATCTTATGTTCTTGTTTGAGTCTTTTTTTTTTTTCTTTTTCTTTATTACAAGTTTTGTATTAATCTTTAAGATGTTAATTCATTCTATTTATTTTTACACAAATTATTATAGTTCATTTTTATAATTTATTGTAGAATGTGGATTATTTATATTTATTTCAGTTTTTGACAAACTATTTCTTTAAAGAAGTCGTTTAGTAAGATTGAACATAATAGAAAAATTCATTCTCATTTATCCTTCTATTAGCTAATAAATTTGAAATGAAAAAAGATAATTCATTTTAATATATTATAATTTGTCAAAATTTGATATTATTATAATATTAAAAATATAAAATATTATATTATTATAATACTCAAAAATAGATTATTAATAGGCTACAACACAATGGTAAATTGTGAGCCTCTTAATTGGGAGGTCCTCGATTTAGAACTACTCGAGATAAATAAATTCACAAATGAAGTTGAACTCCTTCATACAACTTTAGACACTTATCAGGTTAGCTCAATACCAGAACTAATAAAAAATATTACACCAAAGAATGAATTTTTTTAAATTTCTACAACACATATAGAACATGTTATAATATCAATTAACAAGCCATAATCTAATAGATAATCATAATAATCTAAACAATAAGTTCCCTAACTAGGTCAACCAACAATGAAATCCTCTTTTATGTCCAACAAGAAAACTAACTTCTAAATCACCAATCCTGAAAACAATCTGCAGAAAGACATTATTGTGCATCTTCATGAAGTACGTTGAATCATGGATCAAAATTATTCTCCACAAAAAATCCCTAGACAAAATATTGAACCATTGTTTGGAATAATTCTCTTTTAGTATAGTTAGTAACTATTCTTTAGAAAATGTTCTATAATTCCTTTAAATCAACTTAGAAATATATGTGATGGAAAATATAGCATTTCACAAAAACTTTCTCTATACTTTCTCTATACTAGTCATCAACATGATTAAGTTATCTAATAAATAGATGTGTTAACATCAATGACAAAACATTAAGCCAAAATTAACCAACAAAAATTTCAAATAAGAATCTCAATAATCTCAATTTCAACACATACATATTCCTCTATACTTTTGTTTAATTTTTTGATTTTTAACTTGTATGAATGATCTCTTTAATTCAAAAGGATCATATTATGAAGTATTTACATATGTATATTCATTATTTTCATTCTATATATAAAACTAAATTGTTACTATTCTAACTAAATTTTATTGTGGACTAGAGGAAATAAAATATAATTAATTAATAAGAAAAAATTTCAAATTTATTGAATGATATTGACTAACTATTAGGAACATTTATTACAAATATCATTATTTACAATACAAAGTAGAATATCTACTACAAATATAATTATATCTTTAATAATTTAGATGTTATTACCATTCTTATTTACAATAATAAGAAGTTAATCTAGAAATTTTAAGTTTATTTAAGAAACATTTATTTATCAAAATTATCTAATTCTTCTAAAAATACAAATTTGTGGTATAAAATACACATGGTTCTTCATGCTTATTTCCTTTTATATTTGATTCCAATATTTCATCTTACTTCTCAATATGGTTCATAAAATTTATTACAGCAGTGTTAAATTTATCAATTATTATGGGATTCTAAACCTAGCCCTTAGGTGAGGCTAAAAATGAGGGACCTCATTCCAACATAAATTTTTCATAAACAAAAAGCTCATTCCATCCTTTGAAGAAGATAGAGCAAAGAGAAATCAAATGGAGTGTAATAAACTATGGATCTACCATAGTAGCTACACATTATAAAAAAAATTCCATGTTTAAAGTGGGAATAGTGATAAGTATTAAATATTTATTCATTCTTCTTCTATTTTTTTGCACCAAAATCCATTATCCTTTGGTAACCCTTCACCAAAAATCATTTTTGGCTTCTCTGGAATCTTTCATTTTCTCCTTGAAGATAAAATTTTTGAGCTTGTTGTTTTCTCCTCAACCACCTCATTAGACAAACGATTCATTGGGGGGAAGGGGGGCTACTTCCTAAAGAAGACCCAATGTCTAAGCTTGAATCTTGATCATGCACCATCTCACTTGGATGAGCATTATCATCTTCTATAGTGTTAACTTTCCCCACCCTGAGAGAGGCATATGAGTCCTCAAGAGTGAGTTGAGTACTATTACTTGGATGCTCCTTTCAAAATCGATCTCCACATGCTTTCTTTTGGGTCAACGTCCAAGATACTACCATTCTAGCAAGAATCTTCTTTCTTCATTGAATAGTAGTTGAGAGAAGCCTATTTTCCCCAAGATTTATAGTTTTCTCTATTAGACTTTGAACATTAGGCTATCAAACGACTTATAAAAAATCATCTATAACAACAGAGGGGTAGATTCTCGTAGTATAACAAAAAATTTTAAAGCATGTTTTCAATCTTCAATAAGATTCTTGCTAATAGATCTTTAGTTATATCCAATTCCACCAAGATACAAGCGTAACTCATAATAATTGTGAAAAATCCTATTGTAGTCACTGATTATTAATCTCCTAAGATAGACAATTATTAAACTGCTAAAAATAAATTCATAGCTTAATATTGAAAAATAACACAACTACAACTTCACCAATAAAGATATGGAAAGAAATGTGCAACACAATGAACACAATATTTTTTGAGAAATTGTCCTTGGAAAAACCCCTAAGGGAAAACTAATTCTACAAATGAGAAATTATATTAAACTTCAGCAAATCAAGAGATACAAAATTCCTTGCCTCTCACTGGCAGAACTCTGGCAACCTCCTAATTTTTCCTGCTAATATTGCCCACTACTATTCCCATGCTAACACTGCAAGACTGTTTGCTAACACTACAAACATACAAACTTGTTTTCTAGCACTGCAAATTTTTCTCCAAACTTCTTATTCTCCAAATGCCCTATAGACCTCATTTTATACTAGTACTCTCATTGGTAAACCAACGGCCAAGATCAATTTACAATCGATGGCTGAGATATAAAACAACTTACCAACCCTAACAAAATTGGTTTCTAGTTGCTTCTAAAAGAAGTCAATTATTTAATAAATAATTGTCCTTACTCTAACCAATTTGTTAGCAAAAACAGTTATATAGTAAATAATAGCATATGGATGAACAACTTTCCAAGCTACCAAAACTAACACTCCCTCTTAGCTCAACCAATGAGAGTAGTTGATAAGTAGGAGATGATTTCTGCAGCTAGTCAAACTGTGATGTGAATATCAGGATTTAACTGTGTGATTTTGAGTCAAACTCGATGACCCATGTTTCATGAGTAGTGATTCAACATGAATCCATCTCTCATGAGAATAAATGGAACAGTTAGCACTCATTAGATCTAGGTGATGCTCACAGGGGTGAAGCACCGAGACTTCCCAGGAGGTCACCCATCCCAGTACTACTCCAGCCTGAGCGCGCTTAACTACGGAGTTTCCTCCATAGTTAAACCCAAAGCTTGCAACCCCATTTCTAAAACCTTCACCAAGTGTTGTGCCTTATGAACCATTCATTAGAAATCATCTCCTACTTATCAATTGATGAGCTTAAGGGGCTTTCTAATGAATGGTTCATAAGGCACAACACTTGGTGAAGGTTTTGCAAATGGGGTTGCAAGCTTTGGGTTTAACTATGGAGGAAACTCCCTAGTTAAGCGCGCTCAGGCTGGAGTAGTACTGGGATGGGTGACCTCCCAAGAAGTCCTGGTGCTTCACCCCTGTGAGCATCACCTAGATCCAATGAGTGCTATCTGTTTCATTTATTCTCATGAGAGATGGATTCATGTTGAATAACTACTCATGAAATATGGGTCATCGAGTTTGACTCAAAATCACACAGTTAAATCCTGATATTCACATCACAATTTGACTAGCTGTGGAAATCATCTCCTACTTATCAATTGATGAGCTTAAGGGGCTTTCTAATGAATGGTTCATAAGGCACAACACTTGGTGAAGGTTTTG
Source organism: Cupressus sempervirens (assembly GCA_028749045.1). Taxonomy (NCBI): domain Eukaryota; kingdom Viridiplantae; phylum Streptophyta; class Pinopsida; order Cupressales; family Cupressaceae; genus Cupressus; species Cupressus sempervirens. The sequence goes on along the minus strand of CM053789.1, from coordinate 754,120,504 downwards.
CAAATGGGGTTGCAAGCTTTGGGTTTAACTATGGAGGAAACTCTGTAGTTAAGCGTGCTCAGGCTGGAGTAGTACTGGGATGGGTGACCTCCCGGGAAGTCTCGGTGCTTCACCTCTGTGAGCATCACCTAGATCCAATGAGTGCTAACTGTTCCATTTATTCTCATGAGAGATGGATTCATGTTGAATCACTACTCATGAAACATGGGTCATCGATTTTGACTCAAAATCACATAGTTAAATCCTGATATTCACATCACAATGAGAGTAGTATAAAAGGGGGTCTATGGGGCATTTGGAGAATGAGAAATTTGGAGAAACATTTGGAGTGCTAGCAAATGAGTTTGTAAGTTTATAGTGTTAGCAAACAATCTTGTAGTGTTAGCAAGGGTGCAATATTAGCATGGGAATAGCAGTGGGGAATATCAGCAGGAGAAATTAGGAGGTTGTCAGAGTTCTACCAGTGAGAGGAAAGGAATTTTGTATCTCTTGATTTGCTAAAGTTTAATATAATTTTTCATCTATAGAACTAGTTTTCCCTTCGGGGTTTTTCTAGGGGCAATTTGTCCAAAAATATTGTGTTCATTATGTTGTGCATTTCTTTCCATATTTTTATTGGTGAAGTTGCAGTTGTGTTATTTTTTGATATCAAGCTATTAATTTATTTTTAGTAGTTTAATAATCATTTATGATAGGAGATTAACAATCAGTGACTGTAATAGGAATTTTTGCATGGTATCAGAGCATTGTTAAGGGTAGAAGAGTTTTGACCTAGGAAAGAAATTTTGATCACTTTAGATTTATTATTGCTTTAATCCCTTGAGATGGCTTTAGTTGGTTTGAGAGATCAAGATAGATTGGATGGTGCCTCGAATTTTGGTGCCTAGAAGGCTAGAATTTCTTTATTGTTGGAAGAGAATGGTATCAAGAATTATGCTACTAGTGATGTACCTGTAACAACAGATGCAACACACCTTGCAGCATATAAGAAGGACAATGCCAAGGTGAGGAGGATTATCCTTGATGGTGTCAACGATCATATTGTTCCACATATCATAGAGCTAAATACGGTGAAGAAGATGTGGGATGCCATTCTGAATCTATACCAGAATGCTACCACCAAAAGGAAGTTGATTCTCAGAGAGAAGCTAAAGAATACCTGGATGAACTAGGGAGAAGATGTCACAAGTTACCTCACCAAGCTCAAACTTGTCAAGGATGAGTTAGCAGTTGTTAGAGATAGCCCTAGTGATGACGAGCTAGTGAGAATAGCCCTAAATGGGTTTACTAAACAATGGAGTGTCTTTGTTCAAGTTCTCAGTGGATGAGATACTTTACTGAGTTGCGATCGACTATGGACTAATTTCACTCAAGAGGAGTTTAGACTAAGTCTTGTCAATGGGGCCAAAAAGAATCAAAAAAATGAGGTGGAACAAGAGAACATTGCCCTAGTAGGGAAAGGGAAAGAAAAGAAGGGATCTAGCAAAGAATCAAATTCACAAAGCGAGAAGAAGAAGGACCTTTCTAAGGTCAAGTCCTTTGGATGTCACAAGTTTGGCCACCATGTCAGTGATTTTCTAGAGAGGAAGAAGGGTAAGAAGTAGGTGGCAGCTTCAACAAGTGTGGAAGAACTCTCTAGTAGAATGGAAGATGATTTTGCACTCATAGCTTGTATGGTTAGCTCAACCTCATAGTGTGTTTGGTATATAGATAGTGGGGCATCATTTCATATGACAGAAATTAGATAGTACTTCTCTAGTTACAAGGAGGAGGACACCAACATCCAAATTTCTATGGAAAACTTGTCCAAACTCAACCTAGTTGGGAAAGGGACTATTCAATTTTAGAGGGAGAATGGAAAGATAAGTCCACTTCATGATGTGTTGTATGTGTCAAGCTTAGGTATGAATTTGATTTCTATATTTGTTCTCAGGATAGGGGGTATAATGTACTCTTTAGAGGGACAAATGTATTGATTAAGCACAAGGACTAGAAATCACCCATAACTATTGGAGTTAGGAGTGGTCGCCTTTATAGGTTAAAGTTTGATACTTCTAAGACACTCATGAGCAACATTAATCCTAGAGATCTTGGAGAGCTATGGCATAGGAGGATGGGCCATATTCATCATGGAGTACTTAGATTACTTTGTGAGACGGTGATAGGTGTTCTAGAGGTGAGCACAAAGCATGATGATGTATGTAAGGGATGTGTGTTGGGGAAGTTCACGAAAACATCTTTTCCAAGAAGTGACACTAGATCTAAGGGTGTTCTTGATCTAGTACATTCAGATGTTTCTGGATCGATGTCAACAAAATCTCCCAAAGGATATGAGTACTATGTTACTTTTATTGATGATTTCTTTAGAAAGACTTGGATATACTTCTTGAAGACTAAGGCTGAGATTTTTTGTTGATTCCAAGACTTGAAGGCTGTTGTGGAGAATTCGACATGAAGGAAGATAAAGGTTCTTCAGTCAGACAATGGAGGCAAGTATAAAGGAAATTTCTTCCAGGAGTTCTGTACCAGAGAAGGAATCAAGAGAGAGTGGACTGTTCCTTACAATCCACGGTAGAATGGAATTGCTGAGAGGAAGAGCCATTCTATATTGAAGGCAACAAGAGCTATGCTACATGACTAGGACATGCCCTGTTACTTATGGGCAAAGGCATGTAATATAGCAGTCTACATCTAGAATAGTGTTCCACACAAGGTGCTAAGGAGGATGACACTAGAGGAGGCTTTCACATGGAAGAAGCCAAATGTTGGTCACTTCAGGATATTTAGGAGTTTGGCTTATTGTCATATTCCTAGAGATACATGTACAAAGTTAGATCAAACTGCAAAGAGGTAGTACTTTGTTGGGTATAGTGAGACCTCAAAAGCATATAGGATTTTCATTCTAGGGACTAAAAGAATTATTGTCAGAGATGATGTCAAGTTCATGGAGGAAAATGCATTTAGGAGATCCAAAGATTTTCTAGCAGGTGATCAAAGTAAGTAGCCAATAGAATCTCCAAGACCAAGTCAAGGGTAGCAAAGCTCAAGTACAATTACCAGTACGAATGTAGTCTCAAGTAGTTAAGATTCACAAAGTATGGAGCAACAAGTGCAATAAAAAATGCATCTAGAGCACTTAGAGGTTAACATTTCATCCTCTACAATTGGTAGCATGAACCATGAGGTTCCAAATACACAAAGGGTTACTCAGGAGTTTGTGGGAGCTCCTAGGAAGAGTACTAGACAACGAAGAGAACAAGCCAAGTTCAATGACTATGTAGCATTATTTAGTCAGTTGGTAGATAGTAAACCTTCTAGCTATCAGGAAGCTATAGAACATTAGGTATGGTGAGATGCTATGGTTGAAGAATATTCCTCAATAATGCAAAATGATGTGTGGGAGGTAGTGCCCAGACCAACAAATAGGGTAGTAGTTGGATCACACTAGATCTATAAGATAAAACATGATGCAGATTGTAGCATCAAGAAATGCAAGGCAAGGTTCGTGGCAAAGGGGTTCTCTTAGAAGGAGAGAATAGACTATGAGGAGACATTTGCTTTAGTCTCCAAGTATACTTCTATATGAGTTGTAATCTCACTTGCAGCATGGATGGGATGGCAGATCCATCATATGGATATCAAGATAGCATTCTTTAATGGTGAGTTGAAGGAGGAGGTATACATAGAACAGCTAGAAGACTTTGTAGCACACAACAAAGAGAGCTACATGTGCAGATTAAAGAAAGCATTGTACAGACTCAAGTAGGCTCCTAGAGCGTGGTATGAGTGCATTGATACATACTTGCAGAAAATGGGCTTTCTGAAGAGTGAAGCAGATGCTAACCTCTACTACTTGATGGTTGGGGGTGAGATTCTCATTCTTTTTCTTTATGTGGATGACCTATTTCTTAAAAATTCATTGGGGCTCATAGTGGACTACAAGAGAAACCTTGCAGAAGAGTTCGAGATGAAGGATTTGGAACTTATGCACTACTTTCCAGGCATGGAAGTGTGGTAGACATATGGGGAGATTTTCCTTGGTCAAGGGAAATATTGCATTGAAATCTTGAAGAGATTCAAGATGGAGGATTGCAAAGCCATGTCTTCACCCATGATCACAAATTGGAGGAAGGTAGATACATCTAAGGAGAAGGATGTAGATCCCACCTTATATAGATAGTTGATTGGTTTGCTTATGTATTTGGTCAACACTAGGCTAGATATAGAATTTGCAATTAACTCTCTTAGTCAGTTCATGGTTGAACCAAAGAGAATCCATTGAAAAATGGCTAAGCATGTGTTGCATTACTTGCATGGTACAATCAAGTATGGGGTCAGATATGCTCGAGGTGAAGGTATCAAGTTGATAGGCTATACTAACGCAAATTGGGCAAGAAGTACAACTGATGAAGTACCGCTCTGATACCACTAATGTAGGACAGTCTGATACCACTGACGAAGGTACACTCTGATACCACTGACAAAGGGTCACACCACCCTTACAAACTCATGAAAAAAAATGTAGCAAGATCTCTCAAGATCCAATCCAAACCCAAGCTAGCCCAGATCTACACTCTAGTAGAAACCTCCAAGATCTCAACTTGTGCTTGCAAGCCATGAAGAAACCTCCTTGTTTCTAAACCACATTCACTAGCTCTTCTCCAACCTTATCCAAGATCCAAGTGTAAACTACCTCACATTCGACGCTCTGTCTACACACTCATAATTCCACCACAATCCTGCTGTAAACTGCCTCACATTCGGCGCTCTGTTCACAAACTCAGGAAAACTCACTCTTCACTTCCTCCTTCACTTTCACACTTTGAAGCCTTCACCTTCCCAAGCTTCTCCTTCTCAAGCTTCCACTTCTCAAGCTACTCCTTGAGCTTTCACCTTCTTCTCGAGCTTCTACTCCTCAAGCTTCTCCTTGAGCTTGATTAGAAATGCTCATATGCCTTGCTTAAATAGGCATTTACCACCCAATGCATGACTTATCCACAAGCTTCTAGAATTCCTCCACAACCTTCTACAACTTCCACAACCTTCTACAATATCCACAACTGTCTACAATATTCATAACTTTCTAGAATTCTACCCACACACCTCGATAAATGGAATGACAATCATTTATTTTTTAAATTTTGTTTTATTATGCTACCTATGCACCTTGAAAATAGAAATACTCTTTTCCTTTCTTTTCTCCTTTTTCCTTTTTTATTTTTTTATTATTTCTCCTTTAATTTTCGTCACTTTCTCTCTCCTCCAGTTTTTTTTTTTTTAAATAATTTTTTCATGCAAGATGCTTCTGCATCAGACTCCCCCGATAGATAGAAAAGTGTGTCCCACACTTTGACACCAAAAAGGAAAGGTCTACCACCATCTTCATCTTCACCAAAGGTTTCCACCTCAACAGGGACAAGAAAACTACCATGCAAATCTTCCACATCTGCATTACTCTATCAAACACCAGAATCTCAACCATCCAATTAGCATGCTCACTCCCAGGAACAAACTAAAAATAATTCTTCATTACCGAACTCTCATTCCCATCAACAACTAGTGAATCCACACCAGTAGCAACAAACCCCGCATCAGCAACAACCAAGTCCACATCAGCATCAATATGTAGATTTCCATCAACACAAGCCAAACTCTCAACACTAGCAACCTCATTGCTCACAACAAGATGCTCTGCAATACATAACTCACCTCCAACAACAACAGGATCATCCATGACCAAGTGCTCACCAACATCAACTAGATCATCCACAACCAAATGCTCTGTAGTCTCCATGTCAGACTCAACCAACTAATCATGAAAACCAATCTCCATCCCAACATCAACAACATTAGGAATATCTTCAACAACAATTTCTACTTGCTCTGCAGGTTCTGCATTAGGCTCCACAAACTGATCAGCAAAACCAACCTCTTCCACCTTGACTTTCTTAGCTTGATTAGCCAATCTAGCATCCAACCGAGAAATCATCTTAGAAAAATTTCTCTAATCACTATATCATGGATTTTCGCAATCATCTTAGGGTCCAATCCTCTTGGAGCCATCTCCCAAGATCTTTGTAAATCCTCTGCAACAAATCCTTCCCACGCTCCTTGTGACAACCAAATTGTTTGCAAGTTAGATCCCAACCTACCACCTTGCACGAACAATCAGGAACCACATCACAAGTCTAGGACCATGGATTTGCAATCCACAAGCTCTCTACGATCATGCCTCAACATGTTCAGTCTTCCATCTCTACATCCATCAATCCATCTACATATCCTCCCAAGGTCCTGGTGCAAACTGTCTCAGCTTCGGCGATCTGTCTACACGCTCAAGAACTCCCACTCTAATAAACTTCACCCAACCAAGGTCCTGGTACAAATTTCCTCACACTTCGGTGATCTACTTGTACACTCAAGAACTTGGCTCGGATACCACTGATGAAGTACCGCTCTGATACCACTAATTAGGACGGTCTGATACCACTGACGAAGGTACGCTATGATACCACTGAAAAAGGGCTACACCACCCTTACCAACTCATGAAAAAGAATGCAACAAGATCTCTCAAGATCCAATCCAAACCCAAGCTAGCCCAGATCTACACTCTGGTAGAAACCTCCAAGATCTCAACTTGTACTCGCAAGCCATGAAGAAACCTCCTTGTTTCTAAACCGCATTCACTAGCTCTTCTCCAACCTTATCCAAGATCCAAGTGTAAACTACCTCACATTCGACGCTTTGTCTACACACTCATAATTCTAGCACAATCCTGCTGTAAACTGCCTCACATTCAGCACTCTGTTCACAGACTCAAGAAAACTCACTCTTCACTTCCTCCACTTTCACACTTTGAAGCCTTCACCTTCCCAAGCTTCTCCTTCTCAAGCTTCCACTTCTCAAGCTCACCTCAAGCTTCTCCTTGAGCTTGATTAGAAATGCTCATATGCATTGCTTAAATAGGCATTTACCACCCAATGCATGACTTATCCACAAGCTTCTAGAATTCCTCCACAAACTTCTACAACTTCCACAACCTTCTACAATATCCACAACTTTCTACAATATTCATAACTTTTTAGAATTCTACCCATACACCTCGATAAATGGAATGACAACCATTTTTTTTAAAATTTTGTTTTATTATGCTACCTATGCACCTCAAAAATAGAAATACTCTTTTCCTTTCTTTTCTCCTTTTTCCTTTTTTAATTTTTTATTATTTCTCCTTTAATTTTTGTCACTTTCTCTCTCCTCCAAATTTTTTTAAAAAAAATAATTTTCCCATGCAAAATGCTCCTGCATCAACAATAGACAAAAGGAGCACTTCAAGGTGTTGTTTCAGCTTGGGATCAGGAGTTGTTTCTTGGTTCAGCAGGAAGCAGAAGTCTGTGGCTCTGAGTTCAACAAAAATAGAATACATAGTAGCTAGCATGGCGACATGTGAACCTATATGGCTTCAGAAGTTGTTAGTAGCTTTGTTTGGTTAGAAGGTTGAGACTACTATGATACATTATGATAATCATAGTTGCATCAAGTTGTCTAAGAATCTAGTATTTCATGATAGGTCTAAACATATAGATGTCAGATATCACTTCATTAGAGATTGTGTACAATGGGGAGTTGTTCAGCTACAGTACATACCTACAGAGGAGCAAGTAGCAGAAATTTTGACTAAAGCAAACAAAACTCATCTGCTCCAAAGATAAGTTGGGTGTCATGCAAAACAACTTCCTCGCTAAGAGGGAGTGTTAGTTTTGGTAGCTTGAATAGTTGTTCATCCATATGCTATTATTTAGTATATAATTGTTTTTGCTAACAAATTGGTTAGAGTAAGAACAATTATTTATTAAATAATTGACTTCTTTTAGAAGCAACTAGAAACTAATTTTGTTAGGGTTGGTAAGTTGTTTTATATCTCAGCCATCGATTGTAAATCGATCTTGGCCATTGGTTTACCAATGAGAGTAGTATAAAAGGGGGTCTATGGGGCATTTGGAGAATAAGAAGTTTGGAGAAACATTTGTAGTGCTAGCAAATGAGTTTATAAGTTTGCAGTGTTAGCAAGGGCATAGTGTTAGCGTGAGAATAGTAGAGGGGGATATCAGTGGGAGAAATTAGGAGGTCGTCAGAGTTCTGCTAGTGAGAGGCAAGGAATTTTGTATCTCTTGATTTACTAAAGTTTAATATAATTTCTCATCTATAGAACTAGTTTTCCCTTAGGGGTTTTTCCAGGGACAATTTGTTCAAAAATATTGTGTTCATTGTGTTGTGTATTTCTTTCCATATTTTTATTGGCAAAGTTCCAGTTATGTTATTTTTCGATATTAAGCTGTGAATTTATTTCCAACAATTTAATAATCATTTACGATAAAAGATTAATAATTAGTGACTGCAATAGGAATTTTCACAATAATAATTTAAAGAACCTTAATCCACCCCAAAAATCTTCCCCATGGCTTTGGCAAATGACTCAAACTATAGTTGTAAAGGGAGACTCAACAACCTTACCTTGACTAGATCAATGTTGAATGATCTAGTGATGGGATTAAAGGAGGGAGGTTTTAGTATCAACAAATTTTGTTCACATCTAAGGATGGTCACAAAGAATTATGGTTTTGTCTTGTATATTGTTGAAAACTACCACAAATGATCCCCTTGCACAAGAATAATTTGAATATTACCCACTAAATTAAGACATTGGGTATCTTTTAAGGTGCATAAGAATTCTCTCATAAACTCTAGTTCAATTACAATAATGTAGATATTGTATCTAAGCACAAAATTTAATGTAGTCTTTTTATTTTCAAGTACTATGAATAGTAAATGTCCATTTACATTCTCTAATCATCTAAAATATAATATAATTGGTTATAAAGCTATTGAATTTATTTTTACTTTTAAAAATGATAAACATGTGATTAAAATATTTACAAATAAATAGTAACAACTTTAATAACAAATGACAAAAGATATGTACCTAACAATTTTTTAAATCTTTCAACCATGTATAAATAGAAAACAACTCCATTATTTTTAAGCTGATAAATAAATTATCAAATATATCAACCAATATTTCTATTTCAAAACTATCACTAATTTTTAAATTCTATTATTCTATGAACTCTTTCATTTATTTAAGAGATAATTTAATATTGTTGGTCACAAACTTAATAAACAAGGACTGCGTGCTGCCTATAGGAAAGTAGGTGGTAGTATTGTGACAAGGGGAAGCCTTCAATTTTGAGAGACTCTATAGAACATCATTGTTATAAGTCTAAGCAATATCAGTTAGTTGGGTTATAGCTTCCTATTACGGTTTGGTTATAGCATTGTGGAAAAGGCTAACATGAAAACAATGCTCATTATAATAAAGTCATATGTGGTTTGACATGCATTTCAAAAAGGCGTTAAGTGCATCAAATTAAAATTAGAATACTTGAACTGTAATATATAAAAAGTGGAATAATTAGAAACATGAAATTTCCACAGTCTACAATAATAAGTCATAATACTTCTAGATAAGGTTGTGTTAACTATTTAATATAGGTGAATGAATTATCAACACAACTGTACTCTTGTTTGAAGGTGTTGTGTCAAGAGAAATTTTACCCTAATGAATTTTCCGAGTTTCTATTGCACTGAGTTGTGTTCCTTTTTACAGCGAAGGCACTTATTATAAAAATCTGGTTGGCCATGGGATAGTTTGAACTATTTGGATATTTTGAGTGAAGCAATGAGTAGACAAAACTAGACAACTAGGTTAAATATGAGTTGTTCATTTCCCTCTTTATCGAACACTATGACAGAAACCACCCACCAGAAGACAAATGAAACAGTGATGGACAAGAGCTAAATAGGGGCAAATTAACAATATTGGGGCATTCTTAAAAGCAAACCCTACAAGCACAGTGGCCTGTGATGTTCCTCCCTAAGAGGGGCATTCTTTACACATCAATACTGTTGTATTTTCGCAAATATACAAATATTGAATCCTAGATTAAGAGAAATTAATGAATCCATCACCAATTGTTCCAAATAAGTGTTTAGATCGTGTTTATTTAAAATATAATCAGAGAACGGATTTAAAATTTCAAATCAATGTTTTGACATGTACTAATTTGAAGAAAATATAGTATCTGAATGGTATAGAAGGTCACCAGTCCGAAACCACAAACCTGCAATTGTATAGTAATCAGAGCTATGATGAACTTATTGTGAGAAATTATATTAAAAAACAAACTTAAATTCACAATTCTAACCCTAAAAACTTTGGTCAGTACTTAAAAGTTGCTCGGCACATGAAGGTGCCGAGTGCCAGTTTTACTCGGCACTTGATGGTGCCGAGTGGCAAGTTGCTCGGCACAGGAAGGTGTCGAGTGCCAGATTTACTCGGCACTTGATGGTGCCTGAGTGACAGGCAACAGGTACCGAGTGCACTCGGCACAAAGAGGAGCTCAGTAGCAATAGATGCTGAGTATGCTTGGCAACAATAGATGCCGAGTGAGCTCGGCTCCAACTGAGAAATTATAACTTAAGAGATTTCAACGTGAATTCTTTCACCATTAAAACCAGAGAGCCAAAGCTTTAAGCTTTCAAATAAATTACTCAAATGCAATATACAAGAGAAGATTAATAGATTCAAGTATGCTTGCTTGCTTTTCTATTCAACTGAGATTTAAACTATTACAAAATTTGGGAGCATTCAGCTTCAACCAAAAAACCCTAAAAATTAAAACTTCAAACTTTCAATAAATTTTAAACTTTAAACCTTAAACTTGCAGCTCTAATGGTTGCATACAATGGTACCTGAGCAATCACTGCTTCAACAGGACGAATCTAACAATGACAAACTTCTCTTTGATTTGCTTGATCTGCAAAAACTCTCTGCATGAATAAATAATACATTCCTTTTGTCTTCTGACCTAAAACATTTTTCCCTTTCATTTCCAAATTCGAAAATCTCACCTACTACATTCATGTTTTCTATCTGTTCTGCTGGTCGTTAGGTGGTAGGTGGGTGTTTGGCTCCAGGAGCAAGACAAACACCGTATTAAATATTCCAACACTTATCACACTCAGGTTTCATCCAGGTAATAACAAATCGGACCAAATTTAGCCTTCGATTCCCATCCAGCATGAACTCATCGTTGATGATTTGGTATGCTGCATCTTGAGGATTGGATTTTTAAAGCAATTTGAACCTGCAATAAGGTAGAAACAAAAACCAAATTGCCCACTAATCATACATCCATGGAATCCTAACCAGTTATGTTATTGTGGGCCAATGTATTTTAGAGGAACAGAACCAAAACAAGACTCGCGAAGACCTGAAGGAACACAGGAAATAAAAATGAAAAAGATGAATTATCTAGTAGCCGAAGAATAAACAGATTAGGGCTTGATCATTCCAAATTGTCACACACACCTGCTGTGCTTAGCTGAGGGCAAGGATGCGAGGGTAAGAATCAAAGGGTTATTAAATTGGAGGGAAAACACCCTTTTCTCTGGCTACAGTCTTTAAATGTCTCGATTTGGTTACTTACCCTCGCATCCTTGCCCTGAGCTAAGCACACCAGGTGTGTGTGACAATTCAATATAGTGCATTAATTCTTTCATACGAGAGAATTTAACATGTTTGGTCACAGACTTTATACATAAGTATTATTTTATTTTTTTCCACTTGTATATACCTCTACCACAAAAGAAAAGAAAAATGTGATACTGATGACAAAGAAGGCAACGAAAGACATATTCTTTGAGCAAGGTAAACAGTGCAACATAAAACAACATATTATTAGATAAATATATGAATCTCATAAGTTCAGTGACAATTGTTACTATAATGGAGAGGTATTGATCACGTTATTTTCGTCTTTAAAAGAAAGAAAAACAAGAAGAAGGGCTTTGAGAAGAAGTAACAGACACTAAAAACTCACCCCAATTTTCCTCACTAATATCAATAACTCTGCAAGCAAATATGTGTTCCACTGTGCCTCCAATCTTGCATTAAATTCTGCTACAAATCCACTTCTGATACTTTCACAATATTGTAAATACTTTTCCATTTCTTGTCCATCAGAATAATCAGCAATATTACCATTGTTTGATGTTTGAGATGGGTATAAACCTGCACTTACCCTCAAATATTCGGCCATGCCTTCCATTAAAGAAATTGGAGCTTCTCCACCTTCATCCCATAACCAAACACGTCCCATTTCTCTGTAAATCAAACCCACGATTTCGTCTTCCAAATCTCCAACATAATCCGCAATATATTCATCACTGATGTGAATAACATTCTCCTCACTCACTGTTGCAATTTTTGTGTTGTTGTCTATAGACAATACTATTTGACTAACTTTTCTTCTTGGGTATTTTGGATTTGAATAGAGAACATTCTGTATGAAATCACTGACCTGTTTTACAAGAATGAGAGCTTTATCCTCTCCAATGAAGGACTCAAACAGCTTTCCTCCTGCCCTTGTTTTTCTTGTGTTAATTGATGACTACGTCCACTGCTTTTGCAGCACTTTTGTAGTCTGCCCACATTGCTAGAATTGCTATGGCGGAGAATAGACGAGTTCGCTTCCATATTGATTTGGAGGAGACCATCTTCATCTTCATGTTGGTGTGTTTTTCATGGCCTCCTGTGAAAGCTTGGATTCAATCAATAGTTACAGTTTTTGGCTCTTGGGTTGATTTCTTGAAGCTCTCTTTTGCAGGTTCTTGGGTGAAAATAAATTAGGTGTCTGACACCGCTTTAAAACATCTGACCTCTACCGTGTGGTTGGATGGAGTCATTTGAATGGAGAGTCTAAAATCCAATCCCACAATGAATGATCCATATTGGAAAATAATAAAATGTAAAGTTATGAGGTTTGGGTAAAGAATTTAATAACGGTTTGTTAATGCTTGTTATTCTTATTTTCAAGTTTTGAATTACTAGACTGAAGAATTCTTAATATATACATGTCTCTTTTAAGTTCACAGGATAGCGTAGTTGGCTTGAACTGTGGATTTGTTCATAAGTTCGACTTTGAGGTCTTGAATTTATCAAATGGGTCTGATAGGGGAGCTTCTTGATTCATCTTTAGAAAGTAGTCACAAAAATGAATGTTAGACTAGATGGCAGGGATAATTGGAATTAAAATAGAAATATTCTAACAAATGATTGAAATATAGGCAAGAGTTTCCAACGGTAAATTGTGAGTTTGGAGAGCTCTAAGGAGTTTGAATCAACAGAACATTAACACAAATTATAATTAATCTTAACAATAATAAAAAATAATAAATAATTTAAACTTCCACCCATTATCTATCAAAAAATAAAAAGATTGAAATTATATACCATGTGATCTGCTGTTAAAAATAATGTTTATTATAGTAGCTGGGCATTTAATGCACAGTCCAGAACTTTCTACTTGCTTCTTGGAGCCTCTCTCTTTGTGCAAAATTTGAATTTAAAATTATGTAGAAATCTCTAGAGTGCTTCCTTTCTTGAAGCTTCTCAAGAACCCTCTAGAAATATGTATGAGCTCTATAAATAGAGCATTCCTCTCAGCTGTAATAACAAGAAGAAACTTTATAGCTCTTTGATATATTTGAGTTTTGCTGCTCTGTTTTTAAGCTCTGTTTTTATGCTCTGTTTTTTATTCTTTGTGCTGCTGTTTTAATTCATCATGGTATCAGAGCATTTTCAGTTCTTTGGGTTGTGAATACATGATGCTTTTTGGAATGAATATATGTGTTTTTCTTGTGTGAATCTTTACATTTGCAGGCTGTAACTAAGGAGTGAACAGCAGTTTGATTTGGGACAAAAAACTACATCAAAGGAAGGATATTGCAGCAAAAGAAAAGTTTTTTTCTTCAACAAATTGGTGAGATTTTTTCAGTTTCAAGCTTGGGTGTTCAAGTTCTTAAATATCTTTCATTCTTATCCAAAAAAAAAAAAGGGGAGAGAATTTAACAATGGAATCACTTGGTGTGACTTTGCCTACAGTTAAATTAAATGGAAAAAATTATTATGATTGGGTATCTCATGTTGAAATCACTCTAACCCTTCAAAATTGTTATGATATTGTGACTGGTAGTGAACAAAGACCTACGAATCCAGGAAATGATCAAGATAATTGGGATAAAAGGGACAAGAGGGCAGCAGCACTAATCAAGCTTACACTTTCAGAAGAAGTTTTTCCAGAAGTTCGTAATGAGAGAAGTGGAGTCAAAGTTTGGAAGATTTTGAAAGATTTATATCAAAATTCAGGTGATGTATGGATCTTATCTCTTACAACTGAATTATACAATTTGAAATTATCAAGCTCACAAGAGATAGTCCCACATTTAAGTAAGTTAAAGGAAAAGAAAAATGAGCTTGCTTCTCTTGGAAAAGATATAGATGATAAAGATTTTGTGCAAATTATATTACAAAGTCTTTCAGGATCTTATCAATCATTTATAAGGGGTTTAGATACTGCAGATAAATTAAAAAGTATTAAATCAGAAGAATTGTGTGCTAAGTTGGTTCAAGAAGAGAAAAGACAAGTTAAAGAAAAAGAATCATTTGATGGTGAATCTCAAGCATTTGTAATGAAAGGAAAACAATATTATAAGAAGTCACAAGAAAATGAATCTAAAGAAAGAAATTGGAAGAATGAAAATAAGAGTATTTCATATATAGATCATAATAGAAGTAAATGGAAATGTCATTATTGTGGTAAAATGGGTCATAAGGCAAATGAATGTTTCAAGAAGAAAAGAGATGTAGAAAAGAAAGTAAATAATTATCCAAAATTAGGAGATTCTAAAAGAAATGCATTTTGTGTTGCACTTAAAGAAAATAATACTTTCAAAGAAGATTGGGTTATTGATTCTGGTGCTACACAACACATGTCTCATAATGAGAATCAATTTGAATCAATAAGTGAAAATAATATAGAGAAAATATATTTGGGGGATAATAGTGCTTTAGAAGTTAAAGGGACTGGTAATGTCAAAATTGATAATGGTTTGTTCAAAAATGTGAAATTAGTCTCTGAATTAAAAACAAATCTGCTTTCAGTATCTCAAATTGCAAGTCAAGGACATAAAATAGAATTCTACAATGATAAGTGCTTAATCAAGGATGTCAATGATAATTATAGAGTCATTGCAATTGGTAAAATGGAGAATGGATTATATAAATTTCAAGAATTTACTTCTAAATGTGGAGATAAACATATGTGTGCTATTTCTCAATATGATGATATGAGCAGGTTATGGCATGAGCATTTGGGGCACATCAATTTTCAAAGTCTCAAGCTTATGGAGAAATTACAAATGGTGCATGGGCTGCCAAAGATATCATTAAGCCCTAAGGTGTGTGAAGGATGTGCAATGGGAAAACAACATGTGAAAAGTTTCCCTCAAGGTAAATCATGGAGAGCAAAAACTCCTCTACATTTAGTCCATAGTGATGTAATGGGTCCTTTCAAAACATCATCAATTGGAGGATCAAGGTATGCCCTCACTTTTATAGATGATTATAGTAGAAGAATTTGGGTGTATTTTCTACAAAAGAAAGATGAAGTGTTTCAAAAGTTTAAAGAGTTTAAAGCTTTGACTGAAAAACAAAGTGAAAAGTACTTAAAGATACTAAGAACTGATAGAGGGACTGAATACATGAATAAAGCTCTTTTAGATTTTTGTAAAGAACATGGCATTAAAAAGGAATCAACTGTCTCTTATTCACCCCAACAAAATGGTGTTGCTGAAAGGAAAAATAGAACTATAATAGAAATGGCTAGGTGCATGCTTCATTCTAGAAATCTAGAAGCTAAATTTTGGGCTGAAGTAGTTCATACTGCCGTATATATCTTGAATAGAACACCTACTAAGGCAGTTTTGAACATAACACCAGAAGAGGCATGGAGTGGAAGAAAGCCTACAGTATCTCATTTTAGAATTTTTGGTTGTAAAGCATATGCTCACATTCCTGATGAAAGGAGGAGCAAACTTGAAAGGAAAAGCAAGAAGTGCACAATGGTTGGATATAGTGAGGAATCGAAAGGATATAGGTTATACAATCCTAGAACTAATGAAATCTATATTAAAAGAAATGTATGGTTTGATGAAGATGTTAAGAATGATAATTCTCCAACATTATCTTTCTTTCCAATTTTGATTGATGAAGAAAATTCTACTTCTACCAATAGTCAAAGTCAAGGTGTGCAAACCACTACATGGGATGAGACTCAAGAAAGTGATAATGAAAATCCAAAGAAATTTAGAAGCATCAAAGAAATTTATCAAGAAGGTCGTAGATATATATTTGCTAACTATGCTCTTATGACTAAGGTGATGCAGGTTGACACTCCAAACACATATGAAGAAGCAAAAGGAAAAGAAGAATGGGAAGCAGCTATGCAAGAAGAATACAATTCTTTGATGAAGAATGGAACATGGGAACTAACAACACTTCCAGAAGGCAAAAATGTGGTTGGTTGCAAGTGGACCTATAGAACCAAATTCACATCAGATGGAGCTATTGAAAAATACAAAGCAAGGTTAGTGGCTAAAGGTTTCTCACAAGAAGAAGGTATAGACTATACTGAAACCTTTGCTCCAGTAGCTAAGATGACTTCCATTCATACAATAGTTGCTTTAGCTGCAAAGTTTGGTTGGAAAATTTTTCAAATGGATGTAAAAAGTGCATTTTTGCATGGTGACTTAAAAGAAGAAATTTATATGCAACAACCACCAGGATTTATTAAGTATGGAGAAGAGAATTTGGTGTGTAGATTAAGAAAATCACTCTATGGTCTCAAACAAGCACCAAGGGAATGGTACTCAAAAATTAATAAGTACTTCCTAGAAGTTGGATTTAAAAGAAGTAATGCTAATCCAGATGTGTATGTAAAATATTGTGATAATAAGGTTGTTATCATTGTATTGTATGTGGATGACTTGATTATTACAGGAAATCACGCACATGATATTGAGATAACTAAAAATCAACTCAAACAAGCTTTCGAAATAACTGATTTAGAACTAATGCACTATTTTTTGGGTATGCAAGTATGGCAAGAAGAAGGAAGAATCATGCTCTCTCAAACTAAATATGCTCTTGATGTACTTAAAAAATTCAATATGAGTGATTGTAAACCATGTAATACACCATGTGAAATAGGAGTAAAGTTAGGTGCTAACTCTACTCAAAAGAAAGTGGATGGAAAATTATATAGGCAGCTTGTTGGAAATCTTTTGTATCTTACTATAACTAGACTAGATATTGCATATGCAGTTGGTATTGTATCGAGATACATGGCAGATCCACACATTGAACACTGGAAAGCGGCTAAAAGAATATTAAGATATATTAAGGGTACTTACCAGCTTGGCATTGAATACAAATATGGAGGAGAACCTACTTTAGTTGGATATACAGATTCTGATTATGCAGGTGACATTGATGATAGAAAGTCAACTTCAGGATATATCTTCCATCTTGGATCGGGACCGATTTCGTGGAGTAGCAAGAAGCAATCAACAGTGTCACTCTCATCTACAGAAGCTGAATATATTGGTTTATCAAAGGCGTCTCAAGAAGCATTATGGCTTAGGAGGTTACTTGAAGAATTGCATCATCCACAAGACTCTCCAACAACAATATTTTGTGATAATCAAAGTACTATCAAGCTAGCAAAAAATCTGGTATATCATGCAAGGTCCAAGCATATAGAAGTGCATCATCATTTTGTTCGAGATCTAATTGAAAGACAAGAGGTGGAGCTTCAATTTTGCGGAACAGAAGATCAACTTGCTGATATATTTACAAAAGCATTGTCTATCGTAAAATCTACGAAATTTAGAGATCTATTGCAGCTCAAAGAT
The DNA here is from genome assembly GCA_028749045.1 of Cupressus sempervirens. NCBI lineage: Eukaryota > Viridiplantae > Streptophyta > Pinopsida > Cupressales > Cupressaceae > Cupressus > Cupressus sempervirens. The sequence continues at coordinate 754,102,629 of CM053789.1, read as the reverse complement.
GTTCCTACTCTCTCCAAATAAACATTATGGGGGGGTGTTAAAAATAATGTTTATTATAGTAGCTGGGCATTTAATGCACAGTCCAGAACTTTCTACTTGCTTCTTGGAGCCTCTCTCTTTGTGCAAAATTTGAATTTAAAATTATGTAGAAATCTCTAGAGTGCTTCCTTTCTTGAAGCTTCTCAAGAACCCTCTAGAAATATGTATGAGCTCTATAAATAGAGCATTCCTCTCAGCTGTAATAACAAGAAGAAACTTTATAGCTCTTTGATATATTTGAGTTTTGCTGCTCTGTTTTTAAGCTCTGTTTTTATGCTCTGTTTTTTATTCTTTGTGCTGCTGTTTTAATTCATCATCTGCTAATAAACAGTAAAATTGATAGCCCTTATGAAGCTTAAATTTACTATTATAAAATTAAACAAGTGTACAGTGGGCGTTTTCTGTGTCCATCGAACATGATGGATTAGGTTCGTTTTAAGTTTTTATTCATCTATCCAACTATTAAAACATGTAATCTCTTGAAGGTAGTCACTCGGTATTCCATCAATCTTTCATTTTGCTCTGATCACCCGCTCTGTGTTATACAGCCACCACTCATTAGAACTAGTCATTTTATTTTGACTCTACAGAATTGTACCAAAACTTATAGTATGGATTCTAGAGCCAAAATCCTTCATATATGACATGGTATGACAGTAACATTCCAATAGAAATTAATCATGTTATATTATCCTAAATGTTGTTTTTTACGGATACTACTAAAAGGATTCCCATTTATGTAAAAACATTAATAGGTCTTACCAAATTTGATCAATTTCAGTGGACAACCATTTCGCTTTTGAATGCACTATCATTGGTCGAAAGCCTGTATTCTTCTTCTTTATTTCATGAATTAAAGAGGAAAATGTATACCAGTCTCTCTTTGAGATCAGCGTAGCCTAGCCTTTCTAAGCTCAATCTAAAACATTTCCTGCACTTGGATTTCCTTAGTTGTTTATATCTAAAAGTTTCGGAAGATATACGAGGACCTAGGTATTTATAAGTATATTGAAACAGTTATCTGTGCTTGAAAATTACAAGCAAAGCAGTACACAATGATTTATCAGTTCTAGACTTATTGAGTTCATCTGGGATTATGTTAAAATTTCTACTTAACAATCAAATAAAATGTAGTAATAAATAATATCACCGAATACTAGAGGTTGGACACTGCATTACATTCAAGAATGTGGAAGTCAATACTATATTTTTTTTTTGGAGGGGGAACATCAATAATGCTAATGAGACATTTTTAAAGCAATGTTAATTAAATTTTTAGCATCATTTTTTTGAAATTGCTTATTAGTTTATATTTCAAATATCAAAATTAAGTGTATTTACCTTAAATCTTTATTGAGATATAACTAATGCTTAGTTGTATGAGTAGAAATTTCAATAATGTTGCTTAAGTATCCAAGTTTTTAAAAAAATATGATTCTGGTTACTTACTAGAAAGTCTTCCATTAATGAGAAAAAGTAGGTTGTAAGGGGACCTGAAGCATAAGATATTACATTTAAGCCCTACAATGAAATAGTGCTGGAAAAACCAACGACATCACGACTAGAACAAAAAAACAAATAGATACAACTAGCACAACCAGGGACCAAGCTAAAAACCAACATAATGAAGAGCACATAGAGTCAAACCAACTGCTTCGCAAAATTCACCATCTAGTCTTTAAAATTCATCATACAGTAGAATCACCAATTTACAAGTCCAGCACCAGCATCTCACCATCATCTTGACCCACTTTCCCAACAAGCCTATTGAGTTAATCCATGAAGACAGATATGATATATTGGCAACTATTGGAAGTTTCCATTTTGACTGTTCTCCTCGTTAATTCCTCAATCTTCTTATCCATCCCTTCTAGACAATCCACATCCACCTTATTATGGCATCTTACTAGAAAATTAATATATAGTTGGGTGCTTCTATAGTCAATGAGTGCTTTGTGGATTTACAATTGGATTTCTAATTTGAAGCATATTAGCAATCTATATGCAAAAATTGTGCTTAGTTTGCCCATTTGAAATTGTTTGAACAAACACTTACTTGTTAACACAATTGTGAACAATGTATCCAAATAACATAGGCATTCATGATGTATTATGGGTTTCAACAAGTATACTTCCTTTGACTAATGGCATGATTGTATTTCTTTTTCATTTTTGATAATTCTATTTGGCTTAGAGTTGGAAGGTTTTTTTTCTTATTACATGAGCATTATTTACTATGATTTGAATGTTTCATGAAAGATTTCACTTAAGGTGTAAATTCACACAATATTCCTTCACTTAAGGTGTAAATTGGCACAATATTCTTTCCTTCAGTTAAGTTGTGACACAAAAGTTAAGAATTATTGTCTAGGATGGTATATTCTACACAAAAAGTATTCAATTTATATTTGACCTAGTGGTCTATTATAAATATATGTATACTCATGTTAGCCTAGTTCGATGGTTTTTTTACTATTTGTTATGTCAAATGTAGTCTGTAGTTCTTGTGTGGTATATCTCTTACTTATGTACTAATGTATTAGACAAGTTGGTCAAAATTTCATATTAGTTTGTTAGCTATTGTATTTCACCAATTGATCAAAATTGTTATTCATTGTGATGTAACATCTCTTATTAGAGGGAAGAATAAATTATTGATTTAATTTATTTGCATAGTTATTTTTTACTTGCCACTATATTGTTTGACCAAGGTAAGCAGTGCAACATAAAAACATATTTTATTAGATAAATATATGAAACTCGTCAGTTCAGTGACAGTTGATACAATAATGGAGAGGTATTATTCACACTTTTGTGCTCTGAGAAGCAATAACAGACACAGCTAAAGACTCACCCCAATTAATATTATTACCTGTGCAAGCAAATCTGTGTTCCATTTTGTGTTCAATCTAGCATTAACTTCTGCTACAAACCCACTTTGTAAGTATGTGGTCATTTCTTGTCCATCAGAATAATCAACAAATTGACAGAATAATCAGTAAATTAATTATTGTTAGATCGATCTGAAATAGATATATTCGACCATGCCTTCCATTTCTATGTAAGTTAAACCCACGATTTCTCCTTCCACCTCTCCAACATAATTTACAATATATTCATCACCACTGATATGAATAACATTCTCCTCGCTCACTGCAATCGTTATTTCTAGACAATAGTACTTAGCTTACTCCTTTTTTTGGGTATTTTGAATTAGAACTCGCTTCCATGACTTCCTGTGAAAGGTTGGATTGAATCCATAATTGCACGTTTTGTCTTTTGGGCTGATCTATTGAATCCGTAAATACAAATAAACTGGAAGTTGTCTGATGCCGCTTTAAAACATCTGACATCTACCGTGTGGTTGGATAGAGACGTTTGATTGGATAGTATAAAATCTGATCCCACAGTGAATGATCCATATCAAATTTGAAAATGAAACAAATACAAATAGATTAAAGCTTTCAGGTTGTTTGTTTTTCTGATTAAATTGTAGTAGTTGATATAATAATTTTTTGGTGTTTAAATATTGTATTAAATTTTCAATAGAATATATATTTTGCAATTGTTTAGTAAGGGTTAGTAAAGGGTACTGTATTTTTTTTTAAATATTTATAATGGATTTCTTTGTCTCATTTTATGAGAATTTGTGCTTGCATAGATATCATCTTATCCAAGGGTCTTGTTTAAGTCTATGTTTTTCTTTTATTTACAATTTTTACATTAATCTTTAAGAAGTTAATTCATTTTATTTATTGTTACACAAATTACTATATTTTACTTCTATAATTTATCATAAATTGTGCATTATTCATCAAAATAATAAGTATTTACTTCAGTCTTTGACAAATTATTTCTTTAAAGAAGTGTTTTAATAGGATTGAACAATAACGGATAAATCCATTCTTGTCAAAATTTGATAGTAATATAATATTAAAAATATTAAATATTATATTATTATAATAGTAAGAAATAGATTATTAATATAATTTTATATTATAGAATAATTATAAAGAAGAACTTATCTCAAATGAATTTTGAACATTTAGAGTAATTTTAATAACAACAATAAATACACACACACACACACACATATATATATATAACAAAAGAAATTAGAAGAATGGTGAAATAGAGTACATAGTGAATAAACAAACAATTGTCATATTAGAAAGATGGAGACTTTGATATGAATCAAATACTTTTAGTTAATGCAACCACAATTTTTTCTAACCTCTCCCATTTATCTGACCAAGGGCTTGATATTACCCATCTTCACCATGGATTTTACAACTTGTTCAAAGAATATTTTTGCATTCTTATCCCATGCAATTACAACTTCTCTAGTCAAATAATTTGGAGAGTCCTTTTGATTTACATAGAGATCTTCATTAGAAATCAATAGCCCCTTGAAGTTCTCCAAATTTTGGAATTTGTCATTGTATATTTAGCAAGCTACCAACATCTAAAGTTGACAAAATGTTTTCTCCTCCAAATCTTGTGAATAGTGATTTCTAACATGTTGAAGAATTGTACTCCACAATCATGGTTTGTGATAAAGTCTTTGCTTGAAGCTTGTGCATCTAGCATGACCAATGGTATGCCCACCTAGCCAAGAATTGATTAGACATGTTAAACCTCTCTTGAACCATCTTAGATTCAATGGAAGTACAAAAAAGTTACAATTAAGTGAGAATTATCTAGAAAGCCTATAAAAGATAGTAGGTTCTAATGAGTAATGTTTAGTGTTGGCATTGTCATGTTATGGTGATTAAGTTATGGTGGTGTTGTTCTTATCATCTAGATTCAAACTTAATTGAAATGTTGTCATTAAATTTGAATAGAAATGAGCTCTCCCATTTATAACTTCATTTATTCATGAGTTGAAAGCATGATGACAAAATAACATTTAGTGAGGTAAATTTATAATCAATAATTCAATACATAAATGTGAAACCAAATCAAGTTGGTTGAGATCTTGGATTTTAAATTTAGTAATAAGAGTATGGAGAGTTGAGTTTGGGATAGGGACATTTTGATTGGATCCACTCAAACTTTCACTTCTTGAATTTATTAAAATGAGGGAAATAGCCTTTATTGGGAAACAATCTAAATGCAAAAAGGGCAACAACCCAATGAGTGAACAATAGTTCATTGTGAACAATAATCCACTAAAATGAGCTAAGTAAAAGTATCAAATATGCTTATACAATTTATTTGAATTACAACATTAGATTCCACTCATACCTCTTGTTAATCAACTTTGATATTAGCATTTAATCCAAATATTAGCTTCACACTACATCATCACTGTCTCATATGCATACACATCTAATTTTGCAAATTAATTTGAACTCCCTTTTACAATTCTTAAACACTTATCAGGTCAGCTCAGTATGAGACCTAATAAAAAATTAAATTACATCAATCAATTTGTAAGAATGATCTATTTAATTCAAAAGGGTCATATTATGAAGTATGTGTATATATTTTTATAAATAATTTGAATTCCCTTTTACAATTCTTAAACACTTATCAGGTCAGCTCAGTACGAGACCTAATAATAAATTAAATTACATCAATCAATTTGTAAGAATGATCTCTTTAATTCAAAAGGGTCATATTATGAAGTATGTGTATATATTTTTATAAATAAGTATTTTCATTCTCTATATAAAACCAAACTGTTACTATTCTAACTAGATCTTATTATGGACTAAAGGAAACAAAAAATAAAAAGATTAATGAGAGAAATTTTTTAACTTATTCGATGATATTGGCTAACTATTAGCAACATTTATTATGAATATTAGTATGTACAGTACAAAATAAAAATATATACTACAAATATGAATTACATCTTTAGTAATTTAGTCATTATTACCATTCTTATTTATAACAATAGAAAAATAACGTAAAAAAATATTTTATCAAATATTTATTTATTCATCATAATTATCTAATTCTTCTAAAAAGATAAAATTATGATATAAAATACGTATCCTACTTCATGCTTATTTTATTTTATTTTTTACTCCAATATTTCCTCTTACATCTCTATATGGTGTGAATTTCTTCATGAAATTTAGTACAAAATTATTATTGTTTGTTATGCCAAAAACAAATTAATTAATGTGAGATTCTAAATTTGGCCGTCAAGTGAGGCCAAAAATGAGGGACCTCATCCCAATATATTTTTTTCTAAACAAACAAGTTCATTCCATCCCTTGAACAAGATAGAACATAGAGAAATCAAATGGGGTGATATAATAAACTATGAATATACCATAGTAGCTACAGATTGTAATTTTGTTCCATATGCAAAGTGGGAATAGCAATTAGTATTAAACATTAACTCATTCTTCTTCCTTTTCTCGCACCAAAATCCATTATCCTTAGGTGACCCTTCACCAAAAATTTCTTTTGATTTCTCTTGAAACTTTCATTTTCTCCTTAAATATTTATTTAAATGAGCTTGTTGATTTCTCCTCAACCATCTCGGACAAAGGGTGGGGGTAGTTTCTAAAGAAGACAATGTCGAAGCTCAAATCTTGATCATGCATCATCTCACCTGGATGAGTATTAGTATCTTCTGTAGTGTTAACTTTCCCCACCATGAGAGAGTCATATTAGTCCTTACATGTGGCTTGAGTATTACTTGGGTGCTCCTTCCAAAATCAATGTCCACGTGATTGTTTTTGGGTCAATATCCAATATACTATCATTTGAGCAAGAATATTCTTTCTTCATTGAGTAATAGTGTAGGGAGACCTCTTTTCACCAAGATTTACAGTTGCACTACTACAAATTGAACACTAAGCTATCACATGACCTATAAAAAATCACCTACAACAACAAAGGGGTAAAGTCTCATAGTATAACAAATATATTAAAGCATGTTTGCAGTATTCAATGAGATTCTTGCTAATAGAAGTTTAGTTATATCCACCTCAATTAAGATACAAGGGTAAAAGGTATAAAAATAATTTAAAGAACATTAATCCACCTTGAGAATCTTCCCCATGGCTTTGACACATGACTCAAACTATAGTTGTAAAAGGAGACTCAACAACCTTATGTGGATTGGATTAGTGTCGAATGGCCTACTAATGGGATTAAAGGAGGGATAGCAAAGTATCAACAAATTTTGTTCACACCTAGTTATGGTCATAAAGTATTGTGTTTTTGTCTAGCATATTTTTGAAAACTACCACAAATGATCCCCTTGTATGAGGATTAATTGAATATTACCCATTAAGTTAAAACATTGGGTGTCTTCTATCTGTTTATGCAACTTGGAGAGGTTCTGTTAGAGTAGTACAAAAAAGCTTTCTTTCTCACCCACTTTAAATCTAAAGTCATATTGTCCAAAGCCTACCATTGGAAAGGTGCATAAAAATTCTCTCATAAACTCTAGCTCAATTACAATCATGTAGATACTCTACGTAAGCACAAAATTTAGCCAAAAAAAATATTGTAAAAATATGGATAATACATGACCATTTGCAATTTCTATAATGTCTAAAATCTAATATTAATGATAGTAAAACTAATAAAAAAAATTATATGTTAAAATGATCAAACATTTAATGAAAATATTTACAAATAAATAATAACAAATAAAAAAACATATATGCCTAACAATTCATTAAATCTTTCTATATAAATAGACAACAACTCTAATATTTTTTAACAAATAAATAAAATTTCAAATATATCAATCAATACTTCTATTGGAAATCTATCATAGATTTTTAAATTCTATTATTCTATGAACTCTTTTAGTTAGGAGATAATTTAATTGTGTTGGTCACAAACTTAATAAATAAGGAATGCAAATTTCTGCAAATTTTTGCATTTTTTTATTGGGAAGTAGCATCAGTTCTGAAAGTCTGAGTGTTTTTTAATCTCTGCAGATGCGAATTCGATCTAGCATTTTTGAACTCTACGGATGCGAATTTGATCTCTAGGGAATCTGCGATTGCAATTTTGTACCGAGTGTAGCAATATTTGCCGCAGATTTGTCATTGCAAAGTAGGGAATCGAGTGCGAATTAAATATTTGGATTTGCGAATTGATTTGGATCTGCAGATTCAGATTTGTGAACTCTGCGAATCTAGTCATCAGACAATTTAATCAAACCACAAATCAGTCTGCGAATGCAAATTTGTCAGATAGTGAAAGGTCTATGGTGACTTCTATTCTCTTCTTATCGCATCTTAGGGCATTGTCAAAGTGGCGACCTCCGGCAATGCCAATGCTGATGGCGAGGGACAGCGCAGCTCTTCCATTCAGCTGCTCAATTCGGGCATATCCTCTTCTACATCCAGCATTAAATATTTTAAAATGTCTGAGCTGAGTGGTAATGGCAAGACTGTTGAGCAAGTTCCAGGTATTTCTTTTTCGACAATGGCTAAATTTGCTAACCCAGTCTCCCATAGCAGCGATCGTCCTAAGTCTTTTTCTGAGGTTGTGGGTCGATCATCAGTCATTAATGATAGAGCAAGGTTTGAGTTTGCAAGTATAGGTAACAATGTTGTCTTTGAATCCGGTAAGACCCCTTCGGCTTCTTTGTCTCCTTTTGCCATTGTTCCTAATCCTGAAATGTTGGAAGAAATTGTTTTAAGAAAAAAAATAGATTAAGAGATACTGCAATTTTTTTCTCAACGGTTGAAATTGATAAATGTCCGCCAAGGAAATTTATGGATGACTGGTTCCATCATTACTGGAATAACAAACTTGGGTTGCATATTTCATTTTGTAGGCAAATACAAAAGGGTTTATTTGTGATTTTCTTTGTGAACCATGATGCTCAAATAGAGGTTCTTAAAAAACAATATTGGAATTTGGGCTCAACATCTTTTAGGGCTATTGCTTGGTCGCCTAAAGCCATCCATGAGGAGGTTCTTGCACTTTCGGCTCCTAGATGGATTCTGGTTAAAAAAATTCCCCCTTTTTTATTGCATTTTTTGCCGCATTTGCTTGAGCCTTTTGGTAAGATTATTTGAATGGATGAAACTGTGAGCCTTGTCCCACATATGGATGCTAGGGTCATTATCTCTCTCTTTCTTGGTAAGGACCTTCCTTTTGATATTTCAATTAACATCCTTAATGATGCTTATATCTATTCTATAGAGATTTTGGGAAGGGGGGGGGGGGGGGGAGGTGAATGCCTATTTTCTTTGCTGCAAAGAAGGCCACCTCCGTAAGGACTGTCTAGTCATTAGGAAAAACCCTAATCCCTCCAATGATTCATCTAAAAACATGGATAATCCTCTTGTTGCTAATCCTCCCCTTGAGAATGATCTCTGTCATTCAACCCCTGCTTCTCCTTCATCCCTGTCATCCCCCACCAAAACCCCTATCCCCACTAATGTTTCGACTAATGTAGGCCCTATCATTGTTCAGCCTGAGATTGTTTCTACTACTATTGTGCCTGACCCTATCTCTGCTATTTTTGTTTGGCCTGAGAATGCTTTGTGTGATACCACTCATACATCTGGAGGTCTTCAGGTTCTTCCTAGTCTTGATTTAGCTATTGATCTTAATACAGATGATGGTTTTACTGTTGTTCAGGATAAGAAAAAAAGAAGAAGGGGAAATAGTGTCTCTGTGCCTAAAACTTATCGCCCCAACAATAGTAATACTCAACATGGTAGATTGTTAACTGGTCCTACTTTGAATTTTGCTAATATTATCAATAAAAATGTTGATATCATTTGTAAGCCCCAAACTAGTGAGTACTCTCAAAAATTCGCCCAAAAAATCTTTCGAGAAATTGGGGACGATTATGAATTTGAAATATTCTAGCTGCCCCCCTTCCGTCAAAGTCTAATAATGGGCAGTGCATGGATGTGGATTCTTTAGTGGATTTTGAAGACGATGTTAACACCAACTCTCCTACTACTAGGCAAAGAGGAAGACCACCTGGTTCAAAAAATAAGCCATCTATACCGAAACCAGTGGAGTCCTCAAATAATTTTTTGGCCCTTACTAACCAAGAAGGTATTGCGTGCTCTACCTCTAACATTTTTTCTCAATGAATTGCCTATCTTGGAATGTGAGGAGTTTAGAGTCCCCTGATAGAAAGTTTGTTATCAAGCAATTGTTAAATTCTCTACAGTCTATAGACTTCTTTATCATGTAGGAAGTTAACTCTGTGGGATTCACTTTGGATTCCAATCTCAATTTTATTTGGAAAGATGCTATTAAGTTTTGCACTAACCATGAGAGAGGTAGAGGAGGAATTGCCCTTCTTATTAGTAATAAATGGGAAAAACATATTACTAATAATGGATGTTCTCCTTGTCAGAGAGCGGTGTGGGTTACTTTGCAATATGATGACAAGACCTTCGGGGTCTGTACTATTTATGCTTCAAATGACCCTAAGGAAAGATTTGAGCTCTGGAAATGGCTTATAGACCTCCCAGATATGCCTTGGCTTTTCGGTGGAGATTTCAACATGATTGAATCTCAGGATGATAAGTCAGGGGGCATTCCCTTTCATTGGAAGGATAATGAAAAATTCTATTGCAATAGATTTTTAAATTCTAACTATCTTTTCTATCCTATTTCTGGTAACATGAAAACCAACCTTGGATTATGGCACACTTGGTGCAACTTTCAACAGGGCAATGCTAGGATTTATTCTAGGCTTGACAAGTTTTATGCCAATAAGTATTTTTTCTCTTTTCTTCCAGACATCTCTGAAAATATTGTTCGGGTTATTGCCACCACTTCATTTGATCATCAACCTAATTTTGTCTAAGGTTAATTTTAATAGTAGTCTGCTTCAACACAAGTCAAGAAGTAGTAAATTCATCTTAAACACCAATCTTCTCATGGATGAGGATGTTCTTGCTATTGTGCAAATTATTAGAGGTATCAATAAAATTAACCTTCAGCACCTGTCCCATCTTGATAGATGGAGAACTAACCTTTCTTCATGGAGGATATTTCTTCAAACCATTGGTCAAAAAAAGGCTAAGGATTATAGGTTTGTTGAAAAACAATTATCTTCTAAATTGCAAATAGCAGAGAACAACATCCAAAGAGATTCCTCCAATATAAATCTTCTCTCCTGAGTTATGGCTACCAAAGATGCTCTTAGGAAGCATCAACAAGTTAGGATTCATGGAGCCAGGATCAGATCTAGAGCCCACTGGCTCCAACATGGGGACAGGGGTTCGAAATTTTTCTTCAATCTTCTTAAACATAAACATATTAAAGAGTCCATTGATAGACTCTCGATTGATAATCAAGACATTTCAGACCCTGAGATTATTATTTAGGCTTTTGCTAATTATTTCAAGACTCTTTTTACTTCAGAGGACTCCTCTAAGGCTGGGTCTTTAAGAAATAAATGCAAAATGCTTATTCCTAAAAAGTTGGACTTGGAGGATATTGTTGTGCTTGCTAAAGATATCTCTATTGAGGATATTGATGGAGCTATCAAGGCTCTCAATAATGATAAGGCCCCGGGCCCTGATGGTTTTCCTATTGAGTTCTATAAATCCAATATCAGTTGGATTTGTAAGGATCTCCATGACTTATACTCTGAAGCTTTGTCTATTGGCTCCTTGGGACAAGATGTTAATAGAGGGATCATTAAGCTCCTCCCCAAGGATGGAGATAAGACCCTCATTAAGAATTGGAGGCCAATTACCCTTCCTAATGTGTCATATAAGATTTTGGCTAAACTTATGGCTCTTAGGTTAGTCAATATTCTTCCTAAATTTTTTAACTCTACCCAAACTGGTTTCATCAAGGGTAGATATATTCTCGAGAATCTCATAACTAGTTGGGAAGCCATGGAGTGGTCTAAATGCTCACACCAAAATTCAGCCATGCTTCTTTTGGATTTTGAAAAGGCTTATGACAAGGTTGAATGGAGGTTTATTCTTATGATGTTAGAGGCCTTTGGTTTCCCTCCCTCCTTTTTTAATACTGTGTAGGTGCTTCTTAGTGATGCTTCTACTCAAGTTGAAGTTAATGGTGTTCTCTCTGCTCCTTTTTCTCTAGGGAGATCCATTAGAAAAGGGTGCCCTCTGGCACCTTCATTTTTTGTGATTGCTTCGAAGGCTCTTTTCTATATTCTCAAAGATAATTCTTTATCTCCTGATGTCGAAGGTATCTATTTGCCTAATGATGAAGAGCTCATCATTTTCCAGTTTGCAGATGATACTGTGTTGTTCTTTGAGCTTTCAAAAAGTAATTTTAAGGCTTTGCAATATAAACTTAGTTTCTTTTGTTCTATATCTGGGGCTAAAATATCTCAAGCCAAATTAGTTTGTTTGGGGCAGGATGTGCAGCCCCCGGATTGGTTTTCTCAATACAATTTTCTATGGGGAGGCCCCAATAGGATCACTAGATATCTTGGTATCCCTTTCTCTGTGGAACCTGCCCTCAAGGACATGTGGTCCTGGGTTAAAGAGAAGATTGATAAGAAACTTAACAAATGGCACAATAGGGCATTATCTCTGGCAAGTAGAATTCAAGTTTGCCAGAAGATGTTGTCCTCCTACACCATTTACTATTCCTCTGCATGGTTGTTTTTTAATAATTATCAGATAGCTGAAATTCAGAAGTCCATCAGACAATTTCTTTGGTCTGATGGAAAGGGTAAAATAAAATTCATTCTGTTAAGTGGGCTTAGTGCCACACTGACAAGGCCCTTGGGGGACTTGGGCTGAAGGACTTAAGAATTTAGGGTATTGCCCTGTCTGCCAAATGGATTTTTCAATCCATGGAGGGTGACTGTCCTTGGAAAGTGTTAGTTAGAAATAACATTGAGAGTGGTGTGCCTAAGAAAGCCAAATCTTGGACTAATCTCCCCTTTTGCGACCTCATTATTAGTAACTTTCCTGTCATGGTCCAAGGTTCTATAGTTTTTAGATCTATTTGGAAGGCTTGGGACCATGTTAGGAAATTCATCACTAACAAGGATTTTCATTGTAATGATCAACTCCATGGTGAAAGATCAATTTGGTGGAATCTTCACCTAAATGGTAAACCTTTGGCCCTTACCCAAGGGTGTTCTGCCAGAGTGTGGGCTAAGAAAGGTATTAAACAGTTCATAGATCTCTTTGAGCAGAATCAAATCACTCCTTGGGATGAGCTTAAAAATAAATATGATATCCCTGATTCCCATAAAAGAACTTATAACATGATTGTGCAAGCTGTTAATGGTCTTCCCACTATATGCCATGTTGATTCTAAAAGGCACCTTAATTGTAAATGGACTGGTGGAGGTGTCACGAATCTGCTTAAGGTCAAGAATATATACAGAATCCTTGATTGTAATACTGATATCATTGATCATGTCAATGTTGTTTGGTACTCTTCTTATGATGTTGATGTTTGGAAAAAATACTTTGATATCTTGTGGAAGAATTTTGTGGAGCCTAAAATTAGATGCTTCAAATGGTTAGTCATGTTGGACAAGTTGCCTATTAAGAGAGATTTTTCTAATTTTTTTTTTTGTAATTTATACAGAGTTCCTGAAACTAGTAGACATATTCTTTTAGATTGTACCTTTGCTAAAGAAATATGGAGAATGTTTGGCATTGTTTATCCTATTGATGTTAATATTCTTGATGTTATCACTGGTCATATTAATGGTCTTCCTAAAGATACCAATTTATTTTGGAATATATTGTCATCTAACATTCTCTGGTAGATCTGGAAGTGCAGGAACAAGGAAAGGTACCAAGGTAAGCCAAGGGATCTTAATGAATTTTTTCGAAAACTCACTTATTTTAAAATTTCTTTGCAGGTGCAGGCTACTATGCTGATCGAGCGAGACAAGATGAGAAGGTTCCTTCACGATGGACATGCTGCTTTTTTCTACTACGACTTGAAGCATGGATACCAATGGCGTAGAACCCTGGATGATCTGCAAGCTTTTGAGCATGCTTGCATTGGGCTAAATAGAGACATCAGTAAGAAAGTGAATGCTAGAAAAGAATATTTATTCAGGCTGATGCAGTTTCAAGAACATAAAAATATGATGTTCTTAGTTAGTTAGTCCTTCTCCTCTTTTGTTATGTGGTATAGCTGAGTCTGTTCTTCCTTTGTGAGGCTTGGCCTCCTTGATTTTTGTGATGGTACTTTGGTTGCTCTATATTTTCTGAAACTCTTATATCTAATGGAAAAAAAAAAATTAATAAATAAGAATTGCTTATTTGCCATTTATGTAAACCTAGATACTAAACACAGAAGGAGGCAGTGAAAAGTATATTCTTATAACAAGATAAACACCCTTGTATATACGTGGCCAATTCTTACACAATATTTTAAATACTTCTGCAACAAGTGCACTCTTCAGACTTACACAATATTGTACGTGTCCATTTGCTGTCTATTTGAGATGGGTATAAATCTGCACATAATCTCAACTACTTAGTAGGAGCTTCTCCACCTGCACTTCCTATTTCCCTGTAAACCAAACCCATGATTTCTCTAACATTGTTTACAATATTTTCATCACTCATGTGCATCACATTCTCATTACTCACTGAGATTCATACCATTTTTGTTGGGTACTTTGGAACTGAATAAGAAAACATTCTTTACAAGAATGAGACCTATGCTCATGAACTCTTTTAGTTCTATATAGTGCACGGACTCTTTCATAAGAGAGAATTTAACATGTTTGGTAACAAACTTTTTCTTTCATAAGAGAGAATTTAACATGTTTGGTAACAAACTTTTTCAATAAGAATTATTTTAATTTTTTCCACTTGTATATACCTCTACCACAAAAGAAAAGAAAAATGTGATACTAATGACAAAGAAGGCAACGAAGGATATATTCTTTAAGCAAGGTAAACAGTGCAACATAAAACAACATATTATTAGATAAGTATATGAATCTGATCAGTTCAGTGATAATTTTAACAATAATGGAGAGGCATTGTTCACGTTGTTTTTGGTCTTTAAAAGAAATAAGAAGAAGATGAAGAAGGGCTTTGAGAAGAAGTAACAGACAGTAAAAAATTACCCCAGTTCTCCTCCATATTTGATAAAAATAATTCTGCAAGTAAATCTGTGTTCCACTTGGCCTCCAATCTAGCATTAAAGTCTGCCACAAATCCACTTTTGAGACTTTCACAATATTGTAAATACTTTGCCAATAGCTGCCCATTTGAACAATCAGCAACATTAACGTTGTTAGATGTTTGAAATGGGGATAAATCTGCACTTACCCTCAAATATTCTGCCATGCCTTCCATTAAAGAAATTGGAGCTTCTCCACCTCCATCCCATAACCAAACACGACCCATTTCTCTGTAAATCAAACCCATGATTTCTCCTTCCAAATCTCCAACATAATCTGCAATATATTCATCACTGATATGAATAACATTGTCCTCACGCACTGCAATTTTTGTGTAATTGTCTATAGACAATACTATTTGACTAACTTTCTTTCTTGGGTATTTTGGATTTTAGTAGAGAACATTCTGCACAAAGTCACTGGTCTCTTTTATAAGAATGAGAGCTTTGTCCTCTCCTATGAAGGACTCAAACAGCTTTCTTCCTGCCCTTGTTTTTGCAATGTTAATGATGATTACGTCCACTGCTTTTGCGGTACTTTTGTAGTCTACCCACATTGCTAGAATGGCTATGGCTGAAAATAGAAGAGTTCGCTTTTATATTGATTTGGAGGATACCATCTTCATCTTCATGTTGGTGGGTTTTTCATGGCCTCCTGTGAAAGCTTGCATTGAATCCATAAATACACTTTTTTGGCTTTTGGGTTGATTTCTGGAAGCTCTCCTTTGCAGGTTCTGGAAGAAGAACAAATAAATTGGAAGGTGTCTGACACCACTTTATAACATCTGGCATCTACCATGTGGTTGGATAGAGCCATTTGATTGGGGAGTCTAATATCTGATCCCACAGTGAATGTTCAAAATTCAATTCTCCTTTCATGATCAATAATTAAAATCAATATAAGATTATATATATATATATATATATATATATATATATATATATATATATATATATATATATATAATTAAATTATTAATATAATTTTATATTCAAAGTGAATCAATCATTTATAATATTTACTATAGTTTATAAAATAATTATAAACAAGAATTTATTGAATTTATTTCAAATGAAATCATTGAACATTTCAAAGTAAATTTTGAATAAAAACATTTTATAAAACTAAAAAAATTAGAAGAATAATAAAATAGAATACATAGTGAATAAATAAAGAAGCAATTGTCATATTAGAAAATATGGATTCTTCAAAACATTCAAGGAGGTGATATTAACCAAATAACTTTGACTTTATTTGTGTTGGAATATTAATTATGGTTGGTTGTTTCTCCCTAGAGCTAAACGCCCACCTACCTCCCTGACGGCTTGCAGAACGATCAAATAAATTTATTGCTGGTAGGTGAAATTTTGAAATGCAAAAATGGGGGGAAAACAATTTTGCTGAAGTCAAAAGGAATGTTTTATCATTCATTTTAATCATTCATTTTACTAGTTGATTAGAGAGAAGTTGAAGAGCTCAGAAGTTGTAGAGCAGAGAAGGAAGAAGGAAAAGTGATTAGCAAATCCATTGGTGCAGTGACAGGAGGAAGTGTTATTCGTGCTTGCAGTTGTACATGCTCCTTTGTGTCATTTTCTAAGTTGAATGTTTTATTATTTCATACATCCTGTTAAAGCATTGATTACTCCAGGTGTTATTGTATGTAGCCATTAGAGCTGTAAGTTTGAAGTTTTAGAGTTATATTACGGTTTTCTGGTTGAAGCCGAATGCTCCCAATTTTGTAATAATTTGACTCCAAGTTGAATAGTAAGAAAATAGGCATACGTGATTCCATTGCTTCTTGTTCATTGTATTTGTGAAGTTTATTTGAAAGTTTGAAGCTTTGAGTCTCTGGTTTCAATGGTGGAAATGTTCACGTCATAAGTCAGTCACTCGATTTGCTCTTTAGTTTGAGTTTTAATCTTATAGTCTTTACCGAGTTCAGTTGGTGCCTTCATCTACCGAGCTCCTCTCTGCAGTGGCTACCGACCTCACTCGGTGCTTTCTTTTACTGTGCTCTACCTTTCCTGTGGTTACCGAGTTCACTCAGTAATCACAATGTCTATCGAGTTCACTCGGTAATCTCTTTGTCTATTGAGTTCACTCGGTAATGTCTACCGAGTTCACTCGATAATCTCTTTGTCTACCGAGTTCACTCGGTAATCTCTTTCGAGTTCACTCGATAATTTCTTTGTCTACTGAGCTCATTCGGTATCCTTTGGTTACCAAGTTGTGTGTCCTTCATTTACTGAGCTAACTCAGTAAAATCTCCTACCGCCTATTCTCTTTAGTTACCGAGCAAAATTTATCACTCGATAATAGTTGCTCCTGAGTAGTTTTTAGGGTTAGGTTGTGAGTTTCATTTGTTTTAATATTTCTCACATGGTATCATAGCTTTGAGGCCCCACATCCAAAGTGAGTTAGGGCATTTGTTTTCTGGGATATTTAATCATGGCAGGAGATGCAGGAAAGATATGGCAGTAGCCACCATCATTTAATGGACAGAATTATGATACATTTGCAAAGAAGATGAAGACCATTATGGTAGAAAATGATTTGTGGGAGTTTGTAGTTAATGAATTCAACGATGTGACTGATCCAACTCAGTATGTTGCCCTCACAAATGCACAGAAGACTCATTTGAAAGAGTCAAGGAGGAAGGATGCTAAAGCATTAAGTTTGATTGAAGCAGCAATTACAGAGACAGTATTCCCAAAGATTGCAGCAGCAAATTATGCAAAGGAAGCATGGGATATCCTTGAGACAAATTTCAAGGGGACTAATAAAGTCTGCACAGTTAAGCTACAGAACATAAGGAGGGAGTTTGAGAACCTTCAGATGAAGGAGAATGAATCAATTGCAGACTTCAGTTCAAGGACCTCCAATGTGATTAACCAGCTGAAATCAAATGGAGAAGACTATCAAGAGCAGAGGATAGTGGAAAAGATATTGAGGAGTTTACCTCATAAATATGACAATTTGGTCATGACCATAGAAGAGGCAAAAGACCTCACTATTTTGACAATGGATGAGTTGATGGGTATGTAGTGCTTGCCCCTAAGTCGCATTTCTGTCATCCTTGCCAAACTCTTTTAGGCCAATTTATGTTGGATGATTAGTACTATTATTTTAGAGATTATCAGATGTTGGTTTACACTCAATTTATTATATGATGAGATTACTTGGTACTCTATATTTCATGCATGTATGATGATTATTCAATATTTTCAGTTATCGATGACGATTAGTTAGATGGTTTATTATCACACGTGCTTTCTTATGGATACTTACCCCATACTGCATGTGTATGGTGTGCGTGTTTGTTTTATTTATGTATGGTGTTTCTGATGTGGTTAAGGAAGGGAGTCATAGTCACCTGCTAGTCGGGATCTACACGATGCACCACTTCCTGCCATTGTCTGTTTAGCTTAGAATATTGTGTTTATACATGCATGGATTTTATGCAGGTTGCAGGTACCGGGTATCAACTTCCCTGAATTGCCAGGATGAGCGTACCTTATCGCATTGTCTCAATGGTAAGAGAGGGGAGATAAACTCTTAAATCCAATTTCTAAACCCTTTAGCCAATTGTCCTAATTGATAATTAGGACAAGTATCTGAGTTAAGTACCCTCTGAATGCATCAAATGATGTAATTTCGGGATTATAACCTTTTTGTTTTGATTTAGTATGTGTTTTTCTATGTAGGGTTTTCGTATGTCGTTATATGAGTCCTTGATGTGTTTTCTATTAATTAAGTCTAATTAAAAAGATTAATTAATGATTTAATTTAATGGAGAATTAATATGATGTCTTTAATATTTAATTAATTGAGAAATTAATTAAATAAAAGAATTAAATTTAAAGGTTAAAGTTCAAAGATAAATTTAGAACAGGATAATATTTATTTAATTTGATAATAATATATTTGGAGTTCATTTTTAAATAAATGCTAAATATTATTGTTATTTAAATTAATTAAATATGTTATCAATTAAGTTCTAAAATAAATTAAAAGTTGAAAGATATAAAATTATTAAGAATTCTAGACCGCATGATCTAAGCATGAGTTTAAATATGAGAATTAAATTAAAAGATTAAATAATAGAAATTAATAACGTTATTTTAATTTCATAAAGTGCACATAAGATTAAAGTAATAAATTAATTTAAAATAGAAGTCAAGTGGATTATTAAATAAAGTTATTGTATAATTCAACTTAATGTGCATGAAAGATGAATGCAAAATAAAATAAAAGATAATAAAGGTTAATTTGGAGTTAACTGAGTTGTGCAAAGAGTCTTCTCGGGTAAATGCACAATTAGTGCCCCGATTTGAGGAGAAATTGCTTATCACAACTTTGGGGGGGTTCATTTTTGAGATATACGAAGTTGGACGGGAATTTTTGGGGAGACATATTTTGGAAGCGATTTTCAAAAGGCGAATACCAAAGAAAGATTTTGGGAAGAAGGTTATTGGGAGGAGCGAATTTTCTTACAGTTCCTGGGGATTTCATAATAGCATCAGGATTAGGTAGGGTCTTGTGTTGTTGATTATCGATTAAATACGCAATTATCCTTTCTTGTCTTCTTCGTGTCTGGGGTTTGTAAATCCGAATTCTCTGTGATGAAAGTTTTGAGCTTTCAATATTGTGAATTTATTAATTGTTCGTCAATAATTTCTGTATCCATGGAGACTGGATGAATTATTAGAACCCTTGTTTTCTTGATTTAGAAATTAAGATTTAATTAGGTAAGAGTTTTGAATGTAAAATTGAAAGTTCTAAGTTTTAAAAAAAAAAATATATATATATATATATATATATATATATATATATATATATATTTTTTTTTTTTTTCCTTGGAGGATATTGTCTTAATGAAAATTAAATAAAACTAAATTTAAAATAAGCATTATTTATTTTATATATATATATATATATATATTTATTTTTTTAATAAATTAAATAAATCTAATTTAAAATAAAATTAATTTATTATATACTTTTATTAAAATCGAAATTGGAGATTTGTTTTAATTTTTTTTTTTTAAATTAAAATTAAAAATATATATATTTGGGGTGGGGCGGAGCCACCACTTCCCACACCCCACACTCTTTCCCACGCTACCGCAGCAGGTGGTACTGCTGCCTGCGGCAGCAGTAACACCTGAGGCCGCAGGTGGACGGCAGGTCGGCAGGCCTTTAAAAACGCCATTGTTTTTATAAAAAAAAAAAGTATTACGATTTAAATTTTTTTTTTAAAAACATTTTAAATAGAATTACTTTATTTAATATTGTTATTAGATAATTTAAAATTATTAAATTTTAAATTATATTGAAATTTTATTATTATTTATTAATAATTTTATAAATAAATAAATTATTAATAAATATAATATGATTCTTTATGTATCATTAATTAATCTTAGTTATAGTTTGACT
Organism: Cupressus sempervirens; assembly: GCA_028749045.1. Taxonomy (NCBI): domain Eukaryota; kingdom Viridiplantae; phylum Streptophyta; class Pinopsida; order Cupressales; family Cupressaceae; genus Cupressus; species Cupressus sempervirens. The sequence continues at coordinate 754,082,093 of CM053789.1, read as the reverse complement.
TAATTAAGATTAATTAAATCGAATATTTGTGTAAGCAAGTTTAATATTATAACATCGATTTTAATGGAAGCGCAGATTATTATAATCAACAAGGATTATTAATAATTTAATTATTACCTTAGATTGTTTTAGGACTTTGACTTAAAATCAATCAAGGGTAATTAGGTGTTTCATTTGGAGTTAGGAACGGGTTAATTTGTAAAGGTGAACTATGGGTTCTATCTGTTTAAAACATACGTTCAACTGGAAATGAAAACTTCACATTTACTCAATAGTATATTATCAATCAAATTGAATTATAAAACTTTTCTATTTGAAAATAAACACTGAAAACTGAAACCTTATTGTTTAACTCAATTGTATATTTCAAATCAAAATCAATTGTGAGACTATGATGTTTTCTATATATTGTTTATGTTTGAGTATTATGGGGTTGGTTTAGCGTTGACCAGTTTAGGTTGTTACCAGAGGCTCGGGGTTATGAATGTGATGTCATGATGATTTGGTCTCGATCTTTCTTAACCTGACCATGGTAATGTGTCTTCTTATATGACATTGTGGTGTATATATATTTGAGATACTTGACTTGACCATTTTCGAGTCTCGATCAGTTATATTTGATAACCATTTTTGAGTCTCGATCAGTTATACTTGGGTTGCTTTTCGGTCGCTTGAGAGGACTGAAGTGTTTGTTATGTTCTTGATGATGCCATGTTTTGACTTGACCATTTTGGAGTCTTCGATCAGTATTGTAATTTACTATTGGGATACTTTCTGGTTGCTCATTGGAGAACCATTGGATTTTGTGATTTATCATTGATGCCTTCAGTTGCTGATAGAGAACTGTCGTGGTCATATGATTATTATTTGGTGCTTATCTATTGCTCATGAAGAACTGATGTAGTTTTTTGGCTTATCTTTTATGATGTCTTTTCAGTTGCTTGTATAGGACTGAGGTGGTTTTATTATGATTCTTTGATTTATGATTTCATGAGCCTAGGGTAGGTTATCTATGTGTAGTGTCGAGAAGTGGCTTGCAATGGGGATCGGGGCCCTAAGAGGCTGCCTGGAGTAACCCATTGTAAGTTGTTTTAATAAGTGAAAACATTTACACTAAATGAGGGAAAATGAACCTAACAAGATAATTGTATGTTCTCTTCCATGCCTTGAGTGCTAGTACAGACTAGGATGGGGTAGAGAGAACGCTTGGTTACGACCTTGCATTCCATAGTATGCCTCGTCAATACGAGAGGATACTAGTGGCCGCAGGGATCAGTAGGGACCCAGGATTCCTAAGGGATTGCTCGGGTAACTTCTACGTGACTTTTGCGATGACACTTTCCTGCTTGCATATTAGGTTTCTTACGTGTCTTTGTGGTGCCTCTGGGTCTAGATGTCTATCTATGTTGGAACCCTTGAGTTAGTATACTTTTAGGATTTCCCAGACTTAGAGAGTACTTGTGTTTTGTGTTTTGATACCTTGTTTAGGACTTGAGACTATCTCCTCAGCGCGGTGGGAGTGGACCATTTAGGTTCCACGCGGTCGGGTGGTAGTGCTTTTACTCTTACCATTGAGATCCGTTCCGTGGTCACCGTGGCTGGAGTTTTCATGATTGGCATTTACCTTCACTATGTTCCTAGATTATTATGATGGATGGTTAGATTTTATGATAGATGTTTTATCATTATGGATGTATGGATGTATCATGTATGGGGAATAGTTTCATATATTTTTACTGTACTTTGTATCATGGATTTGAGGATGTTGTATCTTTATCTTTACATATGTATATTCTTTTAAGCCTTTCATACCCTGTGACTTGTACAGTGGATGATTGAGCATTCTGAATTAATTTTCCGAGAGGCATTCGGAACAAATGTATATTATGGACATGGGACTTTCTGATTATTATTTCATATGTATGTGATAGTTGTTAGACTTAGAATTAATTAAATTTAAACGTGACTCAACGTCTTGGGATCTTTAAGAAATGTAACTTACAATGTATGTTGTCGATGATTACATGTTATTGCTTATGCTACTATGTGTTTGATGTATATGTTATACCTTCTTACTTTTAAAAAAAAATGTTTAGCAAACTTAGTGAAACTTTAGGTTAATTCTTTTGGATCCCTTGGCGGGGCGTTATAGGGTACACTTCAAACCCATGAGCATAGGATCAATAGATCCACATCTTCTTCTTCCCAAGAGCAAGCATTCAAGGCTCAGTCAAATCCAAGAGGAAGGGGGAGAGGAAGAAATGGCTCAGGCAGGAACTCCAGAGGTAGAGGCCGAGGAAATGGAGGACAAAGGAATGCTGCAGCAGAAAACTCAGAAGAGCAGATGGAGCAAGTAGCTCACAAAATACTTCAAGAGGAGGTAAGAAAAACTACAACTCAAATAAGAGTAATGTATAATGCCACTATTGTCATAAATATGGGCATTATGCAAATGAATGTTGGAAGAAGCAGAAAGATCAGTCAAGACAAGAAAATGTGGCTGATGTGAATATGGGAAGTGAAAACACTGCCTTCATCATGTGTAATGTTGGTGAAGAAGGAAGCCCTAAGGTTTGGTACCTCGATAGTGGATGTAGCAACCACATGAGTGGCAATGAAACCTTATTTTCATTCATTGACAAGAGTTTCAAATCAGAAATTAAGATGGGTAACAATGGAACCCTACCAGTTGTGGGAAAAGGATCTATTATGGTCCGCACTAAGAAAGGTGAGAAAAGGGAAATACAAAATGTGTATTTTTCCCCTGGTATGAAGCACAGTTTGATGAGCATTGGTCAGCTTATTCAAAATGGATACAAAGTGTTGATGGAGAATGACATGTGTGTCATTCAAGAAAAGGATGGGAGCAAAAATTTACTTGCAGCAGTTTAAATGACCAAGAACAGAATGTTTCCCTTGAGGATTGAGACATGTTTCTCATCTCAAGTTAGTACTGCACCTCACACACAATCAGCTGTAAAGAGTGTGACTGAAGACCCCTCATGGCTATGGCACCTCAGGTATGGTCGTCTTTGCTATGCTAGTTTAAATTTATTGTCAAATAAAAGAATGGTAGAAGGTTTGCCACGTGTAGGAAATTCATGTGACAAGTGTGAGGCTTATATTTTGGGTAAGAAACATAGGCTTCCCTTTAATTCTAGAAATTCTAGGAGGGCTAGATATCCATTAGAGTTAGTGCATACCGACCTAGTCGGTCCTATGCAAGTTACTTCCATTGGGGGGAGTACTTATTTTATGACATTCATTGATGATTTTAGTTGTAGAAAATGGGTGTATTTCTTAAAGAATAAATCTAAAGCATTTAATAAATTTGTAGAATTTAAAGCCCAGGCTGAAAGAGAATGTGGAAATTATATCAAGGTCCTAAGATCAGATAGAGGAGGGGAGTATACCTCCAATTCTTTTGTAAATTTTTGCAAGAAACATGGCATAAAGAAAGAGCTCACAATTAGCTATACACCATAGTAGAATGGAGTGGCTGAAAGAAAGAATAGGACCATTGTTGAGATGACAAGGAGCATGATGAAAGAGAAAGGTCTCCCAACTGAATTTTGGGGAGAGGTTGTGGCAACAACAGTTTACCTAATCAATAGGTGTTCTACAAAGGTAGTTCGTGATAGAATTCCAATGGAAGCTTGGTCACGTATAAGATGGACAGTTGAACACCTAAGGGTGTTTGGATGTGTTGCATATGCACATGTGCCTAAAGAGCAAAGACAGAAATTTGATGACAAAGGTGTGAAATGCATTTTCACAGGGTACAGCCCAGAATCAAAGGCATACAGATTGTATGACCCATTGAACAACAAGATGATGCTTTCAAGAGATGTGGAATTTCTTGAAAATCATTCTTGGTATGGAAAAATTGATGAATCACCAAGAACTTCAAGTAAAGTACCAATTATGAGTGAAGAGGATGTTGATGAACAGCAAGAAGAAGTAGCAGATAGAAGGAAAGGCAAGCAGCTTCAGTCATTACCGAGCTCCTCTAGGCATGATCGAGTGTTAGGGCCAAGCAGCAGCAGTGAAGATTCTAATCCCACACTCTCCTCCCTGTTACCAAGAAAGACCAAGAGTCTTAGGGAGATATACCAAGATGAAAGATATGAAGATTATGATAAGAGTGTTAATTTTGCATTATTTTCTCATAGTGATCCAATATATTTTGAGGAAGCTATTAAGGAGAGGAAATGGTTTAAGGCCATGGATGAGGAAACAGATGCTATAGAAAGAAATGTGGCATGGGAGCTAACTGATTTTCCTCCCAAGAAGCAAGTGATTGGAGTGAAATGGGTCTACAAGACCAAATGCAATGTTGAAGGTAATATTGATAGGCATAAGGCAAGGATGGTAGTGAAGGGCTACAAACAGCAGTATGGAAGAGACTATGATGAGACTTATGCCCCAATTGCAAGAATGGAAAACATGTGTGCTGTCATAGCAATTGCAGCTCAACACAAGTGGAAGGTATTTCAAATGGATGTGAAGTCTGCCTTCTTAAATGGTGTATTGAAGGAAGAAGTGTATGTGGAGCAGCCACCTGGTTATGAAGTTGCAGGTGAAGAGAACAAAGTATACAGATTGAAGAGAGCTCTTTATGAGCTCAAGCAAGCTCCATGGGCATGGTACAGTAGGATTGACTCATATTTAATGAGCAATGGCTTTAGCAAAAGCAACGGTGAGCCTACTCTCTACATCAAGGCAGCAGATGGTAGTGTGTTGATTGTTGTCTTCTATGTAGATGATTTAATTTTTACTGGTAATGACAAGGCTCTAATTGGTGAGTTTAAAGAGGTCATGAAAAGTGAATTTGAAATGACAGACCTAGGTCTCTTGAAATATTTTCTAGGCATAGAAGTAAAACAAATGCATGATGGCATCTTCATCTCTCAAGAAAAGTATGCAAGGCAAATCTTGGAGAGATTCAAAATTCAAAACAGTAAGGTAGCCCCCACACCAACAGCAATAGGTCTGAAATTGAGCAAGGTAGACTCTAGCAAAAGAGTGGATCCAACACTATACAAGAGTATGGTTGGAAGCTTAATGTATTTTACTGCAACTCGGCCAGACCTAATGCATGCAGTAAGCGTAATTTCTAGATTTATGGAAAAACAAGGGATTCCCATTGGCAAGCGGGAAAAAGGATCCTAAGGTATGTGAAAGGTACCAAGGGATTTGGGATTTTGTATACTGCAAATGATGAATTCAAGTTGGTTGGTTACACAGATAGTGATTGGGCTGGAAGTTTAGATGATAGGAATAGCACTTCCGGATACATGTTTCACATAGGATCAAGTGAAATTTCATGGGCATCCAAAAAGCAACCTATTGTTGCTCAATCTACAGTAGAGGCTGAATACATAGCAGCAAATGCAGCAACATGTCAAGCTATTTGGCTAAGGAGGATTTTGACAAATTTGAATGAAAGGCAAGAGGATGGAACCACAATTTATTGTGGAAACATCTCATCTATTGCATTGTCTAAGAATCCAGTCTTCTATGGTAGAAGCAAACATATAGAGATCAGATATCACTTCATCAGAGAGTTGGTGGAGAATGGGGATATCAAAATTGAATTTTGCAAGTCTGAGCAGCAGCTAGCAGACATTTTCACCAAGCCATTAGGCATTGGGACTTTTGTACACCTAAGAGAGTGACTTGGTGTAGTTGATTTGGATCAGTAGTGATCCTTGTTTGTTTGGCTCGGGATAAAGGGGGAGTGTTGGAATATTAATTATGGTTGGTTGTTTCTTGCTAGAGCCAAACACCCACCTACCTCCCTGACGGCTTGCAGAATGATCAAATAAATTTATTGCTGGTAGGTGAAATTTTGAAATGCAGAAATGGGGGGAAAACAATTTTGCTGAAGTCAAAAGGAATGTTTTATCATTCATTCGACTAGTTGAGTTAGAGAGAAGAAGTTGAAGAGCTCAAAAGTTGCAGAGTAGAGAAGGAAGAAGGAAAAGTGATCAGCAGATCCATTGGTGCAGTGACAGGAGGAAGTGTTATTCATGCTTGCAGTTGCACGTGCTCCTTTGTGTCATTTTTTAAGTTGAATGTTTTATTATTTCATACATCCTGTTGAAGCATTGATTTCTCCAAGTGTTATTGTATGTAGCCATTAGAGCTGCAAGTTTGAAGTTTTATGAAGTTTGAAGTTTTAGGGTTATATTAGGGTTTTCTGGTTGAAGCCAAATTCTCCCAATTTTCTAATAGTTTGAATCCAAGTTGAATAGTAAGTTAACAGGCATACGTGATTCCATTGCTTCTTTTTCATTGTATTTGTGAAGTTTATTTGAAATTTTGAAGCTTTGAGTCTCTAGTTTCAATGGTGGAAATGTCCACGTCATAAGTCAGTCACTCAGTTTTCTCTTTAGTTTGAGTTTTAATCTTATAGTCTTTACCGAGTTCAGTTGGTACCTTCATCTATCGAGCTCCTCTCTACAATGGCTACTGGTCTCACTCGATGCTTTCTTTTACCGTGCTCTACCTTTCTTGTGGTTACCGAGTTCACTCGGTAATCACAATGTCTACCGAGTTCACTCGGTAATCTCTTTGTCTACCGAGTTCACTCGGTAATCTCTTTGTCTATCGAGCTCATTTGGTATCCTTTGGTTACCGAGTTGTGTGTCCTTCATTTACCGAGCTAACTCAGTAAACTCTCCTACCGCCTATTCTCTTTGGTTACCGAGCAAAATTTATCACTCGATAATAGTTGCTCCCGAGCAGTTTTTAGGGTTAGGTTGTGAGTTTCGTTTGTTTTAATATTTCTCACAATTTGTCTGCCCAGTCTTATTTTTAGTTCACGTGACCACATTTCTTTCTAACCTCTCCTCTATATCCAACTAAGGGCTTGATATTTCCCATCTTCACCATAGATTTTGCAAATTTCTCAAAGAACGTCTTCTCATTCTTAGTATATGCACTTACAACTGCTCTAGTAAGATAATTTGGAGTCCTTTTGATTTGTATAGAGCTTCTCATCAAAGATCAATAGCCCCTTGAAGCTTTCCAAGTTTTGGAAGTAGTGACTATCAAATTTAGTAGGGCTACCAACATCTAAGGTTGACAAGATATTGTCTCCTCTAGATCTTTGGCATTGTGATTTCAAATTTGTTGAATAACTTTGCTCCATTATCAAATTTGGTTTCCCATAAAGCCTTTGCCTGAAGCTTGTGCATCTAGAGTAACCAATGGTGTGCCCACCTACACAAGAATGTATTAGACATATTGTTAAACCTCTCTTGATTCATTTCAAATTCAATAGAAATACATTAAAAGTTAATTAAATAAGGATTGTCTAGAAAACATATAAAAGTCAAGAGAATTTAGTGAGTAACACGCTCTTTCTACTTATAGAAGCATAGTTCAGGCTACTCCTATTTACTTTCTCAAGGAGTTTGATGCTCTTTCTTAACAATTCCTTTGGAGTAGTGATTTGTGTAGCACTAAATAGAGTTTGATTAGCTAGGAGATTGTTTGTAGGCCTAAAGGAGGGTGATCTTGGTCTTTGATCAGCTCTCTTGAGTAGTCAAGTGTTGCTTGCTATGCTTTATTGGTGATGGTGCTCTGGACAACATCAACTTTGGGCTCGTATTATCACCCATAAATAGTTTTGTGTTGCTGATCCTTGCTCTATTTTTGCACTTCCTCTTGAAGGTCGTGGCTCAATGGTTTGGCATACTCTAAAGGCTGGTGTTGTGTTAGTTAAGAGAGGTCGGATATGTAATGGAGGCTCTAAGGCTTTGTTTTGGTCTAATGCTTGGGATGGATTCCCATCCATATTATCCATGTACCCTCATCTTCAGAATCTTTGTGATTCTTTTCATGTTGTTGGATGGGATAAGGTGGCTCATTACAAGACTCCTTATCAATTGGGACTTGTTATTGGTTTCAAATGGAAGCATTCTTCTGATTGGCCTCCTAGAGGCACAAACATGGATTGTCAGGAGCTTTCTCAAATTATGGCCTCTAGGGAGTGTTCTTCTTTTCTAGATTTTGATGTTTTGGCTTGGTGAGGTACCTTGTCTGGTAAATATCATGTCTCTACTAGGTATCAAGAGATAACTAGAAAATTATTTGGGAATGCTAAGGTGCCTTGGTGAAAGCAAGTTTGGAATAAAGTTTCTTGGTCCAAGTGCACTTTTTTCATATGGCTAGTGGCTCACAACTATTGTCTTATGTGAGATAATCTTTGTGAACATGGATTTTAGGGCCCCTCTTATTATGTTTTGTGTGGTAATGGGGTGGGGTTTGTCTCTCATCTATTCTTCCATTGCTCATTTTCTACTAAGCTATGGCACCTTTGGTGGAGTGCTCTGGGTTGCTCTTGTTAGCATGCTTCCTCTTTGCCTAATATTTGGGCCCGCTTGGGCAATGCTCCCTCCAAGTCCTCTCCTCTCCATGCTACTTGGATTGCTAGCCCATCATTCATTCTCTGGCATATCTGGTTGGAGAGGAATCATTGAATCTTCCAAGATGTTCAGCTTGGTGTCATGCATCTTTGGTGTAAGATCTAACATTCTCTTCAGGAAACTATTCTAGTGAACTGTGTGCTAAATCAAGGTATGGATCTAGTTGATCTTGCTATATGTAATCGCCTCAATTTTCAACTTTTGGATGGAGTTGCAACTCAAAGATATCAAAAAGTGACTAGGTAGCCTCAGCAATAGAGGAAAGGTTGGGTGAATCAAGATGGGCATTGGACTCCTCCTCCCCAAGGATTTTCGAAAATTAACATTGATGATTCTTTCCAGGGGAATCCAGGCCCTACTGGTATTGGGAGAGTGGCTCGGTGTAGCTATGAGGATGTTAAATTCTTTTTCTTAGTGCATAAGGGTGATTACACTAAAAATCTCATGGAGTCTAAGGCCATTTTATATGTTGTAGAATAGTGTTGTTTGCAGGGATGGCACAAGATTATCTATGATTCTGACTCCCAAGTGGTGGAAAACTTGCTTTCCTTGCAAGAGCTTGAGGATGTTAGTTGGTAGCTAGCCACTATTGTTAATCAAATTCTTCTCTTTTTTACCTCTCTTGAGTTCATTAGGTTTACTTACATTCCTCGTGAATGGAACAGAGTTGCTAATTATTTAGCCAAATGGGCTCCTAGTTATACTCTAGGCTAGAATATTATGGATAGGGGGAAACTTCCCTTAGAAATGGTGCAAGAATTTGATGAACTTGTTGCTCAGGGTAGAGCCCCTTGTTGAGATCTCCTTGTTGTAGTCCTTTTTATCTTAATAAATGTTTACCCCTCTTTTTCCACTAGTGAGTATCATTCAGTGTTGGTATTTTCATGTAATGATGATTAAGTTATGGTGCTATTGTTCTTATATCAAATTTGGTTTTTGGATTCGATTGTGTATGTTTTTGAGTATCAACATTCTAGATCACACTCGGTGATCCATCATCAAGGTCTATGATCCATCATCAAGTTTGAGCATCAACATTTTGGATTACACTCAGTGATTCATCATTGGGTTTCATGATCCATCATCAAGTTACAGAGTGTGACTTGGCGATGGATCATAGAATGTGATCCAAAACATTGATGCTAATAAACATACACAATCAAATCCAAAAACAAAATTCAATAGAAATGAATTGTACGAATCTGAAATTTATAGAAAATGTTCTTGTCATTAAATCTTGTTTAAATACTATCACTAAATTTAAATAGAAATAATATATTCCATTTATACCCTCATTGATTCATTAATCTAAATTGAAAGATCAATTCATAGTCCATATTTAACTTGAAAGTGCAACCAAATCTAGCTAGTTGAGACCTTTGAGTTTAGATTTGGTAATAAGGGTCTGCAAAGTTGAGTTTGGAGCAGGAATATTTTGATTGACTGCACTCAAACCTACACTTCTTGAATTCCTTCTTCGTAACACTACACTCCACTCTTCTCTCTCCACCATCGAATAACAACCCAACAAAGAAATGCACATTAGTATAATAGAGCCAGTCAATCAAGTGAACTATTAAATTTAGTAACATGCAATAGTAATGCAATCAATGGAATTATTTGACAATGTAAGAGAAAGTGCATAACCAAAAGAATAGAGTCCCTTGCTACACTAGATGGGAGGACAAGATTAAGCACAAGACACAACCCTTGGGAACTCTTTTTCCAACTCTAATTTAATTTGATCCACCACATCAAACCCTCTGATGGAATTGTTATTGGGCGTTGCTGTCTTTTCTCCCTTGAATGTTGGAGTGTTATCTAACAATTCTGAACCATCACAACCTTGTCATGCACAAACACAATATTGAGAAGATGTATTTTAATTTTGAACCACAACACTTAATTGACACTACTTGTAAAAAGAGATCAAGCATATTTTTGGGGACATCTAGAAAACACAATTATTTCTCATTAACTTTTAATGCAGTTGCAATCAATCAATTGTGTATAATTTGAAATAATAAAACTAATTTGTATTCTATATATAATTTATAAATATATTCATTTTATGTTATTTTGGGGCATTAAAGTATTATGATAATTTGATTTATTTAATCAATTTTATTTCTTGTATATCTAGGCTTGTGATGTACTTCCAAATAAATTTATCTCCTTGTGCTTTAGATTCATCTCTATATGTTTTTACCATCAATATTTAGGATCACACATCTTGTTCCTTTATATTTCTCTCTTATGGCTCTTTCATATTGATGAAGTTGTTAAGTATACAAGTCTAGTTAGTGCTTAGATATGTTGATGATGTGTTGTAATGATGATAGATTTTTCATTGATGGTAACATATATGTTTCAATCCTGATAGATAGGGATTTTGTACATTGTAGAGGTTTATTAAATCGACGAATTTGGCACACAATGGGTTAAGTTTTGTGAACTTAGGATCATGTCCATAGTTGATTTTAGATGCTATGGCTATGTTCACTTACATTTTTATTAAGTATTGGATGAGTTACAATTCATTTGGTAAAGACTGGTAGTAGACTAGTGTGTAAGAAATTATGTCATAGGTAGTTGTCAGTAGTTTGATTGTATCTTATCAACAAAGTGGAATCAATGTGTGTGAGCTTAGGTAGTGTTTTAAGACATGTTCATGATTCTATGTTCAAAATAGCATATCTTGGAGACTATTCTTAAGAGGTCGTGCAAGTTAAATGTGGAATATGCTTACTAGCAATTAGTTGTGCTAGTGTAACATGTTGATCCTTATTGGATAAAGTGTTAATTATATTGTAACATGTGGAAAAATTATTGTATATGCCTTAAAGTGGTCATATGTAATCAATTGTATATTGGAAAAGCCTTAATAGGATGCCTTGGTTAATAAATTGGATAGGGTATAAAGGAAAGATGTTTTCCCTAGATATGAGTGTGGTTGTTGTGTATGGTAATGTATTGTATGGTCAGAGGATGAAAATTTGATTTGAGTTGAACAAAGATGGAGTTGGGTGTTGGATTTGAGCTTCAAAGGAATTGTATTGGCAACTAAGTTATAGTATTGGTCAATTCAACTTATTGGATTTGTTATCCTGAAGAGATAATCTTCATTTTTTACTAAAGTTGTCTGAATAGTAAGTCCAATTGTCTTCCTACAAGCCTTTAACATCATTTGAATCTCCTAACAAGGGTTCAAGGTTTCCTAATGGGTATCTATCCTTTAATAGGGATTTTTGTATAGTTAATTACAATGTACTTGACTCCTAACATAGTCAGATCCTTTCACAAGGAACTTTTATAATAGTACAATATCTTGTGGGTTCTATCCCCCCAAGAATTTTCTCCATAATCAATCACTTACCTAGTTAACAAATCATTATGTCACTTTGTATGGTTTATCTCTTATTATTCTTCATTGTTTTGGTTATTAAAGTTAGATATAAGTTTAATTTTCTCATAATAGAGTCACCCCCCACTCACGCTGTGTGGGTGGACTTTACTTTCTAATAAAAGGATCTTGGAATATAATAAGATTTTAAATAAATTTTTAAAAATTATAGAAATAAATGAAAGTTAATATTAAAAATTATGTGTTATAAATGTTTTTATCATATTTTGTAGTTCATTTTATCTCCTTTATAATTGTAGTGTTTTCGACCCCATGGTAGGCTTTTTCTCTCCTCTAATATATTCATATCCTTTACTAATGAATCTCAAACCTATTTATCTACTCTCTCTCTCTCTCTCTCTCTCTCTCTCTCTCTCTCTCTCTCTCTCTCTCTCTCTCTCACACACACACACACTCACACACACACACACACACACACACACACATTTTGAGATCTCTATTTTTTCTTTGTAACTTGTATGTCAAATTTATTTAAGAACCACATTCAAATGTCCCTAAATTCCCTTAGAGTTTTATTTAAAAAATAGGTCTCTTTGGGGGCTTGAGGGTGAGCTAGTCAACCCCTATTTGAAAGGTGATAGTCTAGTCCATGCACCCTCCAACATCATAAATTAGATGCAAATAGAATTAAGAAAATATATTGCAAGATCCATATTGCATTTGGCTAACTTGCCTTTAAAACTTTATAAATAAGCTCTTCCCACCTTCATTTGAACATATTGTTGGAAGTCTATTGGGAAAGAAAAATACTAAGGGGTGGGAGGGGGGGTGAATCAGGATCTATAAAACTTGTGTCCTTTGAAACAATTATCAATATGATATCTATCACCACTAACCCTTATCTCTACAAATATAGGAATCACATAAACATATACTATAATGATGTATTATACCTAATATATTGATCACAATCATAAACATGAAAGTAAATGATCAACACATAACACAAATATTTGGTAACCTAGAAACCCTCCAAGGTGAAGGTAAAACTAGGGTAGGGATGAAACCCACAAATCTTCATTGCTACAACAATAATGTTTACCTATTAAGGCTATAATTTTGATCAATTTTGATGGTTTACCCTATGAGGGGTCTTCCCTATTAATAGTTGCAAGAATTATTTAGTCTACCTTGTTTAAAGGATTTGAAATTTTACAACAAAGTAAGCACTATGTTAAGTTATTTACATCAGCATGTTAGGACGACTCTACTAAGATATTTAAACTGATTCACTCTACTAAAATATGTATTAGTACTTGATCCTTAGGTTAACACTCTATTTCTCTATTATGGATCTCCTCTTTCCAAATTTTGATCCTTTCACTGATCTTATATAACTTTGTTCTACACTTCACTGCTATGCTTAGTCACTCTTCCTTGTTTCACCTCTAGACCCAAGTTCAAGCATCCAAACTTCACTTCTCACACATACACTCTCACCATCATAAAACTAGGGTTTGGATCCTTCTTTTATAACTAGTCGAAGAAGGTTCTAGATCAAGATTAACAATCTAGATTTCTCCATTTTTCCACTTATGCCTTCCATTTTTCTGATTGGTTAAACACTTTGCATAGGGAATAATGATCCATGCCAAAATGTGTAATCATCTCCTTGAATTACTCCTTGATCATAACAAATTCATTAAGTTGGCTAAATATGATTTACCTTAGTGTTTGTGCAATTCCAAAAAAATATGTTAATATTAGCTTGCTCAGCACATGAACACTCTGACACTTTGTCATCACTAATCTTCATGTTGTCCCTCAACTTCTAAATGCTTGACACTCACTATATAACTTGGCATGAACTAGCTTTTGTATAGCTCAACTTATACTATCTTTTATCACACTCATCATACATAGGAGTACTCAGCACTCATAGACTTGCTCGACAATAACAACTACGTAGCCTTGATCGAACTATGAACAAGTTTAAATACATTGCCCAGCCTTTGTATGATGGCTTGGTCGCAGTGATGACTAACTAGCTTTTCCATGTAAATGACTAATTTTTTGACATTAATAGACAACAAGTTGTAGGGATAAACATTCTCCCCCTTTGACATTAGTGGAAAAAACACTCTGTCATTACATTACATTACATCCAAACTAAACACAATATTCCCCCTTAGACTATGACTTGGTCTTCATAAAGACTTTAATATGTTCAACATATATACATGTCTTCAAAAATGAATATCCAATACAAAATTTTTAAGGACTCGTACCTTTAATATTCATCTTCATACATTATCCTTTAAGTTGTGACATGTTTCCTATATACATTCCCCCTTGTTTATATCACTTATGGTTGTTGGGGTGAAGGGGTCAAGCCATATTTATCCAAAAATGGTTTGTGAATCTGTATAACTATGGCAAGTGCACTATCCCATCTTGTTCTAACATATTCCAAAATTGAAACTTTAATCTCTAGTTGAGTAGCTAGGTCAACTAGGCTTTTTGCAGTAGTGATATGAGGATCTCAATTTATTATGTCCTTTGCAAATGGTAACTCTCTATGAATCACCTCCAAATGAGGTATCAACATTGACTAAATGGAAATCAATTTAGCTCTCATTTTTCCATTTGTGTCTTGTAATTTAACCAATCTACCTTGAGAGAAAAATCAATCTATTAAAATGGATAGAGCTTGAACTTGCATCCATGCTCAAAGAATGTCTCATAGTCTTCAAATCTAACTACAATTTATCAATCCAATCCTAAATATCTTGTGTGAGTCTTGAGACATCACACAATGTCTTATAGAATATTTGAATATTCTTCACTACTATATTATTTACAAGGCTAGAAAGTTCAACTTTCCTTATAGTTATTCCAGTTGATAGTTTCTCCAAAATTTGCCTCTTAAACATTTTCTCATACTAGTGCAATAATTTCTCATTTGCATCTATATCCTCACTTCTGATCTTCTCAACAATATGAACTAATTGGTCTATGATAGGAACTTTCTCATCAACATCCTTAATATCACATGCATCAACAAAAATATATTTTATTTCTTGAAGTAAATGTTTCTGTTGATGTTCTCTTCTTAGCTCTTCCTATCTTAACTTTTTGGCCAAAAGGTCTTGCAATATTTGCACATGCTCAAGTGTTATGTTATCAATGTCATATTTTAGAAGCACTATAACCTTATCTAATGTTACAAGCTTGATAGGTGACCTTTCTCGCTTCTTCAAAAATTTCTTTCTTGGTATACTGCTACTTGACAATACTAGTTGAAGTGAGTATGATGAACATCAACACTCGGTCTTGTCTCTACTTTCTTCTACTATTGACCCTATACCTTAGTCACTTCATCACTTGGTTTCTCTATCTTTTTATTTCCCTCTATAAGAGATCCTAAGACTGGTGCTTGTATCTCATCAATAGTAGAATTATAGATCTACTTGTGCATTCATACTATCAATCTAACCCTATGTGATCTTATTTTCCTTCATAGGATCTTCACTTTTCTTATCTTCAATTGCTAATTTTCCATATTCCTTGCCATCTATGAGTAAAGTCTTTTATTCATGCATTCCAATTGTTCATTGAAGTCAATAGTAATAATAGGTGTTTCAGTAATCAATATAGTTACATGTTTCTTCATTCCTTTCTCTCCAATCATAGGATATTCCTTTGTTTGAACAACATGGATGTATCAAATAAAACATCTTTTATGAATTTAGGAGCTTGCTCCCCTTTCTCATTCTCACTGGACACTATTTACTTTGTATTAGTTGACTCTGGAGTCACATTGGGCAATGTGTTGTCAGGGGTTTTATCCTCATTAGTGATCGACTATGTCTATTTTTCCTTTCCTTGAGCCATCTTCTCCATAGTCTCAACTAACTATCTTGCAACATTATATACAGATCCTCTATATTGTCCAAGTCAACATGTTCATCTTCCTTTTCCTCTTCTATAGTTGGTGTCAACAATCCAAATGCTTTCTTCCACATCAAATTTTTCTCTTGAACTACTTCCTCAATTATATTTTGTCAAAATTTTATAGCCTCTTGTCTTTGGCAAAAATTTCTTTGCAAAATCTCTTAGGGCTATAGACATATGAGTCTTCCCTAAATATGACATTATTTGGGCTAGAGTTGTTTCCCTTATTTGTCTCTCAATAAAAAATGACCATTTTCATTTAGAATCCATTTTATTATACAACCTCTCTAATTGTGATTTCCCTAACTCAATGGGAGTATACTTCAAATTTACTATTATATCCAAAATTGCTTGTTCAACTTTTTATTTATCTCCTTTATCTAAAGAATCATATTTTACATGCTTAAATCTAGAAAGACTTGTTGACCTTCAAAATTTTTTGCATACCTTGTCTATATCCTAAGGAGGTTTCTCAGATACAATTTGGAATTTACTCAAATCATCATATTCTACCCTCTCTCCTTCTTCACCATCTTCTTCATCATGCTTGACAATGAGTTTTATCCTCAGCCACTTCTTCTAGCTTTTCTTAGTCTCCTTGGCCTTTCATTTCTTCTTCTTGGGAGATGTTCCCTTTAGTAGCTTGGTAATCTTTAGAGTTCCTTTCTTGGGCTCAACAATGATAGGAGATATTTCCTTTGATCCCTATATTTCCTTTAATCCCTATCTTCATAGAGGAGGGTGGTGTAAGCACTTTCTTCAAAATCCTCTTGACCTTAGGATCAACAATTACTATATTTTTTCCTTTCAGTGTCTGAGGCTCAACAACCACCAATTCCTTACCCTTAGATTCATCTTCTTCATCATCACTCTTGGAGTCTTCCCCTTTTCCTTATGTGATTTTCAAGGGTGCCTCTCCAAGTTTTCCTTCTAAAGCTTCTATCATTTTATTTCTTTTTAAATCCATCTTTGGAACCTTTTTCTACATCAACATCTTAATCTTTGCAATGTCATATGTGTGTAATAGCTGAATTCTTATCAATTTCTTATGACAATAATGTTGTCACTGCTACACATACATCTTTAAAAAATTCTTCATAATGCATCGGTCTTAACCATGCAACCCGTGGTATAACATCTTGGGCATAGGTATAGTCGATATCAACCATGAAGCATATGTGAAAATAATAATGATCAATGACTGACTTAGGGATTCTCATCATGTTCTTCATTTTCCTCTTAAATTCATCAAAATACCCATCTAGAATTATCGAGCAGAAATTTCTCCTAATTATTCAATGTAACCATTGATCTTCTTGGTTATAGACCTAGTCTTATCCCACACAACATATCTAATGGTTAGATGAACTCTGTATAGAAAAGAATAGACACAATATAAGTGAGTCAAACTTGCATGAGGTGTTCCTTTGTTTTCTGATGGCTCCCCAATTCTCAGCTGGTTGGATCAAGTGCAAGTTGACCAAATCATAACATGTGATCCTTCTTTACAATTTTATAACTTAAATCTACTACTACACAAGACATGCTATTCAATCTGTTCAACTAATAAAACTTGTGAGAAATCACTCAAATTGCAAACTCAACAACAAGATCATCAATTGTATCAACTGACATCCCTCAGTCATTCTATTTTTCCTTGGTAAGTTCTTTAATCACATTTCTAGCCTGATATTGCACAGTCTTCTCTTGGTCAAGGGTAGATATCCAGTGACTTGGTAGACAAAGAGAACACATGTTGAAAATATGATATGTTCCTTTCACATTTTAAAATAATTAAATGTTAAAGAAATATTTTACCAACTTTGAAGGTAAATGTCATGATCATTTCCCTTGTCTTGAAAAAAAGTTCTTGAAGATGTGTATTTTAACAATTTTCCTGTAGCTAGTACTACAATAGGTTTCCCTAATAGTTCTCCTCTAATTGTAGACATTCTCTCACATGTTTAATATTTTTGTGGATGGTAGAATTACTACTACTTGAGTTTGGGATTCTCTTACCCCAATGTGATCAAATTACTCATCTCCTTATGTAAATTCCCTGCCAACTAATTATGTGATGGATGGTAGAATTATTGCTACTCGAGTTTGGAAACAATCTACTTGGGACTCCCTCATATTTACATCCATATTGGGACTCTCTTTCCCTAATGTGATTGAATTACTCTTTCTCCTATGCAAACTCCTTACCCATTACTTAATTAAAATGTATTCTTCTTTTCTAGTTTCACTCCTCTTTATTCTTGTTATCCTTTCCATTTTTCTTATGCTATTTTTTATATTATCATATTTCTTTTGATTAAATCATTTATCTTTTTTGTTGTATTTAATGACAAAATAGATGGTAGAATTAATGTTGCTCAAGTAAAGAAATAATCTATCCAAGACTCCCTCATAGTTCTCACCCATATTGGGACTCAATTGCCTTCGCATGGTTGAATTACTCTTTCCCTATTCAAACTCCCTATCCATCATGATCTTAAATACAAAGGAATTCTACTTGTAATGACCACTTCCACTAGGTGGGTCTAAAATGATCCTGAAAAGAAAATGAGAATTCTCTAGAAGTCAAACCTTGATATAAGAAATCATGTTTAATCCAACTTGTAAATATCATTACTAAATTTTGTTACTAATTATAGATCACATCCATCATTTACTAATAGTATTTTTTATTATATTAGAATCCTTGTGAAAGAATAGAAGATAATCATATTATTTGAGTGTGTAGGGTTCTTTTCTAATCTTCTTTCCCCTCCACCGCAAGATCCCCCATCTTCCCACCTTTTGGATGAGATATTGGATTCCATTCCTTCTTTGATTATGGAACAAGACAATTTGATTCTTATGGACCCTTTTACTCTTTCTAAGATTCATGGTGTACTATTTTCTATGTGTGTTGATAAGGCACCAGGCCCTAATGAGTTCACTGCATTATTTTTTCAAAAATGTTGCGATGTAATTTATAAATGAATTTCTTAAGGATCTTGAAGAATCCAAGAAAACTATATCCATTTTGAAGAACTTTAATACCACCAATATCACTCTCATCCCAAAGGTTAATGATCCATATTCTTTTGCTGATTTTCATCCTATTTCTTTATGTAACACTATCTATAAGATTATTACAAAGGCTATATATTTTCATCTTAAGCCCATTATTCCAAAAATTATATCAACAAAAAAAGGGGGTTTTGTTCATGGTTGAGAAATAACTAAGGGAGCTATAATAGCCCATGAGACCCTCCATTCCATCAAAGAGCATAATATTTCAGCCTTTGTTGTCAAATTAAATATGATGAAGGTTTACAATAAACTGAATTGGTCTTTTCTTCTTCTAGTCCTTCATCAATTTGGTTTTTCTTCTAGGTGGTGTAAATGGATTAAAGCTTGCATTTTAGGTGCACATTTTTCTATTCTCATTAATGATGCACCAGGATGTTTCTTTGCCTCTTCCCAAGGAGTTTGTCAAGGTGACCCTCTTTCTCCATTCTTGTTTATCATTATGGCAGAGGCCCTCAACAAACTTATTAACTCTTTTAATGTCAAAAAGGGTTGTTGAAAGGTATCAATATTATAGGTACATCTTTGTCCATAACCCATTCTCTTTTTGCTGACTATACTTTACTTTTTGGATCATCTACATATCAAGAAGCATAGAATATGAGGAAAGCCATTGACCTATATACACAAGTTTCAGGTCAATGTATCAATGCAACTAAATCTAAAATTTATGTTTTTAATACATCCCAATTGGTTTCTCAAAGACTAATCTATCTTCTTGGTATTCTCCATGATCATTTACCTTCTCCCTATCTTGGTGTTCCCTTTTTTATGGGATTAAACAAACCCTCTTATTGGAAATCTGTGATTGATCGTATCAATAGTAGAATTAGTGCTTGGAAGGTTCGTTGGTTATCCCTCTCAGGTAGAATTTTTCTTATCAAAATTGTTCTTTCTATTATTCCTAACTATTATTTCTCCATTGTACAATTCCCCAAAGGTATCATCTCTCAAATTGAAACTTTAATATGCACCTTTCTTTCTTCAGATAATATGAATGGTCAGAAGAAAATATCTCTAATTTCTATTTATGCCATATCAACCTCTTATAGAATAGGAGGTGTTGAACTTCCCAACATTACCAATAGGAATAGGGCTTTTGGTGCTAAACTTGTTTGGCAAATGTATGAAAAACCCTCTGCCAAATGGTGTCACCTTTTGCAAGAGAAATATTTAGATAACTTGGAACCTTCCAGAGTTCTTACTATGCTAGACCCCCCAAAGGGATCTATCATTTGGGATTTCATGATGGCTTCTCGAGAAGTTATTAATTCATTCATATCATGGCATATGAACAATAGGGATAGTGTCAATTTTTGGTTTGATTCATCGAATGGGTCCCCCCCCTTGCCACTGTTGATTCTCTAAAGGACTTTTCAAACATCTAGTAATTCAAGCTTGGGGCACATCCTTTTCTACTTATGCCTCTACTATTCATAGGTTTGTAGGGATAATCATCTGGCAAGACGCCTCATCTCTTCCTATATCCCACAATCAGGCTACTGTTTTCAAACAAGTACTAGCTGAAAGTAATTTCATTATGTCTAATCATCCAGATTGCCTCTTTTGGGTTTCGGCTAAAGATGATAAATACTCTATTAAACTAGGAAACTTGGCAAACATTATAATCAGACCACATATCGTGCTTTTGAATTCTGCTGGAATAGCTCAATTCTACCAAAAGTGGGATACTTTGCATGGCTTGCACTAAAGAACCAAATTTTAACTAGTGATCATCTTCACAAATTGAAGATTTTTTATTCCTTTAACTGTGTGCTCTATCTGCAAGATATAGAAAAATAGATCACCTTCTCTTAAATTGCCCTTTTGCCCAAGATTGTTGGAATTTTGTCCTTGATAAGCTTAATTTCCATATGCCATTATCTAATTCTCTATTGTATTTAATCCAAGCATGGCCAATATTATACTATAAATCAATGTTTTCATGTCTTTGGAAGTGCATCCCTACATCTATAGTATGGGCAATTTGGTGGGAAAGAAACAAGAGAATTTTTAGACAAACGTTATCTCGAATACCTCAATTTTTGGAAGGATTAGAGAGATCAATTGTTGACCTTGTTAATGCTTCAATAAGTAAATATAAGGGTAAACATGTTTTTTCTCTTTCAGATGGCTATGTTATTCAGTGATGAAAGGGTTTACTTTTTCCTCATCTTCCTATGCCATTGTGTCCATCCAAGATTCCTCTTGTTCAAGCACAAACCAAGGGGATTCCTCCAAGTGAGAGTTATTTAAAACTCAATTTTTATGGGGTCTCTAGAGGAAATCCAAGAAACTCAGGCTATGGCATAGTCATTAGAAATTTTAAAGGTCATGTGATTGCAGCAAAATCATCTTCTCTCACTCAGTGTACTAATAACAAAGCTAAGGCCTTGGCCTTGCTTTTTGGTTTGGAACTTGCAAAATCACTTTCTATATCTAAGCTACATGTTGAGGAGGATTCATCAATTATTATTAATGTGTGTATTTAATGTCATGTATATAATTGGCCCATATAGTATATATTACATCAAGTTTGGTCTCTTCTTGATTCAATCTCTGAATGTTACATAAAGCATACTCATAGAGAAGACAATCTTTTAGCTGATTATCTGGCTAATTTGGGTACTGAGGAGGTTTATATTAACTCTTTACTTTTCCTACTTAACCTCCTTGATCTCCCCAACTTGGTTAATATTATGACAAAAGATTATGTTTAGAATAAGGTTGAGTCCTCCTCATTTTTTATTTGATAGTAAATCATGACTTATCTATGATTTCACATGTTTTTTTCTTTTATGGATTTCACTTGTTCTTTTGAGATACTATATGCGGGTTAGGGTTTTGGATTACACTTGCATCAGATGGCTTTCTAATATCATGGTCTTAATTGAAGTTTTGGATGTAGATTAGTGATGGTAAACTCTGTGACATTTTTTGTTGGGCTCTAGGTCTTGTCTCTAGTACCAATCAATGAATTTTATTCATATGAGTTTTGGACTCTTTGTAATTACTATATTCTTGATTTGAGAATCTCTAGGAGAAGATTCATTAGTGTTGACAGACACTCTCTCTTGATGCAGTATTTCTTCTCTTGCATTCCTTTTTTGTATCAGGCAATGACCAGAGATTTTCTTTTTTGGTTCTTTTCTCTGGGACCTTTTTTGAACCAATTATTATTAATATAAATATAATCTTTCACCCAATATATATATATATATATATATGTTTGGACTCAATACTATTCTCATAATTACATTTCATAACAATATTATAAATTGTTATAATATTTAAGATCAGTTATTTCCCTCTTGAATGACCATATTAGTCACATAAATCATAATATTATTTAACTAACTATTCTCTCAATATATATATTTAATGTTTGAAGTTATATAAATTATCATCACATCCATTGAAAAGTCATAGTATCGATCTCTAAATATAAATGAAATAACTAGTGAGAGTAGGGCATGCCTTATATGTTGTCTTTTGAGATACTTTTCTAAACTTTGGTGGTATCACCAATCTTAAAATATATTCATAGATCATTCACATGGTGTTCATATGTTATTGTATTGGCAAGTCCTTTGCATATATGGAATACCACTTGAGTGGATTATGATCATTGTGCCTTATTTTTGTTAAGTTCATCCTTGCTTATCTAAAACCCATTTTTACAATCAAACTCTATGCATGGGCCACATCCACATTGTTTGGTTAGTTGGAACTCTTAAAAAATATTTATTGCCTATTGTACATGGCCCCCTTTTTGATCTGGTGTGGCCCTCTCACCATAGATCTATTGGACTAACCGCCAACATTTCCCTTTGGGATTTGTGACATGGCTTAACAGCCTCCTATGTTCTATAAGTCTAGTGGTTGTATCGGGCATTGATAGGTCAATCTTTTGATGCAACGATAACTCTAGCTTGTAACAAGTGGTATCAAGGCTTGGTCACAAGTTCAAATCTCCTCATGTAATGCTGAGGGTGGGATTGTTGGACTAACCACCAATCTTTCCCTTCAAGATTCGTGACATGACTTAACTACCTCCTATGTTCTATAATTCTAGTAGTTTATCGGGCATTAATAGGTTGATCTTTTGATGCAACAACAACTCTAGCTTGTAACAAGATCTGTGGTTCATGCACTTATCCTTCTTGTTCTATTTCCTTTGCAAGTTATTAATCTTATTTTTTTATCAAATATAAGACCACCATTTTCAAATTGTATATTCTCTTCCATGTCCATCTTCTGTATGCTCCCCACATCTTGTAAGTTTATGTTTCCTTTTGAGGGTTTTTTATTGGTGTTGACTATGCTCTAAATGAAATTCACCAAAAGTATTAAAACAATTCCTCTTTAGATCTCTAAAAATACAATGATTTTTTCTCTTTTTTTTTTTTTGTTGTTTTTAGTAAAGAACATACAGATCATGAAGAAAAAATGCTAAAAATTTTGACAAAGTCCATTGCGTTTTTTATTTTTTCAATTTTGGTCAAAGGTGCATTTTTTTTTGGAGGATAGTTGCATCCCTTGTTAGTTTCTTTTCTGACATGGTATAATCCATGTAGAAATCTACAATGGGTGGAGTCGACAAGGCACTCAGTGTCTTTAGTGTTTATTTCTACTTTTTTTATCTGATATGACTTGCATATAAACTATGATGTGATTTTATTTTAATCTCTAATGTGACTTTGTGTGTGTGTGTGTGTGTGTGTGTGTTTGTGTGTATTCCTTTATTTTATTCTACTTACCAACTATCCATTATGATTATCAATTTTACAGATAATATGAATATCTTAGGTTGATAGATCTTGACTTGGTTATAATCCCATACAGAGATTTTATAATACCCCTTTACTATAGTCTTTTCATTTTTGCAAAAGAATTGAGGATTCAATTTGGATCATTCTAATAAAGAACAATATTAGAACAAATGCCCCTTAACTATAGTCTTGTAGAGGGGTAATTGAACATTACCAAGTTGAGACTCCCACTTTCTTTTATCCATTTATACAACTTTTAGAGGCTCATTTTCCCTTAGATAGTACCTCTTCCTCACCCCACTTTCAATCTAAACTCCTCTTGCACATGCCTACCACCTAAAAGAAGAAACACAAAATTTTGGGTAAAGAATTTAAGAACAATTTGTTAATGCTTGTTATTCTTATTTTCAAGTTTTGAATTCCTAGATTATTTTTAATTGAAGACTTCTTCATATGTACATGTATATTTTAAGTCCACAGGATAGCGTAGTTGGTTTGAACTGTGGATTTGTTCATAAGTTTGACTTCAAGGTCTTGAATTTATCAAATGGGTCTGATAGGGGAGCTTCTTGATTCATCTCTAGAAATTAGCATCACTTCAGCTCGTCATAAAAATGAATCTTAGACTAGATGGTACGAATAACTTGAATTAAAATAGAAAAAGATGTCTATTCTAATCAATGATTGAATTATAGGCAAGAGTCTACAATTTAAGGGTAAACTGTGAGTTTCTTATGGAAGAGGTCTTGGGTTTGAATCTATTGGACATTAACACAAAAATAATTAATCTTAACAATAATAATAAATGAATAATAAATAATCTAGATTTCTTACCTATCAAAAAATAAAAATAAAAATAAAAGATTGAAATATACCATGTAATCTACTAAGTAAAATTGATAGCCTCTATGAAAGCTTAAATTTACTATTATAAAATTAAACAAGTATATAGTGGGTGTTTTGTGTGTCCATCGAATAGGATAGATTAGGGTCATTTTAAGTTTTTATTTTTCTATCCAACTATTAAAACATCTAATCTCTTGAGGGTAGTCACTCAGTATTCCAATCAATCTTTCATTTTGCCCTAATCACCCCCTCTCTGTGTTATACAGGTGCCCCTCATTAGAACTAGTCATCATTTTATTTTGACTACAAAACTTATAGTATGGATTTTAGGGCCAAAATCCTTCATATATGACATGCTGTGACAATAACATTTTAGTAGGAATTAATCATGTTATATTATCCTGAATATTGTTTTTGATGGGCACTACTAAAAGGATTCCCATTTATGTAAAAACATTAATAGGTCTTACCAAATTTGATCAATTTCAGTGGATAATCATTTTTCTTTTGAATGCACCATCATTGGTTTGAAAATGTATACCAGTCTCTCTTTGAGATCAGCGTAGCCTAGCCTTTCTAAGCTCAATCAAAATTACAAGAAAAGCAGTACACAATGATTTATCAGTTCTAGACTTTTAAAGTTCATCTGGGATTATGTTAAAACTTCTACTTAACAATCAAATAAAATGTAGTAGTAAATAATATCACCAAATACTAGAGGTTGTACACTGCATTACATTCAAGAATGTGGAAGCCAATACTATTTTTTTTTAAATTTTTTTTTGGGGAAACATCAATAATGCTAATGAGACATATTTAAAGCAATGTTAATTAAACTTTTAGCATCATTTTTTTTTGAAATTACTTATTAGTTTATACTTCAAATATCAAAATTATGTCTATTTACCTTAAATCTATATTGAGATATAACTAATGCTTAGTTGTATGAATAGAAATTTCAATAATGTTTCTTAAGTACCCAAGTTTTTTATTTAATATTAAGAATGGATTAGCATGTAATGTTGAAATAGCTTTAGTTAATTTATTAGATTAACATTAACCATGTTTTGGGTACATCATTATCATACATGATTGGGTAACTCTAGAATTATATCTCTTGTATAAAATAATGTGATAAAAAAAATATGGTTGTGGCTAGTAAGTCTTTGGTTAATGAGAAAAAGTAGGTTGTAAAGGGACTTAAAACATAAGATATTATGTTTAAGCCCTAGAATGAAATAATGTTGGAAAAACCAACATCACAACTAGAACAAAAAAGCAAATAGACACAACTAGGACAACCAGGGACCAAGCTAGAAACCAACATAATGAAGAGCACATAGAGTCAAACCAACTCCTTCACAAAATTCACCATCTACTCTTTAAAACTCATCATCCAGTAGAAACACCAATTTACAATTCCAGTACTAGCATCTCACCAGCATCTTGACCGACTATCCCAACAAGCCTATTGAGTTAATCCATGAAGGCAGATATGATATATTGGTAACTATTAGGAATGCCCCTAATGGAAGTTTCTATTTTGAATATTCTCCCTATTAATTCATCAATCTTCTTATCCATCCCTTCTAGACAATCACATCCACCTTATTATGGCATCTTACTAGAAAATTAATATATAGTTGGGTGCTTCTATAGTCAATGAGTGCTTTGTGGATTTACAATTGGATTTCTAATTTGAAGCATATTACCAATCTATATGCAAAGATTGTGTTTAGTTTGCCCATTTGAAATTGTTTGAACAAACACTTAATTGTTAACACAATTGTGAACAATGTATCCAAAGAACATAGGCATTTATGATGCATTATGGGTTTCAACAAGTATATTTCCTTGGACAGTTAATGGCATGATTGTATTTCTTTTTTTATTTTTGATAATTCTATTTGCCTTAGAGTTGGAAGGTTTTGTTTCTTATTACATGAGCATTATAATTTGAATGTTTCATGAAAGATTTCACTTAAGGTGTAAATTCACATAATATTTGTTCCTTCAATGTGCTTGAGTGACACAAAAGTTAAGAATTCTTGTCTAGGATGGTCATCATATTCTACACAAAAAGTATTAAATTTATATTTGACCTAGTGGTCTTTTGTAAATATATGTATACTCATGTTAGCCTAGTTGATGGTTTTTGTACTACTTGTTATGTTGAATGTATAGTTTGTAGTCCTTGTGTGGTATATCTCTTACTTATGTACTAATGTATTCGACAAGTTGGTCAAAATCTCATATTAGTTTGGTAGCTATTGTATTCCACCAATTGATCAAAATTGTTATTGATTCTGATGTAACATCTCTTATTAGAGGGAAGAATAAATTATTGATTTAATTTATTTGCATAGTTATTTTGACTTGCCACATTGCTATATGATTTTGTGTCTATTTCAGAGTTTAAATCCTATATAAGCAATGCAACATAAAAACATATTTTATTAGATAAATATATGAAACCCGTCAATTCAGTGACAATTGATACAATAATGGAGAGGCATTGTTCACAGTTTTGTGCTCTTTAAAGAAGAAGGAGGAGGGCTCTGAGAAGCAATAATAGACACAGCTAAAGACTTACCCCAATTAATATTATGACCTCTGCAAGCAAATCTGTGTTCCATTTTGTCTTTGACACATGGCTTTGACACATGACTCAAACTATAGTTGTAAAAGGAGACTCGACAACCTTATGTGGATTGGATTAGTGTGGAATGGCCTACTGATGGGATTAAAGGAGATATATCAAAGTATCAAAAAAATTTGTTCACATCTAATTTTGGTCATAAAGTATTGTGTTTTTGTCTAGTATATTGTTGAAAACTACCACAAATGATCCCCTTGCATGAGGATAATTTGAATATTACCCATTAAGTTAAAACATTGGGTGTCTTCTATCCATTTATGCAACTTGGAGAGGTTCTGCTAGAGTAGTACAAAAAAGCCTTCTTCCTCACCCCACTTTAAATCTAAAGTCATATTGTCCAAAGCCTACCATCGGAATACAATCATGTCGATACTCTACCTAAGCACAAAATTTAGCCAAAAAAATTGTTGTAAATATATGGATAATACATGACCATTTGCAATTTCTATAATCATCTAAAATCTAATATTAATGATAATAAAACTATTTTAAAAAATTAGTTGATAAAATTATCAAAGATTTAATGAAAATATTCACAAATAAATAATAACAAATGAAAAAAAATACACACCTAGCAATTCTTTAAATCTTTCTATATATATAGACAACAACTCCAATATTTTTAAACAAATAAATAAAATTTCAAATATATCAACCAATACTTCTATTAGAAAACTATCACTGATTTTTAAATTCTATTACTCCATGAACTCTTTCAGTTAAGAGATAATTTAAATAAAATTTCAAATATATCAACCAATACTTCTATTAGAAAACTATCAAGAATTTTTAAATTCTATTATTCTATGAACTCTTTCAGTTAAGAGATAATTTAAGAGATAATTTAATAGTGTTGATCACAAACTTAATAAATAAGAATTGCTTATTTGCCATTTATGTAAACCTAGATACTAAACACAGAACGAGGCAGCAAAAAGTATATTCTTGTAACAGGATAAATACCCTTGTATATACGTGGCCAATACTTGGACAATATTGTAAATACTTCTGCAACAAGTGCACTCTTCAGACTTACACAATATTGTAAATACGTGTCCATTTGCTGTCCATTTGAGATGGGTATAAATCTGCACATAATCTCAATTACTCAGTAGGAGCTTCTCCACCTGCACTTTACAATATTTTCATCACTCATGTGCATCACATTCTCATCGGTCACTGAGATTCATTCAATTTTTTTGGGTATTTTGGAATTGAATAAGAAAACATTCTTCACAATAATGAGACCTATGTTCATTCAATATAGTGCACAAACTCTTTCATAAGAGAGAATTTAACATGTTTAGTAACAGACTTTTTCAATAAGAATTAGTTTAATTTTTTCTATTTGTACATACCGCTTAAACATCACACATTAAGCTTAATTCCTAGATCAAAAGTGTTAAATAGTCAAAATTGACTTTTTGTTTCAAACTTAATTCTTCCTTTACCACAAAAGAAAAGAAAAATGTAACGAAGGATATATTCTTTAAGCAAGGTAAGCAGTGCAACATAAAACAACATATTATTAGATAAGTTTATGAATCTCATCAGTTCAGTGACAATTTTAACAATAATGGAGAGGCATTGTTCACGTTGTTTTTGGTCTTTAAAAGAAATAAGAAGAAGATGAAGAAGGGCTTTGAGAAGAAGTAACAGACAGTAAAAACTTACCCCAATTCTCCTCCATATTTGATAAAAATAAGTCTGCAAGTAAATCTGTGTTCCACTTGGCCTCCAATCTAGCATTAAAGTCTGCTACAAATCCACTTTTGAGACTTTCACAATATTGTAAATACTTTGCCAATAGCTGCCTATTTGAATAATCAGCAACATTACCATTGTTAGATGTTTGAGATGGGTATAAACCTACACTTACCCTCAAATATTCGGCCATGCCTTCCATTAAAGAAATTAGAGCTTCTCCACGTCCATCCCATAACCAAACACGTCCCATTTCTCTGTAAATCAAACCCATGATTTCTCCTTCCAAATCTCCAACATAATCTGCAATATATTCATCACTGATATGAATAACATTGTCCTCACTCACTGCAATTTTTTTGTAATTGTCTATAGACAATACTATTTGACTAACTTTCTTTCTTGAGTATTTTAGATTTGAGTAGAGAACATTCTGAACAAATTCACTGGCCTCTTTTACAAGAATGAGAGCTTTGTCCTCTCCTATGAAGGACTCAAACAGCTTTCCTCCTGCCCTTGTTTTTGCAGTGTTAATGATGATTACGTCCACTGCTTTTGCAGCACTTTTGTAGTCTGCCTACATTGCTAGAATGGCTATGGCTAAAAATAGAAGAGTTCGCTTCCATATTGATTTGGAGGAGACCATCTTCATCTTCATGTTGGTGGGTTTTTCATGGCCTCCTGTGAAAACTTGCATTGAATCCATAAATACACTTTTTTGCCTTTTGGGTTGATTTCTGGAAGCTCTCCTTCGCAGGTTCTGGAAAAAGAACAAATAAATTGGAAGGTGTCTGACATCGCTTTATAACATCTGGCATCTACCATGCGGTTGGATAGAGCCATTTGATTGGGGAGTCTAATATCTGATCCCACAATGAATGATCAAAATTTAATTCTCCTTTTATGATCAAAATTTTAAATCAATATATATATATATATATATATATATATATATTATTAATATAATTTTATATTTAAAGTGAATCAGTCATTTATAATATTAACTAATTGTACAGTTTATAAAATAATTATAAACAAAAATTTATTTCAAATGAAATAACTCAAGATTTTAAAGTAAACTTTAAATAATAATATTTTATAAAACAAAAAATCAGAAGAATTATAAAATAGAGTACATAGTGAATAAATAGATTTGAGCAATTATCATATTATAAATATGGATTCTTCAAAGCCTCCAAAGTAAGGAGGTGATATTAACCAAATAACTATATTAATCAAATAATTTTGGCTTTATTTGTCTGCCCAGCCTTATTTTTAGTTCATGTGACCACATTTCTTTCTAACCTCTCCTCTATATCCAACTAAGGGCTTGATGTTCCCCATCTTCACCATAGATTTTGCAAATTGCTCAAAGAACATCTTCTCATTCTTAGCATATGCACTCACAACTGCTTTAGTCAGATAATTTGGAGAGTCCTTTTGATTTGCATAGAGCTCCTCATCAGAGATCAATAGCCCCTTGAAGTTTTCCAAGTTTTGGAAGTAGTGACTGTCAAATTTAGTAGGGCTACCAACATCTAAGGTCGACAAGATATTGTCTCCTCCAGATCTTGGGCATTGTGATTTCAAATCTGTTGAATAACTTTGCTCCATTATCAGATTTGGTTTCCCATAAAGCCTTTGCCTGAAGCTTGTGCATCTAGAGTGACCAATGGTGTGCCCACCTGCCCATGAATGTATCAGACATATTGTTAAACCTCTCTTGATTCATTTCAGATTCAGTGGAAATGCATAAAAGTTTATTAATAAGGATTGTCTAGAAAACATATAAAAGGCAGGAGAATCTAGTAACATTCAGTGTTGGTATTTTCATGTAATGATGATTAAGTTATGGTGATGTTATTCTTATATCAAATTTGGTTTTTGGATTCGATTGTGTATGTTTTTGAACATCAATATTCCAAATCACACTCGGTGATCCATCATCAGGTTTCATGATCCATCATCACGTTACGGAGTGTGACCTGATGATGGATCATAGAATGTAATCTGAAAAGTTGATGCTAAAAAACATACACAATCAAATCCAAAAACAAAATTTGATATTAGAAATGAATTGTACGAATCTGAAATTAATAGATAATGTTCTTGTCATTAAATCTTGTTTAAATACTATCACTAAATTTAAATAGAAATAAGATATTCCATTTATAACCTCATTGATTCATTAACCAAAATTGAAAGGTCAATTCATAGTCCATAATTCAGTACCTGAAAGTGCAACCAAATCTAACTGGTCGAGACCTTTGAGTTTAAATTTGGTAATAAGGGTCTGCAGAGTTGAGTTTGGGGCAGGAATATTTTGATTGGCTCCACTCAAACTTGCACTTCTTGAATCCCTTCTTCCTAGCACTACACTCCACTCTGGCCCTCCACTCTGCTCTCTCCACCATTGAATAACAGCGCAGCAAAGAAATGCATTAGTATAATAGAGAAATTCAATTAAATGAAGTATTAAAGTCAGTGACATGCAGTTGTAATGCAATCAATATAAGTATTTGACAATGTAAGAGAAAGTGTATAACCAGAACAACTGAATCCCTTGCTGCAATGGCAAGGATATCAGCACAAGACACAACCCCTGGGCACTCTTTTTCCAACTCTGATTTAATTTGATCCACCACATCAAACCCTCTTATGGAATTGTTATTGGGCACTGCTGTCTTTTCTCCCTTGAATGTTGTAGTGTCATCTAACAACACTGAACCATCACAACCCTGTCAAGCACAAACACAATATTGGGAAGATGTATTTGAATTTTGAACCAGAACACTCAGTTGGCACTATTTGTAAAAAGAGCTCAAGCATATTTTTTGGGACATCTAGAAAACAATCTTACATTTATGTTGTTTGTTATTTAGGACACTTAAAAGTTCAAAGTAACAAACAATTTGGAATGCCAGGCTGTCAGTGGCTCGAAATACTGCATCGTACTTATTCTGTTAATGTTAAATCTTTCTGATTCTATTTCTTGACTTTTATTTAAAAATAGATTCTTTCAATTCCTTTTTTCTATCTTTATCAGAAACGAACAATTTATAATATCTAAAATTCTAAACCTTTAGCAATGTGCCAGTGATATTTCTATATAAATCAATGATTCTGATTGCAGTTCTTTATTCCATGGGTGGACTAAAATATTAATGGAAAATACAGTACACAATCAAATTCAAAAGTCATAATAAATATTAAATATTAAATTGTTACATATATTTGTACCTGAACAAAACAGTCATGGAAATGAAGGCGAAGTAAAGAAGCAGCCATGCGAGCCTCTTTCTCAACAGCCTTCTCTACCGCGGACTTGACAATGGACAAGGCATTTGGACAAGAATGTTCATAGAAACTTGGGCTTAAGCCATAGGGATGACCCACAGCACAGACTGCCATCATAAGCATAAATACACACAAATTCCTCCCAATTGTGCTGCTGATCATAAAAGTATTGTATTTCACCATTTTCAGCAGATGATGATGATGATGCTGAAATTCTCCTTTTGTACAATGACCAACATGCTATTCACTCTATATATATATAGGCATTCTTCGTGAGTTTGGTTTGTGTTTAATGGATATGTTTCCATTCAATTCAACAACTCTTCCACTACACCGAAACATTATTCTCTGATTTGTACAGAGCAGCTCAAACTAATGCTGGAATGTTCTGTCCTTTCTCTTAACGAAAATTCTCTCTAACTGTCACGTACTCTTTCTATGTAAACAATGGTTTCTTTCAAGTATGCTTTTAATCAGTGTTGATGATGTCACATACACTTTGTACTCTTTCTGGTGGCCTTTTCATGTCCTCTATTGAGTGAAGAATAATCTTATCATTCCTATCCTGCCAATAATTCCTAATTGTGTTTGAAATAGTTGTTTTGGAATTTTTATGAAAAAAAAAATAGAGCCAGTATTTATCTCTATAAAAATTCAATTTCAATATGTCATTAACTTTTAATGTAGGTGCAATCAAGTATAATTTTAAAATAATAAAACTAATTAGTATTTTATATATAATTTATAAATATACTTGTTTTATATTATTCTTTAGAATTCAAGTATTATGATAATTTGATTTATTTAATTCATTTTATTTAGATTCTATATCTAGGCTTGTGATTTACTTGTAAATAAATTTATTTCTTATATTTTTTAAAAATAGATTATTATGATTGAATAAATAAAAATTTATATAATTGTGCTTTCAAATTAATCTTTTTTTTTTTGACCATCAATGTTTAGGATCACACCTCTTGTTCATATTTCTCTCTTACAGCTCTTCCATATTGATGAAGGTGTTAGGTATACATGTCTAGTTAGCACTTGGATATGTTGATGAGTATTGATGATAGGTTTGTCATTGATGGCAACATATATGTTTGAGTTCATCATAGACAGGGATTTTGTACATCGTAGAGGTTTATTGGCAACGAAGTTGGCACACAATGGATTAAGTTTTCCGAGTTTAGGATCATGTTCATAGTTGATTTTAGATGCTATAGCTATGCTCGCATAATTTTTATTAAGTATTGGATGAGTTATGGTTCATTAGGTAAAGATTGGTAGCAGACCAGTGTGCAAGAAATTATGTCAAAGGTAGTTTTTGGTAGTTTGATTGTATCTCATCAGCAAAGTGGAATCAAGGTGTGTGAGCTTAGATAGTGTTTAAAGACATGTTCATGATGTTACGTTCAAGATAGCATATCTTGAAGATTATTCTTGAGAGGTCATGCAAGTAAAATGTGCAGTATGCTTTACTGGCAGTTAGTCGTGCTAGTGAAACTTGTTGATCCTTATTGAATAATGTGTTAATTATATTGTAACGTGTGGAAACATTATTGTATATGCCTTAGAGTGGTCATATGTAATCAAGTGTATATTGGGAAAGCCTTAATAGGATGACCTAGTTAATCAATTGGATAGGGTATAAAGGAAAGATGTTTTCCTTGGATATGAGTGTGGTTGTTGTGTATGGTAATCAAAGGATGCAAATGATCAGAGTTGAACAAAGATGGAATTGGGTGTTGGATTTGGGATTCAAAGGAATTGTATTGGCAATTAAGTTACAATATTAGTTAATTAAACTTATTGGGTTTGTTATCCTAAAGAACTACTCTTCATTTTTTACTAAAGTGGTTTGAATAGTAAGTCCAGTTGTCTTCCTACGAGCCTTTAATGTGGTTTGAACCTTCTAACAAGGGTTCAAAGTCTCCTAATAGGTATTCACCCTTTAATAGGGACTATTGTACAGTTAATTGCATTGTACTTGGCTCCTAACACGGTCATATCCTTTCACAAGGAACTTTTATAATAGTATAGTATCTTGTGGCATCCATCCCCACCAAGATTTTCTCCATGATCAAGTGCTTCCCTAGTTAACAAATCATTATGTCACTTTGAATGGTTTATATCTTGTTATGCTTCATTGTTTTGGTTATTGAAGTTGGATATAAGTTTAATGTTCTCACAAAAGATTCACAACCCACTCTCGTTGTGTGGGTGGACTTTACTTTCTAATAAAAGGATCTTGGAATATAATAAGACTTTAAATAAATTTAAAAAATTTATAGAAATAAATGAAAGTTAATATTAAAAATTATGTCTTATAAATATTTTTATCATATTTTGTAGATCATTTTATCTCCTTTATAATTGTAGTGTTTTTGAACCCGTGGTAGACTTTTCTCTCTCTTCTAATATATTCATATCCTTTAATAATGAATCCCAAACCTCTCTCTCTCTCTCTCTCTCTCTCTCTCTCTCTCTCTCTCTCTCTCTCTCTCTCTCTCTCTCTCTCTCATATTTTTAGTTCTCTATTTTTCCTTTCTAATTTGTATGCCAACTTTAAAGAACCACATTCAAATGTCCCTAAATTCCCTTAAAATTTTATCAAAAAAAAATATCTTCTTGGGGAGTT
The DNA here is from genome assembly GCA_028749045.1 of Cupressus sempervirens. Taxonomy (NCBI): domain Eukaryota; kingdom Viridiplantae; phylum Streptophyta; class Pinopsida; order Cupressales; family Cupressaceae; genus Cupressus; species Cupressus sempervirens. The sequence goes on along the minus strand of CM053789.1, from coordinate 754,047,340 downwards.
GAGGGTGAGCTAGTCAACCCCTATTTGAAAGGTGATAGTCTAGTCCATGCACCCTCCTACATCCAAAATTAGATGAAAATAGAATTAAGAAAAGATATTGCAAGATCAATATTGTATTTAGCTAACTTGCCTTTGAAACTTTATAAATAAGCTCTTCCCACCTTCATTTGAACGTATTGTTGGAAGTCTATTGGGAAAGAAAGATACTAAGAGGTGAGAGAGGGGGGGGGGGGGGGGGGGGGGGGGTGCGAATTGGGATCTATAAAACTTTTGTCCTTTCAAACACTTATTGTGTTGATATCTATCACCACTAACCCTTATATCTACAAATACATGAATCACATAAATATATATTGCAATGATGTATTAGATCTAATCTATTGATCACAATCATAAACATGAAAGTAAATGATCAACACGTAACATAATGATTTGGTAACCCAGAAACCCTCCAAGGTGAAGGTAAAACTACGGTGGGGATGACACCCACAAATCTTCACTACCACAGCAATAAAGTTTATCTATTAGGGCTACAATTTTGATCACGTCAAATGGTCTACCCTATTAGGGGTCTATTGTGGTTTTACAACACATGCCCCATTTCACCTAGAAATGGGGACCCCCTACTTTATTTTTTTGACATTTTGGAGCCCTAGTCCGGGGTGCCAATTTTTTAGTGTCTTTGGTCAAATTCGGGAACTATTTTGAAAACCTAGATTCTGAAAATCAAATTTTTGGAGGGAGAAGACATTTTTTGCAAGAAGAAAGGTGCACCAGTGTACCTAATTAGGTGTGCTAGTGTGCCAAACCATTTATAAAAGGGCATCACCCCTAGATGATGCACACCTGCGCAGCTATGCAAGTGAGCACCACCTAGTGGTGCAAACAACCCTTCTCCTTTTTCCCACTTGTTCTTGTTTTCTTCTTCGAGCTTAGGCATTGCAACACTACATCTCCAAAGGTGTGCATCACACCTCTATCTCCGATCTCCCCCTACCTGCAAAAATATAAATCAAATGCACATCTTATTTTTCTTAGGAAAACCCCAAAGCATAAAAAAAAGAGACAAACAAAACACCATTTAATGGTGTACAGTAGCAGTCTTAATTAGGTGCACTACTGTGCACCCCTAAATAATGCCCATCCTTTGTGCTCAATCTGAAAAAGGGTGCACTAATATATTAGTAATTAGTCATACTATAAAGGTGCACCAAGCACACCTGTTAGGTGTGGTTGGTGCACCATTTTTGCATTCCAAGGTTATTTTAGGTTTTTTGGTGTTTTATGAATAGTTAGGTTTTTTGGGTTTTTTTCGAGTCAGTGTTAGGGATTGGATTAATTGATTTCCATCTCTCCAAACTAATGTTTTCTTCTTTTTGTAGGTGAAAATGGCATCCTTAACTTGTCAAGGTCATAACTTTTGACTTAGAGCTTGGATTTCAAAATCGTTTACATTGTTAGACAGAAAAACTAAATATCTAATTCCAGTCCCTAAAATAGCGACCCTTCGGCTACCTAATTTTAGGGACCAATGAAAGTTTAAAATTGAAATTTTGAGCAGAAGACCTCTAAAAAAGCCAGCTAAAAATCCCTAGAAAATCTTGTGAAAAGTTTCAAACATTTAATCATTTTGGATCATCTAGATCACCTAATCTCTCACTGGGAAGGATAGGGAAGTTGGAGAGAAGAAAAAGATCAAAGATATAGAGATTGGACATATAACTAGAATAGGTTCTTCATCTTATGCAAATATTAATGACAAGATTCAACATGGGTTCTTTAGGATTTCAGATAGAAGAAGTAGGAGTTCAAATGTAGGAAAGTTTTTGGCTATAAAGAAGGTATAAATCATCAAAAGGGTGGGAAAAAGTACACTAAAGTGATCTAAAACCCCATTTGGGTAAAACCTAAAAACTATTTTCAAAACTGAGAACTTTGATTTTTTGGCAAATTGAGCTTCCAAGGTGTGCTACTACGCTTTTTTAATTTTTTGGAAGATTTTGAAGAATTTAGAGGTGTGTTGGTGCACTAGTGTGCTAGGTGTGTTTCTTCCAAGGTATGCTTCTCTAGAGGTGCACCAACAGTCAACTACTATTTCCAAAATTAGAGCTTTGCATGCACTAAAAATGCATTCTAACAAATTCCCAATGATGATGGAGCTCCTATTTTTGGCATTTCCAAATGCTCCTACATCAATTGAAGTCTCTCTCTTTCTCATTTTTTCATGTATTCTTTGCTTTAAGACATGTAAAGGCTCATGCATCCAATTGATGATATAAATATGGATGCAGTCCTACTAAGCACTAATTAGATAGTCAGTTTGTGTATAATTAGTTTCTTTTATCAAAAATTAGAAGCATATGATTGCATGAAGATATCTCTCACTCTCAACACAAATTGAGGAGAGGATTTTTAATAAATACGAGATTGTAATATGTAATCAAGGTCATCGTTATTTTGCAATAATACATGCTTTTGGTGTTCGCATTTGGAGTGTAGTGATTCTTGCCTAAATGTGTCATATTTTTTGTGAATGTATGTTCATGGAATTGTGATTGAGCCAAAATTTTATTGTTTAGTTTTGGTTGTGCAATCTTTTTATTCTAGTGTTTGCTACAATTTGACAAATTCCGCAGACATATCTAGCTTGAGAAGAAATCACCAAATTGTGCCTACATAACTTTTCTCTCACATGAGTGCACCTTCCATGGCCTTGCAATTTCATGAAGAATGAAACATCATACAGTTACTGCATTTCCCGTCAACGATTGCATTAGTGGAATCAAGGAAGCGTTGCTCCTACTTTCATTGGTTACCTACCAATTTCTTCGAAAGCTTAACTAGCAGATCTGTTGTTTTTGTAGCTTATGTCCATTAGGATTTTACTTTCACATTATTTTCTTTAAAGATCTTGTTATTTACTTTGCTAACCCTTGGTTAATTTAGGAATTCATATAGTTGCATTGATAGATTGCATTCATTCAAAAAATAGAAAATACCAAAAATATATCTCTTTTGTGGTTAATTTTGAAACAACAAGTAGATTGATCATTTGATTAGAAATTGGTTCGAACCAGTAAAGGCCTCCTCATGAACAAACACATTTGTCTTTAACTAAGCAGATTCCAGTAGGTTGGAAGATCGCCTAAAACCTTCGAGTTGATCCCCAAGATTAACTTTCAAGAGAGGAGTTCGAAAGGATTCCTTTCATTAAGCATCGTGCAAAACGACAGCTCAATAGGGTCTTCCCTATTAAGAGTTACAAGACTCATTCAATCTACCTTGATTAAAGGATTTGAAACTTAAAATAAAGTATGCACTATGTTAAGATATTTACATAGGCCTGTCAAGACCATTCTACTAAAATATTTACCTTGATTCTCTCTGCTAAAAGATGTATTAGTACCTAATCCTTCGGTTAACACTCTAATGCTTTATTATAGATCTCCTCTTTCCAAATTTTGATCCTTTCACTAATCTAATATAACTTCATTCTGCACTTCACTTCTCTACTCGATCGCTCTTCCTTGTTTCACCTCTAGACCCAGCTTCACACATCCAAACTTTCCTTCTTGCACATGCACTCTCATCATCATAAAACTAGGATTTGGATCCTTCTTTTATAACTAGTTGGAGAAGGTTCTAGATCAAGATCAATGATTTAGATTTCTCCATTGTGCCACTTAAACCTTCCATTATTTTAATTGGTTAAACACCTTGCATAGGGATTAATGATCCATACCAAAATGCATAATCATCTCTTTAAATTACTCCTCAGTCATAAAAACATGCATTAATTTGGCCAAAAATTATTTACCTTGGTGTTTGTGCAATTCCAAAAAAATATGTTAATATTGGCTTGCTCAGGACATGAACAATTTGACACTTAGTTATGACTAATCTTCATGTTGTCTCTCAATTTCTAAATGCTCAACACTCACTATATAACTTAGCATGAACTAACTTTTGTATAGCTCAACATATACTATATTTTATTGCACTCGTCATACATAGAAGTACTCAGCACTCATAGAATTTCTCAACAATAACAACTACTTGGCCTTGAATAAAATATGAATAAGTCTAAATGCATTGCTCAACCTTAGTAGGATGGCTCAGTCGTAGTGATCACCAACTAGCTCTACCATGTAAATGACAAAGTGTTTGAAACTAATAAACAAGTTGTAGGGATCAACAATCTCCCCCTTTGACATTAGTGGCAAAAACACTTTGTTACTACATTACATTACATCTAAACTAAAAATAGTACTCCCCCTTAGACTATAACTTGGTCTTCATAAAGACTTTAATATGTTTAACATATATATATGACTTTAAAAATGAGTATCCAATACAAAAAAATTAAGGATTCATACCTTTAATATTCATCTTCATACATTATCCTTTAAGTTATGACATGTTCCCCCATACATATATACATTCCCCCTTGTTTTTATCACTTATGGTTGCTAGGGTGAAGAGGTCAAACCAAATTTGTCCAAAAATGGTTTGTGAATCTCTATAACCATGGAAAGTGTATTATCTCAACTTGTTCTAATAGTATCCAAAACTAAAATTTTAATCTCTAGTTGAGCAGCTAGGTCAACTAGGCTTTTTGCAATAGAGAGATCAGGATCTTAGTTTATTATCTCCTTTGCAAATGGTAACTCTCTCCATCTCACCTCCAAAGGAGGTATCAACATTGACTAAATGGAAATCAATTTAGCTCTCATTCTACCATATGTGGCTTTTAATTCATCCAATCTCCCTTGAGAAAAAATCAGTATGTTAAAATGGATAGAGCTTGGACTTGCATCCATGCTCAAAGAATGTCTTGTAGACTTCATATCTAACTACAATTTATCAATCTGATCATGAATATCTTGTGTGAATCTTGGGACATTGTACAATGTCTTATACAAAATTTGAATATTCTTCACTACTCCTATATTATTTACAAGGTTAGAAAGTTCAACTTTCGTTATAGCTATTTCGATTGACACTTTCTCCAAAACTTGCTTCTCAAACATTTTCTTAGACTAGAGTAATAATTTCTCATTTGCATCTATATCCTCACTATTGATCTTCTCAACAGTATGAACTAATTGGTCTATGATAGGAACTTTCTCATCAACATCCTTAATATCTTATACATCAACAAAAATATCTTTTATTTCTTGAAGTACATGTTTTTGTTGGTGTTCTCTTCTTAACTCTTCCTGTCTCAACTTTCTAGCCATAAGTCTTGAAATATTTGCATTTGCTCAAATGTTATGTTATCAGTCTCACATTTTAGAAGCATTATAACCTTATCCAATGTTACAAGCTTGATAAGTGACCTCTCTTTCTTCTTCAGCAATTTCTTTGTTAGTATAATGTTTCTCAGTAATGCTAGCTATAGTGAGTGTGATGAACATCAACACTCGGTCTTGTCTCTATTTTCTTCTTCTACTGACCTTGTATCTTGATCACTGCATCACTTGGTTTATGTCTTGTTATTTCCCTCTATTAGATGTCTTGAGACTAGTTCTTGTATCTCACCAATAGTAGAATTATCTACTATTCCAAAAATGCAATAGGAAAGTAAACTCTGAGAGGGGGTGGGGGGGTGAATCAGCACTAAAAACTTTCGACCTCTAAAACTATTCACCACACATCCATCTAATAGTCTATGCATATAAACTAAAATACCAAATTAAGCATATACATTCATAGCATGAAAATAAATATTAAACACATATATGACACAAGATATTTGATTGCCCAGAAACCCTCTAAGGAGAAGGTAAAACTAGGGTGGGGATGACACCCACAAATCTTTAGTACTGTAGTAATAAATTATATCCAATGAAGGTTACAATGTTTGACCATGAAACATGATCTACCCTGTGAAAGGTCTACCATGTTAAAGGCTTACAAGATTGTTAGATCTTACCCTATTAAGGATTTAGAACACCCTACTAAAAGTGTGCCTGGTAAGAGGACTTTAACTTAAAATGAACTAAGCACCCTATTAAAGGATTTACAAGAGCCTATTAGGACTACTTTGTTAAGAGATTTAACTAATTCACTTGTTAAAATGTCTCAGCAATGATCTTGTAGTTAGCACTCTATTGCTTGATGTTAGATCACCTCTAAACTGATGTGTACTTGATCCTTTCAAATAAGATGTACCTCTATTATCCTCTATTTCCTTTCCTTTGTTCTCCTTCTAACTGGTTCTACAATGTAACTCAATTTATAACACCTTAATCACCATGAATGCTCTATTTGCACATAAAAACTCTCTTCAATTCAACTTAGCATTCCTTTTTCCTATATCTTTAAAGTTTTGGGTTCATCTTCCTTAACAAGACCTCAGTGTTAGGTATGAATCAATGGTAGTGATTCACCCATACTTCCATTTAAACTTTCTCTTTTTTTGATTGGATGCATGGCATGCATAAGGATTCACAATTAAGATTTGTCCTTATCAACATAAATCATAAAACAATACTTAAGTTAGCTCACAATGGTTTACATAGTAGTTTGTGCCAATACAAACAACTATGTCAAAATTGTATTACTCAGGTTTTGATGTCCTTGGTCCTCGACACTAACTATAACTTCAATTTTGTCACTCAACATCTAAGTGACTCGACATGCACTACTTGCTTATCATTTGAATCACTTGGCACACACTATCTACTCGGCATCTGCATGACTCGGCACTCACTATTTACTCAACATGCACTATCTTATATGTTATTCTTGGCATATGTTACTTATTCCCAGTATGAACTAAGTAACTGAATTGTATAGAAACTCATTAGTCAAAACAATATGAGATCAACAATCTCCCCCTTTGAAACTACTATACAAACATCCTAAATAATTTTGACAGCTCCAACCTTAAAGCCCAAAACATAATAAAAAACTCAATACCAAAACTAGTAACAAAGGTGGGAGATGAAGCTCAACATTTTTGAATTGGTTGGCGCATGGATGGGTGAGAATATGGAAGGGGAGAATCTTGCAGGGGGCATGGATCCAAGTGGGACAAGTGGCTGCAACATAGATTCCCAGGCAAAGCATGCAAAGGTGGATGATTTGGGGACTTGTGGGTTCCAAAATTCCCTTTCGAGTCTTTCACCTAGACTTCACATGGTTTGTTAGGATCTTGGTCAAGCTAATATTCTAAATGAGGAGGTTTCTTGATATAGTAAAGCAAAAAATTGGCAGAACAAATCAGAAGATCAAAGGGCATGGGTCTTGTTATTTGGAAGGAAACTTTAGGAAAATCTTCTTTCCTTCTAGTAACGTCAAAATATTATTGGAAAAAAGGTGAGTTTCAAATCTACATTCCCGATCAGATTATTGATTTTTTTGTTACTTCTATGGAATATACTATGGTTGGAAAATTCTTGGGGGCTAGACCAGATATTGATAGCTTAAAAAATATGTTGAAATGGAAGTGGGTGATCTTGAGTCAAGTTGATATAGTCCCTAAAGTGGACAGATTCATGTCTTTTGTTTTCAAATGTAAGGAGGATATGAATATGGTTCTATGTGGAGGACCATGGATGTTTGGAAAAAGCACCCTCACAGTTAAGAAATGGGAGCCAAATATGGATTTATCTTATGCTTTCTTCTTAACTACTCTGATCTGGGTGAGACTGTTGGGCCTCCCTTTAGAATATTGGCATGAAGACATTTTCAAGGGATTAGCAGGATCTTTTGGGGAACTTATAGTTGTTGATCAAGCTACGGTTGCCAAATCAAAATTGAATAGTACTAGGTTATATGTGAAAGTGGCTAACCTAAACAACCTCCCTGATAAAGCGGAATTATTTTCAAAACCAGGAAAAATGACTCAAGAAGTAACTTATGAGGATCTTCCAAATACTTGTTTTGCTTGTAAAAAATAGGGTCCCAAGGTAAAAAATTGTCCAACCAAAAGAAAAAATCAAACTAAGGTTGTTAAAGAGGACAAGGAGAAGGAGGAAAAGACTTAGAAGAAAGAATGGAGACCAAAAACTAATGGTTAGAATGAAAAAGGAAATAAGGTAAACCCTGGAACTGGTTTTGAGAATGGAAAAAAGAATTCTTTGAATTCTAAAAAGAAGGATTAAGGTCTTGTTTTATCTGGCAAGAAAACCACTTGCTTGATTTGATGAAACAAATTGTTATATACCAAAGAATGTTATTAAATGGGAGGATTTTGTTGAACAGGAGGAAATAGAGAAGGAGAAATCATGGAAGTGAGAAGTAGACATTTGATTTTGGAGGAAATGCAAAATGGGGAAGACCATTATTTGTTGTTGGAGGAAGTACAAAATGGGGAAGACCACACTTCTAAGATTCAGCAGAGTGGGGAAGTCCATGCTACTAAGATTCAGAATATCGAATCCTAATCTCTTGAAACACCTTTATGTAATGACTTAATTCTTTTTTGGAATGAGTCAGAACCAGAGCAGAAAAACCTAGAAAAGTTGGACCTAAAATAGAAACAGAGCCAGAAGAAAAAGACCGAGAAGAAAAATTCCTCAATTCCTAAGAGAATTGAGACCTGAAGCATTAAACTGGAGCAAAACTCTAAGGTGGAGCAAAAGATTAAAGTTAAACCAAATGTGGGGACACCAAAAAAATTGAGAAGAAAATCTTCAAGGAAAACAAGAGAAATTGAAAGCTTATAGAATATTGCTAATGGAAGACAAGCAACTATTCTAGATTTTACCACAAAAAAAAAATCATGAAAATCATTACTTGGAATATTAGGGGATGAATAGTAATCATAAATTGGATATTGTTTGTAACTTTTTTAGGTAGCAAAAACCAAATATCTTTCTGCTTCAAGAAAAAAAGATGGAAAATGAAAGAGCTGAAAAGATCAATTCTTTCAAGGAATATTGTTTTAAGGCAAGTAGTTTGGAAGGGGATTTAGGAGGAACTCTAATACTTTGGAAAAATCCCTATTCTCTGGTCTTGTTATAAATGAAAGTAAGCACTTCATGGTGGTTGAAATGACTAACTTATGCTAGGACTCTGAGTGGTTCTTAGTCAGCATGTATGCCCCTAATACTAAGAATTCTAGGAAAAAAGTTTGGAAAACTCTATCTAATATTAAGAGCAAAGAAAAAAATGGTAGATGGATCTTTATGGGTGATTATAATGTTCCCCTTTATGATCAAGAGAAAAAAGGAGGAAATGTTAGTCAGCTTGATGGGAGGTTGGATTTAATGGAATTTATTAATAATGAAGGGCTTATGGATATGGATCTCCATGGTATAGAGTTCACTTGGACTAATAAAAGGATCATCAATGAATGTATTCAAGCTTGTTTGGATAGAGCCTTGATTTCTCCAGATTGGACCAATGATTTTGTTTGTAAATTGGAAGCTTCTTAGAAAATACATTCAGACCATTTTCCTTTGATTTTTACTATTGTTAAGCCATATTCTAAGAAAAACTATCCATTCAGATTTGAAAAAATGTGGATGCGACACCTACATTTTAAAAGTAATTTGGAGGAATGGTGGAATGTTGAAGCTGAAGGGACTTCTCTTTATAAAGTGGCTATTAAACTCAAAAATGTTAAGGAGGCTAAGATCTAGAATAAAAGATGTTTTGGGAACATTTTTGAGATCAAACCTAAAATTAAGGAAGAGTTGAAAATTATCCAGGATAAGATACAAAAGGAAGGGTATACTCCTGATCTAGTTAGAGAAGAAAATGATAAACTAGCTAAGTATCATGATATTGTCACTAAGGAGGAAATCTATTGGAAGCAAAGGTCAAGACTTGTATGGTTGAAGGAAGGGGATAGAGATACTAGGTTCTTTCACCTTTCTACAATGAAGCATAGGGCTAAAACTCGCATCTCTAATCTAAAGATAGGTGATAAGAAAATTACTGAGGAAAAGGATATTTTGGAAGAACTGGTTTCTTTCTCCACTTCCCTTATGACTGTTGATCCTAATATTAATCTTCTTAACCAAGAGAAAATCCTTAGTTTCATTCCCCCTTTGGTTACCAGAGATCAAAACAAGATTTTGGGATCCATTCCTAATGATAAGGAAATTTATCAAGTTGTTTGCTCCTTAGGTGGGGATAAATCTCTTGGCCTATATGGATTTCCTATGTTCTTTTTTTAGAATGAGTGGAATCTGGTTGGGAAAGATGTTTGTTGTGCTATCAAAGAATTATTTGGGGCTAAAAGCATGTTGACAAAGATTAATTCTACCTTTCTCTACCTAATTCCAAAAAAGTTGGGTTTTGATTCTCTGGACCAATTTAGGCCTATAAGTTTATGAAATTCTCTTCATAAGATCATTTCTAAGGTCCTCTCTTCTAGGATGCTCTTGGTGCTTCTGGATATTATTGTTGAACAATAGAATGGCTTCGTTCCAGGTAGACAAATTTTGAACTCTGTCATAGTTGTGCATGAGAATATCCATTCTTTATTTTGTTCTAACAATTAGGGCTTCATTATGAAAATTGATATTGCTAAAGCCTATGATAAAGTGGAATGGACCTTTCTTGAAAAGGTGTTATTGGCTTTTGGTTTTAATAATAATATTTTGAGGATTGTTCTTCAACTCATCTCTACTTCTTCAATTGTTGTTTTGGTTAATGTGATCTCTTATGCTTTCTTTAATCCCTCCAAATGTTTGAGATAGGGAGACCCTCTATCTCATATTCTTTTCACCATTATGGATGATTTCTTGGGTAGGTATATTGGGAAATTAGTTCTAGATGGTGATATTAAAGGCTTGCAACCCTCTTCTCAGCCCCTTATCTGCTCCCATGGTCAGTTTGTTGATGACACTTTATGGGCAAAGCTAATGTTAGGAAAGCTAGAAATCTACAAAAAAGCTCTAAGCCTCTTCTCCTCGGTCTTTGGACAGCTAATTAACTGGAATAAAAGTTCTTTGTTCTTTGTGAATACCCCAGTGTCTAAACAAACCAAAATTTCTAAAATCTTGGGATGTTCCATACGATCCTTTCCTTGTACTTACCTGGGCCTCCCTTTGGGGTTTAATGACCCTGATTCCTTCTGGGAAGATACTATCAAAAAAAAATTTAAGAAACTTGTTGGATGGAAGGGAAACCTATTGATCAAGGCTAGTAAAGTCACTCTTCCAAAAGCTTGCCTTCAAAGTATACCTACTTATGCTTTGAGCCTTTTCGAAATTCCCACTAAATATGTTGATTCCCTTGACAAAATCCAAAGGAACTTTCTTTGATCTAGTATTGAGGAGAAGAAGAGAATGGTCCTAATTGCTTGGGACCATATTTGTAAACCGATCAGAGATGGAGGCTTGGGAATAAGTACTATCTGAAGTATGAACAAGGCTCTTATTACTAAGCAAGGATGGAGAGTGTACCATGATGATAATGAGTGAAGCTCTATATGGAAACATAAATATTTGTATAATTCCCCTTCTCTTTTTTATTTCTTCTCATATCCCAATGTTATTTCCCCTTTTTCTATATGGGGAGTTGTGCAAGGTGCTAAGAACATCTTAAGTGAAAGGTGCTTATGGAAAGTTGGAAATGGGCAGAAGATCTAGTTTTGGGAAGATTCCTAGATTTTGGACCATTCGCTAATAGAAGATTTTGAGGACAGGACCTACATTGAACAATGCAAAGCAGTTTTATGGTATTCATGCGAAAAATTATTGGGTTAATAATAGTTTGGTCGGTCTTACTAACATTAGCCAAGACTTCAATAATATCTAGATTATGTTGAATGCTTACTATTTGTATCCCTATAAGGAGGATGGAATGTTATGGAGGAATGATGCTAATGATGTTAGAATCTGAAAAGATTAATAACCCAGAAAACTAGTGCAAAGAGTAAATATCTAAACTATGAATGCAAATGATACAAAATCAAAATAGCATCATAGAGTTAGTCTCCAAGAGAGTAATGCAAATGCTAGAAGCAAAATAGCATTAAGAGGACGCAAAAACAAGAGATGCAAATACAAGCCAGGTAGCATGCTTATATACGCTAGGAAGAGGGAGGAGGTGGCAACACCAACCAATGAGGAGCAACCATCTATCGAACTAAAGATAGCAAAGTATCTTCCCAAGATAGCTAATGGATGCTCACATGTAGGAAGGTGACACCTCACAACCATTCACCTAATAAGACATGCTTTATTAACCTAAGCAAGATTAATAAAAGTGTAGGAAAAACCTAGCAAAATAGGAAAAATAAAAAACTACACTAACACCCCCCCATAAGCGAAGCTTAGGTGGATGTAGAAATGGGTCCCGGCAAGTCAAGCCTGATAAGGTACCCATGTACATAAAATTCCCCCAAAAGAGAGAGAAAAGAGACTCCCCAAAGAAAATTAGGACTCTAAGTGAGAGGAAGAGGCCCCCCCAAAAGATGAAGCATCCCGCACCTCCAGCAAAGCTTGCAAATTTTGTCTGGTAGATCCACTTACATCGAACAAGTTTTCTTCCCTTAGGACAAGGGACAAGATCCCAAGTGTGGTTCCTCATCAAGGAACTATACTCTTCCTGCATAGTTGTATCCCACTCAGAAATACCAGAAGCCTCATGAAAGGACTGTGGATTTGAGACAGTAGCAATGAAGATATGTAGAGCATCCTAGAATTGTGAACGAGTTTGCTTGGTGTCTGATGGATCCCCAACCCAATCACCTGCAAACTGCAAGGTCTGTCTAGCCCAAAGTGGACCAAAAGATGGAGAATCTAGAGGAGAATCATCAACCTATGAATGATGACTAGGAGAGGAAGGAGGTGAGTCCTCTGAATCACTCTCTGCATCAAAAGTGGAGGTAGAAGACTGCTCAAGTGAATCTGACCAATTAGAAGATCTATCATGTATTCCAAGTGACTCCAATGTCAAGGTAGAAGGCAACCCTATGACCATGCTCTGCTGGTTAAGCTGATGCAAGTAGTGGAAGTTAAGACTGCCAAACCGTTCATGCCATAATCTTCTCACATCATTAAAGTGAGTGAGCCAAACAGTCAAAGGAGGATCAGGAACAAAGTGAGAAAACATAGAGTCGTGACTGATGATCTGCTCTCCCAACTGCAACTGTAGAATCATTGTGCAACTCACGTATCTCCATTGAATCAGGAGTGAACTCAACCCATTTGCCTAAACCTATGTGAGTGATCTGGTGTATCGATAGGAGATTAGTTGACAATGAGGGTACATAAGGAACATCATGGAATGTGCCATCCCCCACATCAACAGACCCTCTCCCACACACCTCAACAAGAGTGTTATCACCCATCAAAATAGAAGGCATAGTACATGGCTCCAAGGATGCAAGTTCTTCCTTAGATGAAGCCATGTGGTGTGAAGCACCCGAATCAAGAACCCAAGTGGATAGTGAGGAAGCAACTACAAAAAAGGCCTTGCCCTTTCCTTTCCCCTTGCTATTTTCTTTTTCTTTGTTAGACCCTTCAGTAGAACTTTTTTTGATAGACTTAGGAACATTGATATTATTCTTCTCAAGAATGTATGTCAAGTGATCAAGTTGTTTCTGCAAACATTTATGTTCATCATGACCAGGTCTTTTACAATAGGCACATTTGACCTTTTCTTTCTTAGGCTTATCGCCCTTGGAAGATGGTGTATCAATAGTTTCTTTTGAAGAAACCAGCATTTGATCCTTCTTCTCCTCACTATTCTTTTGTTTCTTGTCCTTACTATTGTTGTTACTACTTTGTCCTTGTTGTTCTTTTGTGCCTTGGTTGGCAGCCAAGGCATGTGACTTAGAGGACTTAAGAATGCCCATCTGGATTAACTTGTCCTGTTCTCGAGTGAGATTGACAGAAAAATCATCTAAAGATGGCATGGTGAATTGAGTACCAAGTGCACCCTTAGTAGCATAGAAGGTAGAGACAAACACAGAATATTCTGAACTTAGCTTAGAAAGAATACTAAAAATCAGTTGTTCATCTTTCTTTTCAATTCCACATTGTTTTAACTGCAGCCTTAGTGATTTCAATTTGGTGAAGAAATCTTGGATTGTGTTGAAATTGTCTAGACTCAAACTAATTAATTCATTTTCCAACATATGACCCCTCATTAAATCTTGTGTGCCAAATAGTGTTTCTAGCTTTGTCCATACTTCATTTGGTGTATCCAAAGACTCAATGTGAAATAGCAAATCAGGAGAAACAGACAAACACAATGTTCCAAATGCCTCATCGTATTTGTTAAACCACTTAGGCTTATCTTCATCTTTAGCAGGTTCAGTTTCAAGTCCCATAGTTATCCTATTTAATCTAGCTTTCTTTAAGTGAATTTTCATGCGTGATTTCCACTCAAAGTAATTGTATGGAGTTAGGATGGGCATATTTTTTTGATCCATGATGAAGAAATGCAGAGAAGAAATGCTAGAAAGAAGAGAACCCAGCCACGACAATGCCCCTCTTTTTTACTCAATGAAAGAACCCCCCCCAAAGAAATATGATTTGGCACTTTATTTTAGTGCATTTACAACTACCACTAGAAAGAGATACTTAGTGGTCTTGATTTCAATGCATTACAAACCCTCATGAAGAGCATATGCTAAAAGTGAAACTTGGGCACAATAATCAAAAAAACAAATAGCACCACTACGATCTACTCAAAAAATTATGCACTTTCAAAAAAAGAATCGCCTCGATACAAGGTCGTATGAGAAAGTTATGATCCTCTGAAGTTTCCAAAACGAGAACTGTGCATAGTCACGGCTGAGAATATGCAATTTCTAAAGAATTCATGCATGAAAATCAAAAAACAACTCCACTAGTGGATAGAGCACAAAAAAATAGCCAAGTTCATAACAAGAATCATCAAAATCGGAGTCCGTATGAGCAAGAACGAGACATTTGAAACTGCATTCAAATCTGCGACTGCCAATGGAGAGGGGTATGGCTGTAGCTTTGTATGCTCGATTCTAAAAAATATGAAGCTTGCATGCAAAATCTAAAAGATATCTAGATGGTTTTTCGGGGCTGCGAACAAAACCCAGAAAGCATTTTTCTTGTTGATGTACAAAAGATGTTGCTATAGTGTAAATTAGATGCCTTTAACAGTAAAAAAATGGCTCCAAAAATCAAAAAATGACCCCAGCAACCGAAATATGACATGAAAATGTTGGATCAGCTTCTTAAGTCCATCAATGGCATGCTAAAACCTACAAAACGGATTGAAAACCCCAAATATGCAAGTTGGTTGTCAGATTTGAGATTGAAACCCCAGAGAAAAATTGTTTTTGTCAAAACTTTTTTGATTCTCAAGATCATCCAAAGATGCAAGAGAAGAGCATACTTCATTTTTCAAAAAACTATAATAAAGTTTATTTGCCCCCCCCGAATCTCTCAAATAAGGAAACTAAAATCTACTCTTGCACATAGAAAAGCTCTGATACCATGTTAGAATCTGAAAAGATTAATAACCCAGAAAACTAGTGCAAAGAGTAAATATCTAAACTATGAATGCAAATGATACAAAATCAAAATAGCATCATAGAGTTAGTCTCCAACAGAGTAATGCAAATGCTAGAAGCAAAATAGCATTAAGAGGACGCAAAAACAAGAGATGCAAATACAAGCCAGGTAGCATGCTTATATACGCTAGGAAGAGGGAGGAGGTGGCAACACCAACCAATGAGGAGCAACCATATATCGAACTAAAGATAGCAAAGTATCTTCCCAAGATAGCTAATGGATGCTCACATGTAGGAAGGTGACACCTCACAACCATTCACCTAATAAGACATGCTTTATTAACCTAAGCAAGATTATTAAAAGTGTAGGAAAAACTTAGCAAAATAGGAAAAATAAAAAACTAAACTAACAAATGAGAGTTTCAAAGTCTCTTCTATATTTAGATCTAAAGAAAAAAGACCTGGTCCATTATGGTCTAAAGCCTAGATAAAAGGTCTAACTCCTAAAGTCAATATTTTTTATTGGATTCTATTGCAGAATAAAATTATGACCCAAGACAACTTTCAAAAAAAGGTATAAATGTGGTCAACCATTGCTATCTATGCAAGAAAGACTTGGAGAATAGGGATCACTTGTTTTTAAACTATAATTATACCCAAAATGTGTGGAGTTACATCTTCATCTTCTGGAATATTGCTTGGGTTCATCATAATAAAAATGAGCACTATTTTTAGAGCTAGACTTGCCTGACTAAGGATATTAATGTGGAATATTTATATAAAATCACCCTTCCTCACTTGTGGTGGGGAATTTAGAAAGAAAGAAATAATAGAATTTTCAGAGAGAAAGAAATGCCTAAATGGGTTCTAGGTCAAAACATCATCAGAGCAATAAAGGAAAATTTCAAATCTCAGAAAAATGTTCCTGATGGTTTCTTGATTGACATTCCTATGCATAATGGTAGAGGATCAAAGATCAAGTGTAAAATGGAAGGCTCCTCAGAGGGGATGGATTAAGGGGAATTTTGATGTGGCTACTAAGGGAAACCCTAGAAAAGAATGGTGTGGAGGAATTATAAGGGATCATATAGGTAACACTATTGGTGCTATAGCAATTCCTATCGACATATCAACTAGCCATAGAGCTAAAGCCACTACTGCCCTTTACACCATGAGACCAGCTTTGGAAACTAGTAGCAGGTACCTTTGGATGGAAGGTGATTCCCTAAAAATTATAAATATGCTCAACGACAAAACCCCAAGTACATAGACTATAGAGGATAGTATAATGGAAATTAAAGCTCTAACAGCTAATTTTGAAAAGTCACCTTTTACCATTCTTATCGAGAAGGTAACATAATTGTTGATTGGCTTGCTAGTAGGGCTATGCAAGGGGGTAGTATGCTGAGGTGGCACAATGACATCAGAAAAAATGTGGATTTAAAATCGCTCATTAAGTATGATGGTACATATGCGATGGAGGGAAAGATTCTCCAAGATCAGTAATTTAATGATAATTGAAAGAGGGTCTATAGAGGGGTGTGTTATAATCCTGAGGATGTACTTCATTGTTATTATTATCTAGGTGTGGCATGAAGGAATATTAATGAAATCCTTGTTAACTTTTGTGAGCATTTTGGCTTGCTTCATTTTGTCTCTTTTTCTAGGATTAACTACTCTGTTCATTCTCAAAGACACACATTGTTTGAAAATGGGAGGAGAGCCAAAAAAACAAGAGCCCAAAAATTGCAAAATTTGAAAGGATAAAGCCTCTGTCTAGAAAATTCTTGAGAAAGGAAATGTGACTCCTTACCTAGAGTGATTGCATGGTTTCAAACTGCATGTTACAGATGCTTTCTTTAAGAATTGGTTTGAGGATAGGGTAACTTTGCATGGCGTCATGGTTCATCTCATAGGGGACTTCATTGTTGAAGTGATAGGTCTCTCAAAGGATGGACTAAAATATAGCAGGGAAATGATATTTCTAATGCTGCCTTCAAAAAGTTTCTGAAAACTGAAGAGGAAGAGCAAAAGTTGGAGAAGAATGGGGACTTTTATGAGCTTAACCAGATAAAGGTAATATGGAGGGATGTTTTATCTTGTCTACGTGAAAATTTTATTTTAGATGGAAGTTCCAAAAGAGTCCACAAGTTCCATTTTGTTTTTCTGAACCATTTCCATTATATAGATAGGATTTCTTTTCCTTTCTACCTAAGGTTTTTGTTATTACAAAGCCTCCATGCCCATAGGAAGAAAGACACTCACCCTATCCTTCATGAAGGCCTCATTCTCTTAATTGAGAATTATTGCAAGACAAAGGCAATTATTGTTTCCCCTATTTTGGTGAAGAAAAGGGGGTCAACAAGTGAATCCTAGTCTAGAAAGAGCAAAGGGGATGAAGGAAAGAGCATGAAGAAGAAATTAGTGATTAAGGATGCTCCCCAAAAAATGTTGATGATATTACTAATTCTTTTGATAAATATGACGATAAAAATTTGGAGATAGAGGAAGACACAAAGATGGGGTATATTAGCTATAATTTGGAGGGTCATGCTGGTAGTAAAGATGAGACAGGGAAGAATGATGTGGAGAAAAGTCTAGATAAAAATGAAGGGTCAGATAACACTGGTAATGAAGAAAACTAGGGTGGAGAAACCCATAGATTTCGAGAGGAAAATGTGGAGGTGGAAATGGGAAGGGAGAAAGATTTAGGAAAAGAAGTAGAGAAGGGCACAAAGATCCCTAGGGAGAAGGAGGTGGATGATCTAAGTTTGGGGATTTTTC
The DNA here is from genome assembly GCA_028749045.1 of Cupressus sempervirens. Lineage (NCBI taxonomy): Eukaryota > Viridiplantae > Streptophyta > Pinopsida > Cupressales > Cupressaceae > Cupressus > Cupressus sempervirens. The sequence continues at coordinate 754,029,150 of CM053789.1, read as the reverse complement.
TCTCCTTCCTTAATACTGCAAAGATTAAAGCCAACTCCTCTCTTCGTGGAGATTCCTGGACTTACAATGAGATTATGCAATTAAAGAAAAATTTGGGTAAAATGCATAAGGGTCAGGAGAATGACCAGGCCAAACTTGTACTATTGGAAACCTAGATTTGAAATATACCTGAATAACTAAAGGAATATGAACAAGGTCTCCAACATATGATCAAGGAAAGTGGCAATACTATGGAATAAGTGACTTCTAGCTTGTGTGCGACTATGGCATGTTTGGGGAAGAAGACCAATGAGGATATTATGTCTCCTAGAGGACCAAGTAAAAGGACCATATTGAGCTCACAAAAGAAGGTTGTTGAGGTTATTGTTGGTACTGGCTTTTCCCCTATTGATACCAATCTTAGTATAGCTAAAGTTGGGAAGGACACTACAAAGATGATCAAGGAGCTAAAGTAATGATCTGGTTTTTTCTGTTCATGTTTTAGTTTTCATTTTGAAAGCTTTGTAAAAAATTTAGGTTCCAGGTCCTTGTAAAACTTGGTCACATTTTCTAGTTACATTTTGTGGTTTTAGTTCCATGTAAAACATGATTTTGTGTCTATTTTTTGGTCTCAAGATTTTGTTTCCTGGTTATGCTATGTTTGAACATCTTTTTTGTTGTTGTTAGGGGTTTCAAGTCCCTTCAAAACCTATTTTTACCTTAATCTAAAACAATCTCCCCCTTTGACATGAGTGTCAAAAATGCTTGGTCATATATTAATGATCTTATCCTTATGAGCATAACATAGATAACTAGTATCTATTCAACTTTTATACAAAAAATTTCAAAATTTGTCAACACATGACTTATTAGTCATACCTCAAAATTTCAATTTCATAACTCCCTCTCAGTTAATTGTTCTATGCTATACTCTGTATGTACAAAATCTTTCTCCTAGTGAGTTAATTGTTTATCTATTTGGTTATGTCTCTGTGTGCCCCATACTCTTTCTCATTATTACTCCCCCTTTGTCCTTACTTCCCATTTATCCTTACACCCCCTTTTTGACACTTATGTCAATGGGTTATATGCTAATATTGTGTTTATCCAAAAATGGTTTGTGGATCTCAAGGATAATCTTTAGAGATGCATCCCAATTATCACAAGCTACCTCCAATGACTTAATTTGGATGGCCAGCTCAACAACAAGGTGTACTAAGCCTTCATGTATAGAAAGATGAGAGTCTTTCTTCATGATATTTTCAGCATAGGCTAGTTCCTTGTGTAGTATCTCCATGTGTGGAGTCAATGTAGGGTAGATGCATATCAATTTAGCCCTAATGTTGGCTTCATCCGTATGTAATGTTGCTAACTGACTTTGGGAATGTAGGAGGGTACTAAAGTGTTTCTCACTTTGGGCTAGAGACTTTGGTAGAGTTATGCCAAATGTGTGCATAATGCTCTCCAAGTTTAGGATATGACTCCTAACTTCCCTTTTGAAGAGTGTAGTATTATTCAGTTTGGTATACAAAGAAAAAATATTCTCTAGTATCTTCTTCACACTTCAACCCATGTCAATGTAATAAAACTTGATATCTTTTCATCAACCTAATGTTGGAACTTTCTCTTAGACCATTCAAGTAATTTGACATTAGAATCTAAGTCTATGTCATTCAGCTTCTCCAATAAGCTAGTTAATTCTTCAATTATTGGCTTGTTTTCCTTTGGAAAATGCAAATTGAATGCATCAATAAAAATTTCTTTGATATCAATGCTTCCACCTATCCTCTTTTCTAAGAAGTTCTTGATGCTTCTTCTTTGCTAGAGCTTCCTAGAGTATACCCATCTGCTCAATAGTAATAGTTGCATAATCAAATTTGGGCAACTCAATTACTTCATCCAAGTTTACATCAAGAAATAATGTAACTTCAGCTCGCTTGGATGTACTTGGACTTGGCCTTGAGGATTGTAATGGTGTGGCTTCTATACTTGGCCTCTAAAGAACTTGACTAGGAGTAGTGAAATATTTTGGTAAGTTACCAATGTTTGCATTGTTATTTTTTGCTCTAACTTTGTTGTCAAACTTGATTCTTTAGGTGTGTCCTCTTCCTCTCTACTAATAGTAACACATTGATTATGTGTTGTAGGTGCAGGAGTATCTACTTGACCTATTTGAATTTGAGTTTGTTCTTTCTTTTCTATCTCAACTTTATAATTTTTATTTGTCTCACATTTTTCATGTGCACTTTCCTCTATAGTAATTGAGACTAGAGTACTTTGTGTGATTGTACCAATGGTAGGAGTAGTTGTCTCCTTCCTTTGATATACCACAAGGGGTAGTGTTGGTTGAATCATTGTGAATTGAGGAGGGGTTGAAGGTGTAATTTTTTTTTGTACTTCCTCCCCTATAGATACCTTGTCTGCCTTCTCAATCTCATCAACATTCAGCAGTATAAGATTTTCACAAAGTTTGTACTGGGTAGTGGATTCCACCAATATCTTTTTCAAGTCATCCTCTATGAGGGGGTTGATGTTTGAGTGAAGTCTCAGAGACATCCTTTATCTTTATAGTGTCATATTCTTTGTTTACCTCATGTGAAGGAATAGCACTTGGCACTATTGTATCTGGTACGCTTTGTTCTATTGGTTGGTCATCCTTAGCTAGTGCCTGTGTGTCTATGTTCATATTTGTGCCTCCCTGAACTATATCTTGTTCAATGTCATCTTCTTTTTCTCCTTCTTTTTCTTCACCTACCTCAATAGGTGCCTACAATATTGCATGGGATGTTGTCAAAGCATATAGTGATTTCCACATCAAAGTGGTCTTATCTACAACATCCTCAATGTTATTCTACAATATACTAAATGCCATGTATTTTGGCTCAAATTTTCTAGTGTTTTTCTTAATGGATTTTTCCATTGCACCCTTACTTAGTTTTGGCATTACTTGGGAAAGTGTTATTTCTCTTATTTTTTTTTTAGTATTCAAGCAATAATGCAACTTTTTCTCAACTCTCATACAAACTCTTGGGTATGGAGTTGGAAAGTTCAAGAGGATCCTTTTTAAATATTTTCATCATGGCATATACTACCTCTTCAACCTGATTCTTTTCAATCTTCCCAAGATTGTCAAACTCAATGTGAGAGAGTCCAAATAAATCAACATGATTTCTAATATTCTCACATAGATTATCTAAATCTGAGGAAGAATTGTAACGTACCACTTGAAACTAGTTTTTATCATTAGATTCAGTCTTCTCTTCATCAAATTCAATTGGAGCAACATATTTTCTCTTCAATCTCTTCTGAGATTCTTCTCCCTTGCTAGCTTGACTAGCTCTTTTCTCCTTTGTCTTGGCTACTTCCTTAGCCTTTTGTGTAGTGGCCCTTTTGCTAGTCCTAGTTGTAGGTATTGTAGGTTGAGTAGGTTTTGAAACCTTCTTTTGTTTGTTTACTACAGGTGACTTAGCTTTTCTTTTCTTTTGTTCAGTAGAAATGGGTGCTTCATTGGCTTCTTCTCCCTTAGCTCCTTCTACAATTTCTACTTCCTCTTATTTTTGGTCCTCTCCTTGACCTTGGGTGATAGAAAGTGGTGCTTGGGCATGTGCATTCTATTCTTCTTTATTATCATCATCATCATCATCTTCTTCTACCCCTTCACCAAATTTCTCTTTTAGATTCTTTACCATCTTATTCTTCTTTCTAATTCTTGAAGTAGTCTTCAAGTCCATTTTAATTTTTTACTTACCTATCATAGTTCCCAAAAGTTGTAGCCTCCTTGTCCACGTCTTATGCAAGTAATGTTGTTATTGCTGCAAAGGCTTCATCAATGTTGATTTCATATCCCAGTGGTCTTAACCATCTAACTTGAGGAATTATTGCATAGACATATGTATAGTCAATGTCAACTAGGAAGAAAATATCATCAAAATGTTTCTCCACTAGTGAAATTGGGATCCTTACTCTTTTCTTCGTTGACTGCTCAAAGTCTTCAAGGTAGCTTGTCATGACTAACTCAAAATTATCTCCTAATTTCTCAATGAATTCACCTATTTGCACTGCAATAGATCTATTCACCTTCCATGCAACTTTACCAAAAGCAAGGAATGTATTTTGTACATAAAAGAATATGCATACAAGAATATATCCAAATTTCCATTGTGCACTTTTGGTCTTCCTTATGGCTCCCAAATTCTCAGTCAATTGTTGCAACTACAACTCAACAAGATCATAAGTATAATATTTCTTCACTATTTTGTATCCCACATCCACTATAATACATGGAACATTGTTAAGCCTATTGGATTGATAGAACTTATGTGTTATTATCCTCACTACAAAAGAAATTAAAGGATTTGTGATTGTATCTATTGTCATCCCTCGTTTATTCTACATAGCACATGTATTCCTTTTAATTACCTCTTTTACTTCACTTCTCAAATTTGTTGGCTGATCTAGGGTCGGATATCCTTTAACCCTGTGCACAATTTTTTTGGTGATTTTCACTAGTCCATTCTCTAACCATATATAATTATCATGTATACTGCTCAAAACTATTTTATCCATTCTATTTTGAAAATTTTGGGGAATTCTAGGGAATGAGTTAACCCTTTCTTCTTAAATATTTTGAATTCCTCCTTCAATGCTTCATTTTCACACCATTTCTCATATGTCTCCTATGCTTCCAACCTTACATGTATATAAGAATCTAACATCTTGGATCATTAAGACTTGTGGTGGTATCATTGGAAACACATCCAATGGATCTCGTCTATAAGCTATGTCAGGTATGGCTTTAAAATTAGGTTATTGAATCTCATTACTTATCAATTGCACATTCAAAACTTCATTTCCCTCTACAAACTTGGCTACTGAAGAACTAGACATCATTTCATAAATCTAGATTTTGCAAAAATTCAAACTACATAATTCAGCACATGATAAATACCTTTACAATTCTGCAGTGATGGTGTCGAGTGACTATTGAATCTATTTGCAAAAGCTTAGAACAATTTCTTTGGTTCATCTTTAGCTTTGCATGCTATTCTTCAAATTTGAATAATGTCAAATGAGTAGAAATCAATCATATAGGCATCAAAACCTTGTAATTAATGCTTAGTGCTTACACAGTTGTAAGCTCAACTTCAATAAAGATTTGAACTCACTCAACTTCCACAAAGTTTCCTTTCCACTTAAAAACCACTACAAGCTTGGTCAACACTAAAAATTGTGATAGTTCGGCATCAACTAATATTTCACTCTGCAACCATAGTGAAACATTTCATGCTTGGCAATAACATGAAAACTAACAAAACTAAAAGATTTCTTCTTGATTTTTAACAACGCTTTGCATCTTTCTTCATGCATATGTAATATTTTCAGCACTAAATCCTTAGAACCGATGTAAAGTTTATCCTTTTAGATATCAGCCCCACTTACCTCTTGATTGCTTAATTGGAGGAGCTATGATCACTTGACCCATTGGGTGAAGTGATCCCTTCTACACTTGATGTGTTGCAATCTTCTTTTCTCTTCCATTCTTGTTCATCTCATCTATAACATTCTCAACATCTACCTTTCCTTTATCTTTGTTGAACTCATTTTTTGGTACCTTTGACCTTGTTGGATAATTTATTCTTATGTGACCAGTCTTCAAATAGCTAATACATGTCATCTAACTCAACCATCGACTGTAGTCACTTCTAAAATCTATTATTATGCAATTTTCAGCAACATGTCCATACTCTTGACAATTATGAAAACTATACCTTGTATTATAATCCCAATCATAAGATTTCCCATTATGCCTTACCTTTGTCTACTTGTTTGATTACCATTTAGGCTTGGATCTGTACTCATAAGCTCTATGTCCATACTTCTAACAGTTATAGCAATATCCTTCAAATCTTTATAAGCTTGTGGTCTTGGTTCTACATTCATGTGCCTAATGTCCTTGTTTGTTACATTTATGGAAATGACCCATAAATTTCTACTTAAGATTCTGATTTGCAATCTTGCTTCTGCAAACATTAGTAGTATGACCTATCTTACCACAATTATGACAAGTAGGTTTGGAGTTCTTACCTTTATTACTTGTCTATTTTCCACTTTTGGATGTTTCTCTTTCTTTAGTACTACTGTATCCCAATCTCAAAGTATTGTATTTGGATGTACGAGATCTCATCAATTTTTCAAAGTATTTGATGGCTTTACTAGGTTTGTTGAAACTATCAACAAAGTCCTTTTCTCTTTTCAAATAATTTCTTAGTTGTTCATTCTTCAACTTTAATGTTGTTATCTCAATATCCTTTTCATTTAATTCATGATTAACAGACATCATTTGACTCAAGGTTTCCAATTGCGTGTTAGCAATTCTAGTTACCTCTAATGTTTTCTCTTCTAATTTTTTGGTCAAAATCATTTTTTCATCTTCAATCATGGCTTTTTCCTCTTCAACTTTCTTTTTCTACTTGGTCACTTCACATAGCAATATTGATTGGATCTCTTGTTCTCTCTTTAGATTTCTAACCTCTTTAGATAGGGTTCCATTCTTTTCCATCAAATCTGCAACTGTTGTATCAAATTCATTGGAGTTTCCATTTGCAAATAATTTAGTAGTGTCAGTCTCTTGATATTGTGTGTCATTCTCTTGAATATAAATTTCCTTCCTTCTCTCTAATGATCTTTTTAACTCATCTCTTGCTTCATTTAGCTGATGTAGGGAAAGTTGTATTTCATTTTTTTTGTTTTCAATAGTCTTTCCCAGTTTTTAGACTTCCATCTCCAAGATCTTTCCTCAAAGTTGCAAAGATTTTATTTTAGAGAAATGTTCTCTAATACCAATTCTTGGAAATACAATAGGAAAGTAAACTCTGAGATGAGGGGGTGAATCAACACTAAAAAAAATCAACCTCTAAAACTATTCACCACACATCCATCTCATAGTCTATGCATATAAACTGAAATACCATATTAAGCATATACATTCATAGCATGAAAATAAATATTCAACACATGTATGACACATGATATTTGGTTACCCAAAAACCCTCCAAGGAGAAGGTAAAATTGGGGTGGGGATGTCACCCACAAATATTCACTACTATAGTAATAAAGTGTATCTAATGAAGGTTACAATGTTTGACCATGAAATATGATCTACCCTATGAAAGGTATGCCCTATTAAAGGCTTACAAGATTGTTAGATCTTACCCTATTAAAGAATTTAGAAAACCCTTCTAAAAGTGTATTTGGTAAGAGGACTTTAACTTATAATGAAGTAAGCACCCTATTAAAGGATTTATAAGAGACTAGTAGGACTATTATGTTAAAAGATTTATCTAATTCACCTATTCAAATGTCTAAGCAATGATCTTGTGGTAAGCACTCTATTGTTTGATGTCAGAACTGATGTGTACTTGATCTTTTCTAATCAAAAGTACCTATGTTGTCCTTTATTTTCTTTCCTCTGTTCTCCTTCTAACCAGTTCTGTAATGTAACTCAATCCATATGAATCACCATGAATGCTCTATTTGTGCATGCAAGCTCTCTTTAATTCAACTTAGCATTCCCTTTTCCTATATCTTTAAAATTTAGGGTTCATCTTCCTTAAAAACACCTCAATGATTTAGTGTTAGGTATGAATCAACAGTAGTGATTCACCCATATTGCCACTTAAACCTACCCTTTTTCTAATTGGATGTATGGCATGCATAGTGATTCACAATTAAGATTCATTCTTCTAATTGGATGCATAGCATGCATAGGGATTCACAATTGAGATTCATTATTATCAATAAAAATTATAAAATAATACTTAAGTCAGCTCAAAAGTGGTTTACATAGTAGTTTGTACCAATACAAACAACTATGTCAAAAGTGTATTACTCAGCATCTTAAGTCCCTAGCACTTGGAACTAACTATAACTTTAATGTTTTCACTCAGCATCTGAGTGACTCGGCATGCACTTCTTGTTCAACACTTGAATTACTTGACACATACTATCAGCTTGACATCTGAGTGACTTGGCACTCACTGTTTACTCGAGATGCACTATCTTATATGTTATGCTCAGCATATGTTACTTATTCAGTATGAACTAATTAAATGACTTAAGTGTATAGGCACTCATTAGTCAAAACCAATCTGAGATCAACATCTACTTGTGTGTTCATCCCAACAATATGACCCTCTATGGTTTGATATGCCTTAGTAGGATCTTTAGTTTTCTTCTCTTCAAATGCCAATTTACTATATTCCTTGGCATCTATGACTAAAATCTTGTGTTTCATACATTCTAATTGTTCATTGAAGTCAATAGTAATAATAGGTGTTTCAATAATTGATATAGTTACATGTTTATTCATTCCTCTCTCCAATCTTATGATATTCCTTGATTTGAACAAGATGGATGTATCAAATAAAATGTCCTTGATGGATTTAGGATCTTACTCCCTTTTCTCTTTCTTATTAGACACTATTTACTTTGTCTTAGTTGACACTGGAGTCACATTGGGCAATGTGTTGTCAAGGGTTTCATCCTTATTAGTGACTGACTCTATCTATTTTTCCTTGTCTTGATCCGTCTTCTCCATAGTCTCAACTAATTATTTTGCATCATTATATAGATCCTCTATATTATCCAATTCAACTTTCTCATCTTCCTTTTCCTCTTCTAGAGTTGATCTCAACATTGCAAATGCTTTCTCCTGCATCAACTCGCTCTCTTGAACTACTTCCTCAATTATTTTTCTCAAAATTCTATAGCCTCTTGTCTTGGACATGAATTTCTTTTTAAAATCTCTTAGGGCTATAGACATATGAATCTTCCCTAAATCTATCATTATTTGGGCTAGAGTTGTTTCCCTTATTTGTTTCTCACTAGACAATGCCCATTTTCATTTAGAATCCATTTTATTATACAACTTCTCATGTACTAATTTACCTAACTCAATGGGAGTATATTTAAATTTACCATCATATCCAAAATTGCTTGTTCAACTTTTTCTTTATCTCCTTTATCTAAAAAAAAAATATTTTACATGCTTAAATCTAGAAAGGCATGCTAAACTTTGAATATTTTTATATACCTTGTCTATATCCTCAAGAGGTTTCATAGGTACAGTCTAAAATTTATGCAAATCATCAAATTTTGTCCTTTCTCTTTTAGCATCATCTTCTTCATCATGTTTGACAATGAGTTTTCTCCTTAGCCTCTTTTTCTATCCTTTCTCAATCTCCTTGGCCAATGATTTATTTTTCTTAGGAGATTTTCCCTTTATTGGCTTGCTAATCTTCACAATTCCTTTCTTGCACTTGGCAATAGAAAGGGATGTTTCCTTTAATCCCTATCGTATTACTCTTCTTTGCATAGAGGAGGGTGGTTTAAGCACTTACTTCAAACTCATCTTGACCTTAGGATCAAAAATTATTTTCTTTTTGCCTTTTGGTGTCTACAGCTTGACAACCACCAATTCCTTACCCTTAGATTCATCTTCTTCATCACCACTCTCCTAGTCTTCCCCTTTTCCTTATGTGATTTTTAGGGATGCCTCTCCAAGTTTTCCTTCTAAAACTTCTACCTATTTCTTCATTTTTATGTCCATCTTTGGAACCTTTGTCTACATCAACATCTTAATCTTTGCAATCACATATGCGTTGAATAGCTTATAATTCTTATCAATTTCTTCTGACAATAATATTGTAATTGTTATACACACTTCATCAACATTTACTTCATAATGCATTGGTCTTCACCATGTAACCATTGGTATAACATCTTGGGCATAGGTATAGTTGGTATCAACCATGAAGCATATGTGATCATAATAATGATCAACAACTGACTTAAAGATTCTCATCATGTTTTTTATTTTCCTCTTAAATTCATCAAAATACCCATCTATAATTATCGAGCAAACATTTCACGTAATTATTCAATGTAACCATTGATCTTCTTGGTTACAAACCTATTCTTATCCCACACAACATCTCCAATGATAGGAAATGAATTTTGTACATAAAAGAATAGGCACAATATAAGTGAGTCAAACTTACATGAGGTGTTCTTTTCTTTTTTGATGGCTCTTTGATTCTCAACTAGTTGGATCAACTACAACTCATCCAAAGCATAACTAGGATCCTTGTTTATAATTCTATAACTCAAATCTATTGCTATAGAAGGTACACTATTCAATAAGCTTGACTAATAGAACTTGTGAGAAATCACTTGAACTACAAACTCAACAACAAGATCATCAATTGCATCAATTGACATCCCTCGATAATTCCATTTTTCCTTGGTAAGTTCTTTAATCACATTTTTGGCTTGATATCACACAATCTTCACTCAGTCAAGGGTAGGTATCCAATGACTTGGTGGATGATTGATTTTGTAATCTTCATTGGACCATTTCCAGTCACAACTTCATATCATGTATTCTACTCAACATTATTTTTATTTGGTAGACCTTAAAAACCTTTGGAAAAGCTAGGGTATGGCTAAACCCTTTCTCGACAACTATTCTATTTTCATCCTTCAAAACTCCATTATCACACAGCTTTTCATATGTATTTCTTAGCACAAAATCTCCAATTTCTCCAATATTGTACATATAGAAGATTGCACATCATGTACCATGATGAATTGTACTGGAAGAGATGATAATGCATTAGATGCATCCCCAATCATCTCTATCTCAAGATAAGCCTTGAATTTTGGTGGGGGGAATGCATCATTTATTACAATTTGAGCCTAACTTCCCTCCAATACCTCCTTCATTTCACTTCCAAATGCAGAAAATGTCATTGTGAACTAGGGTTTTTGAAACTTCAAATAATTTCACAAAGTAGCAAACTTGGTTCCAATAAACTTCACAAACTTTAATTACTTTTGTTAATGGCATACACAAGATGTCTACAAACCATGCAAAAATCACTCTATAATTACCTTTGAATCAGTCTACAAACTCTAAATCATTGGGTGAATGAAGAAATGAACACAAAAATGACTATATATTCTCAAATGGTTGAAATGCCCATATATATAATGTTTCGTACATATAGTAGGTAGATTCAAAATGCATTAGAGATGTCTTGACATCCATAAGACAACTCGACATTCATACTCCATTCACTAGCATGGTCATGACACCAACTCGACCATAGTAACATACAAATTTGATCACATCTAATATCTATACTGATGCTCGACATCATCTATGCTCCAACTCGATATTTCTTTTCTTTTCTTCATGCACACCTCATAACTATCCCAATGCATCTCATCTTATTCAAATATGGAATTTTACATATTTCATGTGAGGAATTGATGTAAGATGTAATATTTAAGTACACAGTTCCTCACATACCTTCTTTTCTCAGTTTGAGGTAGTGTGATGACATGATCCATTGGATTGGGTGATCTCAACTTCACTATTTCCAATATTGTTTTCTTCATCTTTCTTTATCCATGTTTGATTCATTTCATTTCTTGTCTATTCTACATCAGCTTTTCCTTTTCCTTTTTTCAATTCATTGCATGGTGCAGGTGCTCAAGTCCTACTAATTCTGCTCAAATGTCCAATCTTATGACAACTATAGAAAACTATATTGTCATTCATCCAACTCTTGGATTTTCCATTGAAATGTATCCTAATACAATTTTCCACAATATGACCATATTCACCATAGTAATGAAAATTGTACCATGTGTTGTAATCCCAATTGTATGAGTTACCTTGCTTAAGTGCATTTACTTACTTCTTGGTTGTCTAATTAGGTTTTGCCTTTGATCTACTATCTTGAGCTCTATGTCCATACTTTCGAAAATTGTAGCAATATCCTTCAAATCTAGGTGCAGCTAGTGTATTTTTGGCTTTGGATCTGCACTCATGTGCTTGATGTCCTTACTTCTTACAATTGAAACAATTACCAATGAATTTAGGCTTGGGGTTTTTCTTACCATTTTTCTTATGTAGATGTTTGATGTATGACCTAGTTTCCCATAGTGATAACATGTAGGTTTTCTAATCTTTGGCTTTGCATTCCCCTATTATCTACTATTTGATGATTCTCCTTCCTCGATAGATGATAGGTGCTTGACATAGCCCAGTCTAGATGTGTCATGGAGCCTTCTTTGTGATCTCATCATCTCTTCATAGCATCTTACAAATACTTTGGGTTTGTTCAACCTTTTAGTGAAATCCTTTTCAAATCTTAACTCATTCCTCATATGATCATTTTCATATTTCATATTTTCAATCTCCACATCTTTCCTATTGAGTGCTTGATTTGCACATAGAAATTTATTAAGCATATCAAATTGATTAACTATGAGTTTTTTCACATCAGATATTCTTTTATCAATTCTTGTGGCCATTTATCTCTTATCTTTATCATCCATTGTCTTATCTTCCTCAACTTTCACTTTTTGTTTAGTCACCTCACATAGTCTTACTGATTGGATTTCATGTTCTCTTTTTAGTCCTTGTATCTCATCATTCAATGTATTATTCCTTTCCAAAAGATTTGTTATTGTTGTATCACTTTTATTGGAATTTCTATCAACAAGTAGTCCTTCAGTGTCTTGTTCTTGATATTGTGTGTCATTTTGTTGGATTTCTAACTCTTTCCTTTTTTTAAGGATTTCTTCAATTCCTATCTTTCTACTTCAAGCTACTATAGTGCAAGTTATATATCAAGATTATAATTTTCAATGATCTTTCCCAACTTATAAGCCTACATCCCAAAGATCTTAACTCTCAAGTGATTAGAATTTTTCTAAGAGAACAAAGCTCTAATACCAATTGTTGGAAGTCTATTAGGAAAGTGAGATATTGAGAGGGGGTTTAAATCAGGATCTATAAAACATTTTTCCTCTAAAACAATTATCAAACTAATATCAATCACCACTAATAATCCTTAGCTCAAAAAATATATGAATCACATAAACATATACTGCAACAATGTATTAGATCTAATCTACTATTCATAACCATAAACATGAAACTAAATGATCAACACATAACACAAAGATTTGGTAACCCAAAAACCCTTTAGAAGGTGAAGGTAAGAATTGGGTGGGGATGACACCCTCGAATCTTCACTACTACACCAATAAAGTTTTCCTATTAGGGATACAATTTTGATCACTTCTAATGATCTACCATGTGAGGGTCTACCCTGTTAAGAGCTACAAGACTTATTTAGTCTACCTTGATTAAAGGATTTAAAACTCACAACAAAGTAAGCACTCTATTAAGATATTTACATAGGCCTATTTGGACCACTATGTTAAGAGATTTTCCTTGATTCACTTTGCTAAAATACATGTATCAGTATTGGATCCTTTGGTTAGCACACTATTGCTTGATTATGGATCTCCTATTTCCAAATTTTGATCCTTTCACTAATCTGATATACCTTTTTTATGCACTTCATTGTTCTACTTGATTAATCTATTTTATTTCACCTCTAGACTCTGCTTCAAGAATCCAAACTTTTCTTCTCATACATACACTCTTTCCATCATAAAACTAGGGTTTGGATCCTCCTTTTATAACTAGTTGGAGAAGGTTCTAGATCAAGATCAACAATCCAGATTTCTCCCTTTTTCTCCTTAAACCTTCCATTTTTATGATTAGTTAAACACCTTGCATAGGGATTAAAGATCCATGCCAAAATATGTAATAATCTCCTTAAGTTACTCCTTGATTATTAAAACATGCATTAAGTCAGCCAAAAATGGTTTACCTCAGTGTTTGTGCAATTCCAAATAAATATGTTAATACTGGATTTCTCAGTACATGAACACTATGACACTCAGTCATGACTAAGTTTCATGACGTCCCTTGGCTTATGATTGCTTGATACTCATTATATAACTTGACATGAACTAGCCTTTGTATAGCTTGACATATAATGTCTTTTGTATCACTCATCATACATAGAAGTATGCGGCAAACATAGACTTGCTTGTCAATAACATTTTCTCAGCCTTGGCTGAAATATAAACAAGTCTAAATACATTTCTTGGCCTTAGTAGGATGGCTCGATCACACTGATGACTGACCAACTCTTCCATGTAAATGACTAAGCATTTGACACTAATGGACAACAAGTTGTAGGGATAAACACATGTAAGTGTCAATTTTTTTCTCTTCCACATCACTTTGGAGTAATTTTTTAGAAAGCAGAAAATATAATATTTTTCCAAAATCTAAGCATTATGTTAGTTTTCATCTTAAGGTCTACAGATATTTTTGGAATTCTTTCGAAATTGTCATGGTCATTCTAATCTTTCTAGTGACCATTTGGCATGCTTACACTACATATTAATATTATTTTTTCTAATACATTTATATTTTAATGTTTTTATATTAAATTTTTATTTCTCTTGTATTAATCTCTATCTTATTTTATTTCCATTCATTTTTCCATTGTTATGTTCCTATTTCATGCTTCTTTCACCACCCAACTCTTCTTTTTTTTCTCTATAAAACCTCCTATTTTTCCTTGAGACAATAGTTTTCATTTCTCATCTTCCTCTTCTCCATAATAAGGTTAATCTAATTCTACATTATTTTAATTTTTTCTTCTCAATATTTCTCCTCCTTACACCTTGATTAGGCTCATTTCTTATTTATCATCTCCAAAATATATTAGGGGTTACACATATGTACTTAACATAAAAAAAAATATTGTATCTATACTTTCTATTCAAAATGGAATTCAATGAAGAGATTTAATGGAGATCTCACCATTAATTAATTTTTGTTAGAATCTAAAAAGATGAGTGACCCAAACTATCTAGTGCAAATGAATAGAAATAAAATTTTGAATATATATAATATAAGATCAAATAACAACATAGAGTTAGTGTACAAGAGAAAATTGCAAATGATAAAGAAGGAAATTAGCATTAGGAGAATGCAAGAGAAAAAGATGAATAAGATAATTACAAAAGATTGGTTAGGAGTGACTACATCTCTATGTAATAAGAGAGGGGAGAGGTGGTAAATACAACTAAGAGGAAGAGATCACCACAGTATCCTAATAAGAAAAGTGTAACTCCCATGAAATATGTCAACATTTTTCTCTTGTTCACATGAATTAATCACTCTAACAAACCTAAACAAGATAAATTTAAAGTTTAGAAAAAATATAGAAATAGAAAAATAAATAACTAGGTAGAAAATAAAAGCATGGACTAACATTTTTATAGAAACAATACAATTAGTACTTAATAAGTTAGACCTATGTATCTTAATGTCTACGTATTGGACTATGAATCATAGTATAATTGTATTTATACTTGTAGCTTTACAAAAGGGACACAAATATTGAATGTTGCACAAAAATCATAAATGTATAAATATATTTACACCATAAAGTAAAAACAAAATTATAATATATATTTGTACAAATTCCAAGTTCAAATGTCTATGCTCAAGTAGGGGATTGATCTTCTAACAAGAGAAACTTATGCATACAATTAAATTAACACTTTTAACGAACATATGATGAAAAAATATTTAATTATTTTGTATTCATGATGTAGCCTTAATCTTGGCTTTGGATACTTAATACTAGTATAAAATAATATCACATACCAAAGTAATTAACAATGAAGTTTGAATTCAAATTCATCCATGGCGAGCCCTAAGCCTCTAGACCCTCCCCTACCCTGATCTGCAGATGGTGTTAATCATGCACAAAGATTTGGCGGTCATGATAGATGGGTGCAAGATCGAGGAGGAGGTGGGGGAAGAATCTTTTTGACCCTACTCTTTTGGGAAGAGGTGAATCTACTAGTTGCTTGGTGGAGAGTGGACAGAAGATGACAAATGGGACCCTAGGAGGTTGGAAGAATTCTCTTGTGGGTTCCCATGTGGTTAATGTTTCTAAGGAGGAACCAAAGATTTCTCATAATGTCAATGGGCTAGTGATCTCCCTCCTAGATGCTTGGGTGAACAATGTTACCTTTGGCCTAAAATTTTGTGTTGTGGGGAGATTTGTGGCCTTAGAATCCACGATAGGGATGGTGCATAAGTGGGTTAGCAAAAAATGGAAGATGAAGGGTAGCATTGATATCTCTACTATGCTAAGTGGCCTCTTCTATTTTAAATTCTTTGTGAAGGAGGATTTCAATTTTATACTCTCGAGAACTTAGTATTATGGGAAGCATTTTCTTGCACTAACGAGGTGGCACCCAAAATTTGATGCTAGTATAGAACTTAATAAGCTAGCTCCTGTCTGGGTAAGCTACCTAGATTACCAATCAAATTTTGGGATGAGAAGATCCTAAGGTGGATAGGAAATTTCTTTGGTCACTTTGTGACTGCAGACAAGGTGACAATGCAAAAATCTAGACTAGTGTATGCTAGATTCTATGTGAATGCGGCATTAAATCAAGCTCTCCCAATTGATATTACTCTAAAAACTAAATGGGGAGAGAAATACCAACCCATAGGGTATGAGAATGCAGGGATTTTCTATCAAAAATTTAGGAAATTTGGACATCTTCTTGTTGACTATAAAGCCCAAATGCAAAAAGAGAAACAAAAAGGACCCCTTGTAATAGTAAAAGAGTTTGCTAGGGAACCCTCGAAAGCCCCAAGACTAGAGGAGGAGGTTGTTGATGTTTAAAATATGGAGGAAAATATGATTCAGGATACCCTTGCTAAGAGAGTTGGGGGGTAGAGTATACCTGAAGTAAGGGAAGCTCTAGAGGAGAATAGAAAAATGGAAGAATACCCATTTAGACATGAGATAGAGGAATTAATATGTTTACCCCTAGGGGGACTTAAGGAAGGATAAATGATGGAGGAAGGTAAAATTGTGGCACGCCATTCCCTTCCTAGTTCACCAACAAGTCTGGGTGACATGCACTTGCAAGAACAAATTGAGGTAGACCGTGGTACCTAGGAACGGGTGTGCATTCCTCTAAGAGTGATAAAGGCCTCCCCAATAGAGATTGTTGCAAAGGTGATGGAAAGTTTGGAGAAGGCTGAAAAGGAACTAAGTCCCACTTCACTACAAGAAGGTGATAATGGGGAATGGGAAATTTAGAAAAGGAAGAAAAGGAGGGGAAGAAAGTAGATGTAGGAACTTTTGGGACAGCTGGAAGACCAACTAATAGAGCAACCATGACAAACAAGTAGCAAGGGACATGGCCAGTGGTAAGTAGCTTACACTGGAGACTGTAATAAGAGGTAAGAAATGAAATTCCTCTCTTGGAATCTAAGGGGGCTAAACAACCCCCAGAAGCAATATGCTCTAAAGTAGTGTATATTTTAGGAAAAAGTTGATTGTTTGTTAATTCAAGAAACAAAAATATCTAGTGCTAATTTTGTTAGACTAGTAAGTCATGTCTAGCCATGGGCTTCCTTCATACATATGGATGTTGATGGAGCCTCAAGGGGTGTTGCAACCATGTGGAACCCATGCTATATGACTGGGATTGAGATATGGAAGGACAAAAAAATTATAATAACTGAGTTCCAAACTAGTAATAAAAATGGGGGCTTATAAACATTTATGCTTCTAACAGTAAGGTAGGGAGGAAGGAAACTTATGGAAATTTGGAAAGGATTATAGAAAACATGAAGGATAAATAGTTAATGTGTATGGGAAATTTTAATACCCCCTCTATCACTTAGAAAAATTAGGGGGAAATAGAGACAGCCCTGAAAGCTTGCAAAATCTTCATGATTTTATGGGAAGAATGGATTTTATTGATGTTGATTTAAGAGGGAACCCATTCACATGGACTAATAATATAAAAGGAAGAGATCTCATCCAAGTAAGACTAGATAGATTGATGGTGTTAAGGAATTGGGACCGATTGCGTAATTCCCTTTTAGAGAATCTCACAAGTACTACCTCTGATCATTTCCTTTGAATTTTTCATTGGGAGGATAGTTTAAGAGGAGGATCAAAACCCTTCAAATATGAAATTATGTGGTAATCCCACCCATAATTCAAAGATTGAATCCAAGAATGGTGGAATATAAAGATAGATGGTACTACATTGTATAGACTAACATAGAAGTTAGATAATATAAGGAGGAATGTTAAAGATTGGGCTAAAATTTCTTTTGGAGGTTTGTTCAAGATTAAAGGGGAAGTGGAAAAAAAACTTTAAAAGCTACAAAAGGAGATTGCTAAGGGTAATAATCTAGATGTTTCTACTCAGGAAGAGGAAGAATATAGAAAAAAATGCAAGGACATCATTTTAAGGGAGGAAAATTTTCGAAAGCAAAGATTGAGGGTTTAATGGTTAATGGAGGGAGACAAGAACACCACTTTCTTCCATAGGTCAGCTTCCAATCATAAGAGAACAAACACGATCAACAAGTTGGAAGGAGAAGGAGGAAGAGGTTATAAGGATCAAGAGGATATGGGAAGATATATCATAGAATATTTCTGCAAGGCCTATAAAAAGAATAATAATATTGGAAATCAAGTTATCATATTAAGTTTGATAAATACAATCTAACTAGTGCTGGGAGATGTGGGGAATAATAGCATTTTGGGAAACCTCACGAAAGAGGAAGTGAAAAGGGTTGTGTTTTCCATGAAAGCCTATAAGGCCCCAGGACTTGATGGTTTCCCCTTAAAAATTTTCCAGCAATTTTGGGAGATCGGCAAAGGTGAACTGATATGAGCTACTAGAGATTTCTTCAAAATGGGGAAGATGCTAAAAAGGATAAATAAAACCTTTATTGCCTTGGTCCCCAAGACTCTGACACCCTTGGTTCTACATGATTTTAGACCTATAAGCCTCTGTAACACAGTGTATAAGATATTTGCAAAAGTGTTAGTGAATAGGATTAAGCCTTTCCTTGAAATCATTATAGGAACACTAATGAAGGGGTTTGTGCCAGGTAGAAAAATCCTAAACACAGCAATAGCTACTCATGAAATCATACATTCTATGGAAAGGAATAAAAAACCTAGTATGGCTTTCAAGCTGGATATCTCAAAGGCATATGATAAGGTAAAGTGGGACTTCCTATATGATGTGCTTGAAAGAGTGGGGTTTAATGGTAGAGTCATAAATCTTATTAAGATGATGGTAGGGATGGTTCAGTATGCAGTCCTTCTAAATGGCTCTCCTTGGGGTAATTTTTTTGTGAAAAAAGGACTAAGACAGGGTGACCCGCTATCTCCTTATCTTTTTATTATGGTGGCAGATGTGTTGGGGAGATCATTTTCTAAATTGGTTAATATAAGATGTGTTAAAGGAATAAAACCTAGAACTACTTTTGATAATAAAGTGTTACAATAATTTGTGGATGACATTTTTTTTTGGTGAATCCTCTATAATGGAAGCTGAGACATGGAAGAGTATACTTAGAAATTATGAAGAAAGTTCAAGGCAGCAAATAAATTACTCTAAGAGTAAGCTTTATTTTTTTAATACTGAGGCTATTACGTAGAGGAGGATGAGGAACATATTAGGTTGTCAGTCAACCAACCTCCCAGACACATATCTTGGACTACTGTTAACCACTAAGGAGGTGACCAATGAATTTTAGAACACTATTGTTGAAAGAACCCAAAAGAAGTTGGCGGGATGGAAAGGGAAGATTCTAAGTAATGTTGGTAAGTTACAGTTATTCTTTATGGCTCTCCAAGGCATTCCAATTTAATTTTTGTCTCTTTTTAAAATTAATCAGAACATGGCTAACAAAATAGAGAAAATACAGCGGAACTTTCTTTGATCAGGAATGGAAGATAAGAACAAATTAAACCTGGTCAATTGGGAGGAGGTTTGTAAACCAAAGGAGAGGGGGGGAATTGGAGTTAGAAGACTTCAAGACCTGAATAAGGTTCTCCTTGTGAAAGTTGGATGGAGACTAGGAGAAGAAATATTGATTAGAGCAATATCATGAAAGCTAAATATCTCTCAAACTCCCTATTCACCCATAATATTTTTAATAATGATCTCCCGCAAGGTTCCAAAATTTGGATGAATAGTATTAGGAGTAGAGGACTGCTAAGGGAAGGGTTAAGATGGTTTTTGGGAAATGGGCATAACATTAGGTTCTAGGAGGATAGCTGGATGGGAGGGAAACCATTGGTTTACAGTAAATTCAAAAGACTAATGGAGAAATTGAAGGAGGAGATGAGACAGAGAGTGGTGGATTATATTGAACAAGGAAGAAGGTGGAAGAAATTGAAAAATTATACATATTCCTAGGAGGATATTCAACTTCTTAAAGAACTGGAAGAATTGATAGAATCACAAAGAATTCCAATTCTAATTCATGAGTAAAAAGTGGTATGGGACTTAACTCCTAGTGGCAATTTTTTAGTCAGATCGGCTTACAAACATCTAAGGAGTAAAGACTTGTACTCCCTAATATGGTGTAAAGTTTGGATAGGTAATCTCCTTCCCAAAATTAATTTCTTCTGGTGGACTATTCAACATGGAAAAATTCTAACATTGGACAATTTTAAAAAAAGGTTTTTTTTTTTTTTTTTTGTACCAAATAGATGTTATCTTTGCAAAGAAGAGATGAATATCTCCCACCTATTTCTGAAATGTCCATATACTTTAAATATTTGGGAGTTTGTTTGGGAGAAATTGGGATTATGTTGGGTGTTGAAGGACAACTTAAACCAATTTGTGGAAAACTAAGATTGTCCCTTCTATCACCCTAAACTAATACTCCTATGGAAAAGTGTTCCACCATATGTTTGTTGGCATATCTAGAAAGAAAGAAAGAAAAAAAATATTTTGGGAGGAGGAAAAACCAAAGGAGGTTGTAATGGGAATTATGCAGAAATTGCTGAAGGAAAATATAATGATTTCTAAATGCAAGCTACCAAAGGAAGAACCAAGTGAAAAAGAAAGACAAATAGCAAAGAGATGGGGTATCCAAGAGGATTACAACCATTTTGACAACTCCAAGGTTTTAAAGAGACAGGAAAACAAGATGAAAACCACCAACCGTAACACAACTTAAGCTAAATTTTGATGGTGCTATAAAAGGGGGTATAGGAGTGGTGGGTGGAGTGTTGAATGATGGAAATGGTGATGTGTTGCTAGTCTATTCTGGGAATGTTGGAGGAGCAAGTAATAATCTAGTTGAAGTAATGGCTTTGCTTTGGGGCCTACAATTGATAAGAGAAATGCAGATAAAGGAAATAACCATAGAAGGTGACTCCAAATTAATCCTTGATTTGGTGAAGGGAGTTTCCAAACCAAGCTAGAATATCCTAAATGTTATCATGGATATAAGACATATCATAGATGAGATGGAGAAAGTCTAGTTGCAGCATATTTAGAGAGAAGGAAATATAGTGGCAGATGCTACTGCCACCATGGGATTTGAATTAAGGGAATTAACATGTTGGAGAAACTTAGAAAGTCTAAAGGAAGAAATTAAGGCTTTGATCAACAAGGAAAAGGAGGGGAGAAAAAGTTAAGTATGATTAGGAAAATAAAGGTCAATGCCAATTTTGGTAACATTATACCTAGGAAGATGAAATGTGCTAAATTTAATAAAAAGTTTAAGGGGGAGTTAATAAGACAACACTGTACTGATTGGATAATAAATGGAGGTGATTTGAGGTGGCAATTATTTTTCCATTATGGAAACACAAAGAAAAATTTGAATTACTTCCTTTTTGAAAGTATGAAAAATTTTAGTACCAAGGCTATCAGTAAATTCAGGGATGTGAGAATAATAATGCTAAATATGTGTGAATCCCATCATAATTTTGATTGGGATTTTGAAGCATCTCGAAAACTAGTTTGGGAGACAATTAAAACCTGTGTTGGTGTTATTTGTATAATTGTTGTGATATTTGTGGTTAATATTTGCAAGAAGCATGATGGCAAGGAAGTTCAAATGTGAATTACTGAGGTTGGAGGGTCAAAAATTAGTGAGGAAGAGATGGGTGGAGATTTGAATAGACTGGAACCATTGAAGATTGAATTTTTTAAAAATAGAATGGCAACCTAGTTTTTGTTAAAGGAGGGGATATTTCTTCCCTATATGCAGGCGATGGTGGGATATGATGAAAATTGTGCTCTCTAATTTGTGAACAGGTGGAATGAGTGCAAGGTCACTATAATGGAATTACATTCCAAGTAAATAAGGAAGTAATAACAATGGCCACTGGGTTGTCCATGAAGGGGGAAAATGGAGGAAGGTCATGAAAATTGTAGACGAGGCCAGTATGATTAGTTTTTTCAAGGAAGATGAAGAACCAGTGCATTATAGGGGAGGATTCAAAAGGGATAAGCTACCAACTCTATGGGATGATGTCTGCCTAATGATTATGAAATACCTTATGCTTGAAAGCAGGTTTGCAGTTTACTACTACTATCACTTTCCACTGCTCAATCATTTTAGAAAAATGGATTTCATTTCTATTTTTTTTTTCTTTTACATTCTCTGGAGGATATGGTTAATGATGTTAGGGAAAAAAGGAGTAAGGGTCAAAATTTTACCATTATCCACCAAGGTTTGATCTTTAGACTCTATCAGTTCCATCTTGCCCTCTATCCCCCTAGGGTTATAGTGGTTGACCACTAGTGCCATCACCAGAATTCCCCCCAAGTACTAGCACAAGTACCAAAATCTACACCATGTGCCCCTCCCCCAACAGAGATGATAAGAAACAGAAAAAACTAGAGTTGGCTATTGGAAAAAAGGGTTGTAAAAAAATTAAGGTTGAAAAACTAGTGGAGGTGGAAATTGAGGATTCTGAAGAGGAGGGAGGAGGAAAGGGTAGGAGAAGGTCAAAAAGGCTTGCTAAAACCCAAGCTAGGTATAAGAAAAAGTCCAAAAGATATAGGGTGGAAGAGGAGGAAGAGGAGAGTTCTGAGAGCAAGGAAAGGGAGCTAGAGGAGGAGAATTTCTCTAACTCCAAGAGAGAAAAAGAGGAAGGGAAAAAATAAAAAAGTTAAAACTTAGTGGATAATACCAAGGTGTCTACTGGTAATACCCAAGCATCAGCTAGTAAAGACATTACCACTGAGACTCATGTGTTGGCCAACTTCACCCTCTAGCCCATTACTTTCTATGAAGAGAGTAACAAAGCGGACACTTCCCCCATCACAACTTCCTCTCCAGTAAATGAAAAATGTAATGTTTTTACTAACCCTCAAGTTTTGCAGGATGAAAATCAATTGACAAAGACTAATGAGGGAATTGGAAAGGTTGATAAAGAAAGTAAGGAAAAAGAGGAGGAATGAAATGAAAAGACTAAACAGCTGGAAACAAGAGTCAAAATCTTGGAGGAGGGATTCTACACTTTCTCTAAATTTTCACTAAAGGTCACTCATGCTGCTGCTACCACCCTCCAATTGCTAGCATAGGAGAAGGATGAATCGAGGATGACCATGGAAGATAATAAGCTCCTCTATAATTTTCTTGCTGATGACTAGTCTCAGGTTCTTCTGACCGCTAAAGGAAAAGAAAAAGATGAGAAATAATTTGACTACTTATGAGGGATTTAATGATCCTAGTTTATTTTGTTTTCTATTGTTACCTAGTTTTTTGGTTTATAGCTATTACTAAGATTTGGGTTGGCCTGTTAGAGCCAACAATTTTTATTCAAAACTTTATAGCTTGTTTAGTACTATAGTTTATTTGTTTATGTTAATGGTTGTGTGTTGTATGGGTTGCATTGGCTTACTTTTACCTATTGTGTTTATCCTGAACATTAGTTGGTTGGATTGTTATAGACATTTGCTAGACTTGCTTAATTCTTGCTAGAGTTTTTTGGTTGGTATAGTTTATGTGGTTGTGTTGCCGCTTGTTACTTTTGTAGGCATTTGCCGTTAGTGTGCTACTTACCAACATTCTTTTTGTAAGGGCTAACCCCCTTGTTTTGGTCACTTTATAT
Organism: Cupressus sempervirens; assembly: GCA_028749045.1. Taxonomy (NCBI): domain Eukaryota; kingdom Viridiplantae; phylum Streptophyta; class Pinopsida; order Cupressales; family Cupressaceae; genus Cupressus; species Cupressus sempervirens. Next base: position 754,005,301 of record CM053789.1, on the reverse strand, counting down.
TTCAAAAAAAATGAAGTTGTCATGATATACCTTTGTCTCCATGGTAAATTCACCTTGTTGTTCTTGTCGCGAATTAAGTCTAGCATCAAGGGTTTATTAATGGGATACAACTTTAATTAGGATTTCCTTCTTTGTAGATCCAAAGCATTGCATATTTGATCAATATTTAGTTCAAAGGTTATGAATAAGAAATCAATAAATAGTGAACCCAAAAAAGAATCATTCAATTGTATGAGGGAGATAATCTCCTTTCTTACAAAATAGTCAATTAGATTTTGATAACCAAAAGAGACAAGACATCAAATTAAATGAGAGGCCTATAAATCTAAAATGAGTTCGTCCAATGAGAGTTCTAAGATATTATTTAAATTTAATTTGTATCCTTAAGAAATAGAGAGAATTCATTTAATTTTAAGTTCTCTATGGTAATATTGGGCATATCCTAGGAAATTGGACCAAGAGTAGCTTGAAAGTGTTGGATCTAACTTGTACAATATTTTATATGGACCATACTCTATAAGATAAACTTGAAATAGCAAAATTGGCACAATATTGGTTTCAAAAAAATAATAGTATGTTTCCTTGCCATGGTTTTTTGTATCAAATTATAGTTACTTACATATTGTGGTGTAATGTATAAAATGGTGATCCAATATTGATCAAAATATGTATATGGTATTATTGTGTTTCCATTTGTATACTTTCAAGTTCATACTTATTTTGATTATTTGTATGGCTTAATTTTGTACCAAATTATTTAAGTTTGAGAAAAGATTTTTGGAATAATTGACTCAACCCCTCCCTTATAGCCCCCTCCCCTAATTATTATGCATTTTCAACTCTTGGTCCCTTAAAGATAGAGATCAACCACTTGAGGGGAGATCTTAGAAATATGAATAGATGGATAAAGAGTACTACTATGATGAGTTTCTATAGATTATGTTGGATGGTGTGTTAAGCACTAAATTAGATAATGAGGAGTTGAAAGAGAACATCAAGGAAGGTAATGCATGCATCTCCAAATTGAGGGATAAGATCTAATAACTTAAATAAATACACAAGGATGTTAGCCAACAGTTAAAGGGGTCAATGGAGAATGTGGGAAATTTAAAACAACAACTAGATGGTTGAAAGAATATAGAAGAATATATCAAGGAAAATATCAAAGAAAAAATGGAAGAATGGAAGAAAACTAAGGAAAATCTCAAAAGTATTATCGAGTCAAAGAAAAATGGATTTTGAATCAAGAATAGATGAGGAAGATATTTGAAGAAATTTTTTGTGAAAGAATTATTATTTTGGATCAAATTGTGGCCCTACATAAATTACATAGGGACATGGAATTATTAGGTTTCACTAATGAATGTTTAGATTGGAAGGTTGAGATTAAAAATAAGGAATTTTAAGTTGAAGCAAAGTCTAAGGTAATAAGTAAGGCCAATAATTCTAGAACATATACAAGAAGACCTATGGTTAGGAAACTAAATTCTCAAAGGTATTTATCTTTTAACTTCATTGTTTCATATGTACTAATTTTGATAATAAGGTTGTAGAATGAAAGAGAGGGAAGGAACACAATGTTCAATGTTTTAGCTATCACAAGTTTAGTCATAAGGAAAATCAATGTAGAAGTCAAATATCTAATTTGGTTAAAACAAAGGGGATGAACATTATTTTTTATGGGAATTTCTGTGTGTCAAAATTATAGTCACAAGTCTAATCAATGCACATCTAAGGTTCAATAAGTGAGATTTTAATAGAGGAATATTACTTATTTAAAACATGGTCAAACCGAACATTATGATAACACACTCAAATCTATTATTTCTCTAGAAAAGTCTAGAAATGATAAGTAGGAGATATTTCTATATCAAGTCAATTGTTTATATTGCTAAGAATAAGTGGAACATTTAGCACTTATTGGAACTAGGTGATGCTCACAAAGGTGGAGCACTGGGACTTCCTAGGAGGTCACCCATACTAGTACTACTCCAACTCAAGTGTACTTAACTATGGAGTTTCCTCCATGGCTAAACCTACTTTTCTTGAAACCCCATTTGCATCATGCCCTAAATTTAACAAGGCAAAACACAACAATTTTTTATTTTTTATTTTTATTTATTTTAATTCTTATACTGACTTACACATGTTACAACTGAGCTAGCACAGAGTTAGGTAGTTTTGGATATACCTATTCCACATACATAATTAAGAGTTACATTCAATAGATGGTATGAGTGATCATAAGCCAAAATTATTGTTTGGAAGTAAACTCGTAATTCAGCTATTTATCAAAGAGTAAGACTTTTGTCAGACATGAGTAACCTTAACATTCTGCCTAGGTCTTAGGAGCCCTAAATAATTTTGTTTTAGAATACCTTAAGATGTAGATGAATGATTATTGATTCTAGTTGGTCACGTTGTCAGATGATTTGCTTCCTTTGGCTCTCTAGTGCCCCATCTGATTTAGTTGCAACAGTGAATTCAATTACCATTATTTAGGGTTCTATATTGGTTATATTTTAAAAGAATGACATGTAGGGTTCTAAGCAACATAGGTTCACAGGTCTCATTCTTTGTCATGAGGATAAATCCTTTCACATGGTTGATATATTCTAGTTCCAACCCTACATAGTGGAATTATTAGCCTTACTTAAGTCCTTGATATTTACATCATTAGTTTGGTCTCATAACAAGAATCTTACTAGGTTTGATTTGTTGTCATAAGCTTATTACTAAATTCTAGGACAATCCTTAGAGCTCCAATATGTGCTTAAGGAACACACACTACCTCGTTTCCAGCATATCCTGATGGATCTAGGTGAAACATTAATCTCTTATGGTTAAATTAATTTTTGACATTAAATTCATCATCTAACATAATCCTATATCAACTACCAAGATATCTATACTATTGTAATCTATGCCATCTTCTAACTATAACGTAAGCACTTTACTAACCAAATGAACCACACTTAGATTTCCATGCTACTTCATTAAGACATATAAATAATATAAGATTTGATAACCTTACCCTATCATTACTTCCACATAGAAAGCATGGACTGACAAGCTGCCTATACTAGCATGCTTATTGACCCTTATTATATACCAACTAACTAATACTTTACTTCTACACTTACAATTTCAATTTGATGTAAATTCTATCAACTTTAATATCCTACTAATATCTTCAATAGAATCCAAATTTACTTTACAATGACATTAAATGGCATAAAAATCCAACATTAGCACCTGCACAAATTTTTATGTCCATTATAATATACATTCAATCCTATATAGAATGCTTACCTATCAATGTTACTTCATTAATTAGATATTATAATATACTTATGCAACTATGTAACATAACGAAATTTGAATTTTCTCTTTTGATTATTGTAATCTACCATCCAACCTTATACTTCTATTTTTTTTCAATCCCAACACCCTAATGACTTACTTAACATCACCCTAATATAACTACATCCCACTAACTTAATTAACATTCTTAACACTAATTCGATCTACTAATTAAAGTCATGAACTAAATTTTAAACTAACATTTGCTAACTACATTTATTCACTTATCTAGCAATAAAATTAAATTTGACTAAGTAGTAAACTCTACTATATTCTACTACTATAATAACTAGCTAACATACTTCCAAATAAATTTATACTTAATCCATGCTTTATTAGCGTACTAAGCACCTAATTCTAATTTATTTGTTTAAAGTTAGTATTTTACTATCCCTATGTTCTAACACCCATCATCAACATACATTCCACCTACCAACAACCCTATTTAATGTCTACTTCCAAGTTTGCCTACCAAATTTGAATTCCCACATTATGGGGTCATGTGCCCACTCTATCCTCCTCTAATGGTGTTTAGTCATGTGTTTGTTTAGCTTTTCCCAAGTATCAAAAAAAATAAAAAGTTGGCAAGTAGGATCCCAAGGCATACATGTCTCATGGTCACTTTCCATTTTCAAACCTGCTCCTCCCATTTTCCCAAATGCCTACCCACCTCCCTAGGTGTGGTGTGTTGGTGAGGAAATGAATAAATTATACCATGCTTTATCCAAGAACATCAAGGCACCTAGTACAAGATGGAAGGTTTCTGACTTTTGTCAAAACCATGACAAGAGTTGTAAAAGTTTATTCTTATGCTCCTAAAAGCATGTAACAACTAGGAGGGTGGGGTTAAAATTTTGATTTAATTTATTACTTTCTGGTGGTGAGTGAATGGGGTGGTTGGTTAGGTAGAAGGCTTTTGAGAATTCTTTGCTTGGTTTAAAGTTTTAAAATATTGTACAAGTCATAAGTAGGGGTAGGTAGTCTATTCTAGGTGGCCATATTTTATTTTTAATATATATTATTCATTATAGTGAATCCTTTTGAAAGGAAGAAAGTACTCTTAGGTCTCTACAAAAGTCACATCAAAATCATGCACTCTTGCATTAATATATATAATTATTTTATTTTATTTTCCTTTGTAGGTTAACTCTACTATGTTTAATGAATTTTTCTAGGGGTCAAGATCTTAGGGATTATTTTATTGGTCTGTAATGGAGAGTGGAATATTTTTCCACTTCCCATACAAATTCCAGAGAAGAAAAGAAGTGCATCTACAGGCACTTGTTTTTAGGTTGAGCTTATTGCCTTGTTTCTTCATGTGTTCTCTATGGTTATAATTAATTGAATTGATGATATACTAACATAATATAATTCTTTCCTTTATTTCATCTAAATGGAAATCTAATATATTTCTTATAATCATTGTCAAATTGATACCAAAATTTAGTTCTTGAATACTTTTATTTGAAGCATAATTGAAATCTTTGCATGAACATCATGTACTCCAATTCATGGATGATATCTATCTATGACTACCTTCCAAAATAAAATTACAACAATGATTGAAAGTATTACTCTACATCTATTCAGAAGTCAAGATTGATCATAGAAATGCATCTAGTTTATTCATATGAGACTTGAGAATAATAGGATAACAAGGTGCTAGTTCTATTTACATCTTACTAATTTCTACAATGATACTAAATCAATTTTCCCAATACATTCATATTCATGATAATGGATCTCCAACAACAATACAATGAAATTCTATCTCTTATTTCTCCTTTAACATGCAACAAGCTTATCAAAATTGAACATAAGGTGGTAGACTCTTCTTGTCAACATTACAAAATGTAAAGATCTCTATTCAAGGTGATCAACACTCCTACAATCACAAATGAATACACATAACAAAATGGAGTTTGCTACTCCAACTACAAAAATATTTCCTCCTCATATGCAATGAAATCTTCATGACTTCCATATATCCAAGTGCATCAAAAATCCTATAAAGATCAAAATTATAGAACCATGGAGACTCACCTCCCAACCTAGGCCTCAAGGAGACTACCTCACACTAGGGGAAACAAGGCTCAACTACGATACATTCAAATAACATCACAATAACAAGAACAAATATGAATACCACAATTTAACAATGCATTTACAATCCCCAACCAAGGCTTACACAATGATTTATATATGGAATCATAAACATTGGGTGAAGGTGGGCTCTTCAAGGAGGAGAATGCCATATCCTTGTGAAATGACAAATCTTGCAATTGCAATATTCTAATAAGACTTCCAAGAAACATGCCACAACAAGACTATCAATAACACATGCCTCAACAAGGCTATCAACACTTACTCCTCTTCACATATCCTCACTTATACCTCCCATAGAAAAATAGAAAGGCATATGCCTTCAATGGACCCCATACTCCATGAAAACTATCCCCTCTCCAAGAGAAGGTTTTCTCAACTCCAATGTAAAGCCCAACTAACCCCTTCACCCCAAGGCTTCTCTTCCCTCCCAAGGGTGAGTGAAGCCTTCATAGAAAAGACAACATTCAATCCACCACATCATCTCAAGAAAACAAAATCAAAAGCAAGTAAATCCAACATGCTTATTTACATACACAAGCAACTACACATACACCATATGCAAGACACGTATATTCTAACAAAACACTCTTACACATTTCCATCTTTCAACTTTCATGAGATGAGAGAATCCATGGCATGAAGCACTAACCTCCTTTCAAGCTAATGGCTATGAAGTAGTGATGAAGAGATTCCCTCCTTTGGCTCCCATGTTTTCTTCCTAAAACCCTATTTGTCTCTACAATTAGAGAGTCAGTGAACAACCACTAAGTTTGGCACAAGCTCCCTAAAAAGACCTCCACTTCCATCCCCACCTACCCCTCTTACACCCTTGTACCTTTCTACCAATAGGAACTTAACCAAGTGGAGGGATGAGGACAAAAATCATGTGACACTCTAATTTTTGAATTGGCTTGAAAATGACTAGTTTAGAGGGTCTCCTAAGTCCCCTAGGCCAACTTATGGTAATATTTAGACCTCCAACCTATACTACTACCATGTGGGTGACTTATTTTCACCAAAATAACACTTGGGAACCACTTCTAGGCTCTCTAAAGTTCCTATAAAATTTAATATGAATTCCATCATGAAGGTTACTCGTCCTAACACTCTCCAAGGTGGGTTAACTTAATTTCATACTAGAATTAAGTTTAGGTTAAGTGACTTCATGCCCAAAAGTCCTAGATGACATTTCATTTACAAATAGACAACACAAGTGTCAAATGACACACACACACACATTAAATACTTTACACATCATGATGACATGTCACTAATTAATCATGATCTTTAAAATTATAACACCCATGCACAATCACATTACAAAATAAACACAATACAATGAGGTTTTGAATGTTCTAAATATTTACCTTAGCTTTATTGTGTTCACATAGGTTTGAACCTTGTTTCCCCCAATAATTTCCATGGTTCAAGTTTCCTACACACTTAATTGATTCCCCTTTCTAATCATTTCCATGAAATATTCAAAATATTGCAATATCAACATTTATCTTTCTTATCATAACAAAATTAATGTTCTAAACACTATCACCATACTTATAATCATGCAACACTGAATTTGTACCTACTAAATCATTAAAATATAAAAATGGATCTCAGTATATATGTCCTAAATGAAAATCACTAATATGTAGACCCGCTAACTAGTATCCTTTGAATCAAGTTAACATAGTGACATTCCTAGCAATATCCCTTTATCACATTACGAGGGGTTTGTGTGTTAGTTTTCACAATTAATTCCTTAGAGTGTTAGAATGTTTCCATAATATGTCATCATAATTTAAAACCAATTTCCAAATGTAACCATATGTCTTGTTGTCATCATAACCTACATTCATTATTGTTCTCACTAGAGTGAATGTTAATTTATCTTTCATATTTGCCTTGTAGATCATACCTTAAGTCTCGTGACCAGGTTCTCAGCTCGAACATATTGAGTCTGTTTATCATGTGGTCTTATCTTATCGACCTAATATTATTAGATAGGGTATCAACCTTATAATAATCAAGATCTACATCAGCCTCTAATAGGATCTCATAAATCATTGTTAATAACAAAAGTGTCAATCATGACCTAATTAAATCCTAATCATATTCATTCCTTACAGTTTATAATAGGGTACAAGTGTGGGCCTTACAATTTATAAAAGATTCACTAAGTATTATGTCTTATGAAACATTCATTAGAAATCCCCTTCAACTCATCAAGTGATATGTGGGAGATATTTCCACGGTAAGTCAAATTGTGATATTGCTATTAGGATTTTAGAATATGAACATGGTATGGAATAACGAAGCTGGTGAAGAAAATTTTGGGGTACCAAATCTTGGGGTTATCTCTTTGGGTAACTAAGCCTACTACTTTGGCTCAAGATGGGTATTAAAATGCTAAATCTATCATTCCCCCTCTCAAATGTGATATTGAGTGTATCTTATGTGGCTTCAATATGGTTTGTATAATAAGGTACATACTAAGTTTTAATAATTGATGTGTGATGTACAAATGATTGCATCATCCAAAAATAATTAGTGAGAAGAGTAATTATGAGAAGTTAATGTTAAAAAGGAAAGTTTTAAGTTATTTGTCATTGTTTCTCAAGGACAAAATTGAAGTATTTGTAGAGCTTGTAAGGGTTTGATAAGTTTGATCAAGAGCAAAGATGGAATTGAGGTTGATTATTTGTAAAATCTGACAATGTTGCTCCAAATAAACTAAAAAGAGTTGAATTTAATCCAAAGAAGATAAGGAAAATGGAAGTAGTGTTAACAGTCAAATATTTATAGAGGGTTCATACTTTGGGTATGGAGAATGGGTCAATTTTATCCTTTTTGAATCATTTCAAGGATCAACATCTCATATTGAATAAACTAAGATGCAATTTCAAGTTTGATCAAGAGCAAAGATGGAATTGAGGTTGATTATTTGTAAAATCTAACAATGTTGCTCCAAATAAACTAAAAAGAGTTGAATTTAATCCAAAGAAGATAAGGAAAATGGAAGTAGTGTTAACAGTCAAATATTTGCGGAGGGTTCATACCTTGGGTATGGAGAATGGGTCAATTTTATCCTTTTTGAATCATTTCAAGGATTGACATCTAATATCGAATAAACCTTATGCAATTATGAAGGAAGAAACTAAGGATATTAATGGTCTATGCTATTGGAATAATAGAAAAGTTAGGATGCTATGGGGGAAGACAGGATTAATCAGTATCCTCTAAAACTTTGACCTTAAAAAAATTTAAAGGTACCCTTATCCTTTTCATAACTCGGCAATCACATAAAACTAACCACAATACTTGTAAATTAAAATAACTTTTTCTAATCGAACTTGCATCAACCATTAAACTGTAAAAAAAAAACTCATAACACATAAAAACAAGTATTTGGTCATGCAAAAACCCTTGGTTAGAGGGAAAAATGTGATGGGGATGCTACCCATAAATCCATCACTATTATAGTAAGAGGCTGCCTTGTTGGGGCTACAATATTTTTACCACTTCGGGTGACTTACTTTATTAAGATTTTATAATCAAATCTTCTAGGATCTACCTTCTTCAATGATTTTATAACACTATATATGTTAAGTGTATACTTAGCCAAGAGATTTTGCAAAAGGTTTTTAGTTCTACCTTGTGAAAGGATTTAGTCTACTGCATACAATGATTAGAAAATAATAGTAAATTGATCTGTACAATGCAACTTACTTTTCCAATCAAATATCTTTTTGGGAAAATGTTTTATCACCTTCTATGACTGATCTTTAATTCCTCTCATCACTTCTTGAATCTATGATCTCTAGTATACTTGATATTTTATTCATCGACCATAAAAAAAACTTCTCTACAACAACAACAACATTGCTCTTACTCACTTCAACAATAACTTCAAATGTTTCCTTATAGGTCCTTTTATAGTTTTATTTTACCTCTTTGATCTATGACCTAATCAAGGTTTAGGTACTCTCTAGAATGTATCACTTATCAAAATCAACAATTTGGAATAGTCCTCAATTCATACTTTTCCCTTTTGTATTTTCATTGGCCTTCTTTTCCTTGATATTATACAACAGTCAATACACTCTTACCAATAAATATTTTCAAATATTTGTTTTGATCTATGCAAATCTTATTTCCCACTTGATATCAAGTTAGAATGTTTAGATTAACTAAAGTGAATCAATTACTCAAGGTCCCTAAGTACCATTTGAATAATAAAGCATCAAACAATCTCTATTCTGCTTATCCTATTGTAACTCGATCTCTATTGTAGACTTAGTAACAAAATTAACTAGTATTCTATTGTCCTAAGATAATAGACTTTGTTAAATATAAACATGTAAAAATAAAGCACCATAAAAAAAATCCAACACAAGTTTGACACTAGGATTTAACATGGAAACCCAATTTGGCAAAAAACACCAGCAACATGTAACCACTTTTTCACTCTTTTGAAGTGAGCCCTGTTAGGAGCCAACCTTATTAAAGGTTACAATACACACGATTAAATGTGACCTAGTTAGAGGATTTAATCATCCTATTAAGAGTGGTCTTGTCAAATGACTTTAGATCATTTCATTAGAATGTCACCTTGTTAAAGGATTTGCATAGACTATTAATTCCTTCAATGAATGTTAGTTCAAACTTTGATTAAAAGGATTTCAATTAAAACTATTTACAGTGATTAGAAAGAAAATAGTACGGTTTGATCTTTATGATTACAACTTATTTTTGTAGTTTGGGATCTTTGATCAGTTCATGTGTTGATTCTCTAATAATTCTTCCTTGTCACCTTTGTCCTTGATATGCTTGGAAACCCTTCAATAATTCACCCTTCTCTTCATAAAAAACTTAAGACTTCTACTTAGATTTTCTTATGAGCCTCAACGGCTTTGTTTCCTCTTTCTAGAAACATGCATAGATTCTCTGCTATGTTTCTCATATCTTGTTTGCACTCATCATAAATTTCATCTTTGTACCTCCTTAAATAGGTAATGTTGGTCCTTTATAATTTTCAAAATTATTGTAGATCTTAGGGTTCTTCATTCAATTCATCGGGTTCATTGTATATGTTTATCTTCCTTATTTTCTAGAAACTTCTCATCAAATTCATTCATTAGGTATTTTACCTAATCCTCTCCTTGAATTAAATGATCCAATGCATCAATCTTATATTCAACATATTTTCTAGATTCCAAGAAATCTTGATTTCTCATATGCATTCAAGATATTGTTGCTCGGCCATTACCAAGTTTTGACACTTGGTCATCATTGAATTGCTTGGTCATTGTAGAACTTCTAGCTTGACATCAATTTGTTTGCTCGATCAACACTAAATTTTATTAGCACTTATTGTGGCTTGGTTGACAGTAGCATCACTCGACATAGTCTTCAAAATTCTTTGATCTTTTACTCTATTTCTTGGTCAAGTCTTACATAAGTGATCTATCTTGGCTTGTACTATCAAGAATTGAACATCAACATGATTTAAACAATCACTATGTATTATCAAAGTATAACTAATCAAATGTCCATTGTAGCTTCCTATTCATAACTCAACCTTTCCTCTCGGTTCTTTTTTTATGAGAAACTTCTCAAATCCTCTTCATCAATCAAATAGATATGACATTTAGATTATATAGAAACATGTCTCATCAATAGATTTGATATCAATGACAATACAACAATTGTTCCAATTGTAGTTTCCAACAATCTACCTCTTTGGCATCAATAGAAATACCTAAAATATTTGAAAATACAATCTCCCTCTTTGTTACCATACAATCCAAAAGATTTCACTTTCATGAGTGGCCAATAGCCTTAGTTTCATTATGATTCTTATCTCTAAAATTTTAGAAACTCTCTCTAAGTTTTGAGTTTAGACATCCTCTTTTATCTTGTATACATACTCTCCCTCTAGCATTAGATATATCTCTCTTTAGGTATCTCTCCCTCTTCTCTTTAGGTATCTCTTTCACTTTAGGCATCTCTCACTCTCTGACAACAATGCTAAAGATGATATTTTGATTTAAATTCCTTCATAAATAATAATTATGTAGATATGTCAGGTATGGCTGAATTATTTCATTTGTTTATGATTGATTTGTCATGTTTTTCTCCTTCATCTTCTTGACTTGACTTGACTACTTTAAGAACCTCCTAAAGTATAAATATTTGCATCAATGTGTAAGGTATTATGATTAACATATTTGATGCAATGCAACATTTCTCCTTAAGTTTCTTTTCTTGGGGGAATCACCCTTAATTTACCTCTAAGATATTCATGAGCATCTTTAGGTAAGGCTTTAGTGAATATGTAAGCAATTTTTTCTTTGGTGTACAAATAATCTAACTTCACTTCTTTGTCTTGAACTAGTTCTCTCAAATGTGATACTTGATACCAATGTGCTTTTTTTTTTTGTGTTTGCATCATAAGATTCTTTGATATGCTGATAGCACTTGTTTCATCACAATAGATAGCCACTAGATATGTAATTTCTTCCTTCATTCCTCTTAGCAATTGTTTGATCCACATAATGTTTTAATAGTTCACTGCGTTTGCCACATACTCTGCCCTATTTGTTGATTGGGAAATACAATGATGTTTCTTTCTTGTCCATGACACCAATTTTTTCCTAGAAAGAATGCACCATCACTAGTGTTTTTTTGTCATCAATATTTCCTTCCCAATCAGAGTCAGTGTGTACCTTTAGTTCAAATCTATCACTTCTCTTGTAATATAATCCATAATCTTTTGTACCTTTTAGATATTTCAATATCCTTTTCACTAGCATCATATGATTCTCCTTAGGATTTTCTAAAAATATAGAAACTATCCCAACAATTAATGCAATATCAAGTCTTCTATGAACAACATATTGCAATTTTCCAATCATTGATATGTATAGTGTTTGGTTCACATCAACATATTCATCTGTTTTAGATAACATATGTCCTATATACATAGGTCTACTTACTAGTCTTGATTCCTCCATTCCAAAAAAAATTAGTATCTCCTTCATATTTTGGACTAAGTAATGAGAATATCGAACTTCATCTGATATACTTGAAAACCAAAAAAGAATTTTATTTCACCAAACATTGACATTTCAAATTCCATCATCATTTCATCCACAAATGATTTGCATAATACTTTTTTTCCTCCAAATATAATGTCATCAACAAAAAATTTAGATAACAGTACTTCATTATTCTTAGCAGTCTTTAAGTATAGATTATTGTTATCATTTGTCCTTTCAAAACCAATCTTCAGCAAATAATTGTGTAGTCTTTCATACCATGCTCTTTGGGCTTGTTTCAATCCATATAGAGCTTTTTTTAGTTTACAGACCGTATTCTTCTTTTCTAGGTCAACAAATCCTTTAGCTTGTTCTATATATACTTTTTATTCAAGTATACCATTCAGAAATGTGGATTTGGCATCCATCTAATATACCTTAAAGTTCTTGTAGGTTAAATATGCAAGCACAGTTCTAACTCCTAGTCTTGCTATAGGAGAAAAAAATTCTCCATAACAACTCCTTGAGAATATCCTTTGCATACTAATCTTTCCTTATTCCTTGTAACTTCTCCTTTTACATTTAGCTTATTCCCAAAAACCCACTTTATTCCAAAAACATTTTTGTCTTTCGATCTAGACACTAGGGTCCAAATATTATTCTTCTCAATTTTTTCAATTTCTTCATTCATTGTCTGGATCCAATCTTCATTGTCTAGAGCATCCTTCACTGATTTGGGCTCCAATTCACAAAGTATGTATCATCTCTAAGTCCTTTTCTTGTCATAATACTATATTTGTATTTCCAATAATTTGTTCATGCTTATGATGTCTTCTTACATACATGGCTAGCAGAGATGCTCTTCTTCTTTGTTCTTGTAAAGGTTCATCTTGAAAAATAATCTTTGGTTCAAATTCTAGTTCAAGTTTAGCATGTCTAGCATTATCGATCTGATGGGTGGTATTTCCTATCTGTGATTTGACATCTTTTACCTATTGCTCAATATTCACTATCTGTTGCTCGGCAATCTATTGTTGAAATTCATTATTCCCTTTCTACTAGAAAACTCCAACTTGTTTTTCTTGTTCATTATGAATGCTAGGAGCACCATCATCCACATATATGAATGTATTGTAATCTTCATGTTCTTTCTTACATTCATCATCATTAATTTCTACAAATTCATCAACTTTCACATTTGCTCTCTCCACAACTTTGTTAGTGTTAGAGTTTAAACAATTGTAAGCTTTACTCTTTGTGGAATATCCTAGGAATATACATTCATCACTCTTTGCATCAAGTTTTCCATTCTTATTATATTTGAATATATAGAATTTGCTTCCAAAAATTTTGAAATATTTCACATTAGGAGCATATCCATACCATAGTTCAAAAGGTGTACCATGTGTACCTTTCTTGAATTGTACTTTGTTTAAGGTATAGATAGCAGTACTAATAGAGCTTCTTTCCAATATTTATGAGACATATTCTTCTCCATCATCAATGTTCTAGCATAGTCCATTATTCATATGTTTCTCCTTTCATATATCTCATTCTAAGGAGGGGTCCTTCATGCTAACATTTGTCTTTTAATTCCTTTATCATTGTTGAATGTATTGAACTCATTAGAAATGAGATCACCACCTCATTTAGATCTCACACACTTTAGACTATTCCCTATTTCTTTCTCAACTCTAGATAAATACCACTTAAATAACTTAAAAGCATCATATTTAGCTTTAACAAACATCATAGTCATCAACAAATAGAATGAAATACTTATCTCAACAATAGCTTTTAACATCAATAGGTCCACATAAGTTAGTATGAATCAATTCCAACATATCTGACACAAGGAGATAAGAACGACCAAGGCCTAGGGCACACCTAGCTATCCAAATCCACCCTACAAGAGTTAACATAGCGAAAAATCCAACAGCAATATAGTACCCAGTAGAGAGAACAAAATATCTTTATCAATTCTTCAAGTAAACAACATACATGCCCAGCTATAAGGCCTTCTAGGTAATAGCCAATACAAATTACAATCTTCAAATTATTACTTCAAGCACCTAACTTCTCTTCACACTCCAGACCTCTAGCTTCTATCTCGTTATCCTTCTCTCACTCACTGCCTAAAACTTAACCTTAGACTTTCTTAAATACTTGCCAAAATGGCTTATAGAAGATTCTAGAACATATAAAGGCCACAAGTCAACTCTTTACAAATATTAGCTAACTAATAGAAATTAAATGCAAGTAGATTCGGCTCAAACTAGAACAAGACATAGACAACTCGGTAAATGAAAATTGGCACTCAGCATCCAAGGCACTAGGTAAGCAAAGGATTCACTCAGCATCTAAAGAATTCACTCAATAATCAAAGGAACTCAACAACAACTTAGAATGACTCGGCATCCAAAGAGTTCACTCAGCAACCAAAGGAACTTGGTAGCAATGAAGAACTAAATAGTCACTGGTAAAAATATAAAAAGTGCAGGATTGCAAGGAAACCTAGGATGCTCTTGCATCAAACAACTGGAGTTGGAGAAAATGATTCTCCCAAATCATGAAAGTGTCACAACCTAAGCTAAATCCAACTCAGATTGAGAAATCCATGTAGCATCTTTGATAGGTATATTCCTCTACTTCACCAAATACTCATAGTAATCTTTTTCCTCTTGTGCTCTTACAAGTACTTTGACTCAATATTTGTTCAACTTCTTCAATCTATTTCTTAGCATAATCATTAGGTACAACAACATAATCATCTAACTTATAATACTTGTATAAATCAACAACATTAAATATAGGAGATATATCCATGTCATTAGGTAACTCAACTTCATAAGAATTACCACTATCAAACTTTTTCAAGATCTTACAAGGTCCAAACTTCTTCATCTTCAGTTTACTATATATTCCAACTAGGAATCTTCCTTTCTTCAAATGAACCATCACCTCATCACCAACTTCAAAATCATGATGGCTTCTAGACTTATCAGCATTCTCTTTACATTTTTTATTACTCATTTCCAACCTCAACTTCACTTCCTTATGTCAAGACTCCATAAAATAAGCAAATTCTTCTCTTGCAACGCTTCTCTTTTATTCACCAGCAACATCTCTCAAATTTGATATACCTCCAGGATGCATTTCAATAACAATCTCAAAAATTGTCTTCACTGTACTCCTATTCACAAAATTATTATATACAAATTTAGCTTGTCCCAATACCATCTCCCAATTACTTGGCTTATTCCCAACTAAACATCTCTACAAATTACCCAAGCTTCTATTCACAACCTCTATCTATCCATCTATCTATGGATGGAATGTAGAACCAAACTTTAGCTTAGTACCCATCTTCTTCCACAAAGTCTTCCAAAAATAACCAACAAACTTACTATCTCTATTAGAAATAATACTTCTTGGTAATCCATGCAATATCACAATCTCTTTAAAGAAAAATTCAGCAACATGCTCAGCATCTGATGTCTTCTTACATGGTATGAAATGAGCCATCTTAAAAAATATGTCCACTACCAAAAATATAGAATCATACCCCTTCATTGTTTTAGGTAATCCAGGAACAAAATCCATATTGATGTCAGTCCAAGGTTTCTCATGAACAGTAATAGGTGTATATAAACCAATATTTTGACCTACTCCTTTTGCAATTTGAAAACTCCACAACTCTTTACAAATTTCTAAACATCCTTATACATTCGTGGCCAATAATACTTCTCTTTCAGCAAACTCAATGTCTTATCAATCCCAAAATGTCTAGCCAATCCATCACTATGCTTTTCCTTAATCAGATTCAACCTCATAGAACTTCTAGGAATACACAATTGAATGTCTTTGAATGACATACATTCTTGACTAAAATACTCATCATACTTATTTATGTGATCTATCAAACTTGGTGCTCTGCACTCTCTCCATGCCTCAGAAAAATCAGGATCAACATCATACAACTCTTTCATTTCATCAAAACCAAGAAATTCAACTTTCATTTCAGTCAACAAAAAATGCCTTCTACTCAATGCATCAGCAACTCTATTAGTAACTCTAATCTTATGCTTAATAACAAATGTGAAACTTTGCAAATACTCAACCCACTTCATATGTCTCTGATTCAATTTATGTTGACTTCCCAAGTATTGTAAGCTTTATGATCAGTATACAACACAAACTCCTTAGGAACCAAATAAGGTCTACACTTCTTCAATGCTTGAACATTAGCATAAAACTCTTGGTCATACACAAAATACTTCCTTTTAGCATCATTCAACTTTTCACTAAAGAAAGCAATAGGCTTACCTTCTTGACTTAATATAGCTCCTATTGCATTACCACTTGCATCGCATTCAACTTGAAATACTTTGTTGAAATCAGGCAAAGCCAATATAGGTAATTTAGCAACCTTTTGTTTCAAAGTCTCAAAACTCTTATCAACTCCATGTGTCCATTTGAATTCCTTTTTATATCCCCTCATTGTTTCAATCATAGCATTACAAATAGCACTAAAATTCTTTATAATATTTCTATAAAAACTAACCAAACCATGAAATGATCTTACCTCACCCACATTCTAAGGTGTAGGCCATTCCAAAATTGCTTTAACCTTCTCAAGATCCATCTTCAAACCATCAGCTGAAATCACAAATCCCAAATACACAATCTCCTCTTGAATAAAAGAAAACTTTTTTAGATTAATCAACAACTTTTCCTCTTTCAATCTCTGTAGTACTTGTCTAATATCTCAAGATGTTCTTCCTTAGTCTTACTGAATATCAGAATATCATCCAAAAAAATAATCACAAACTTACCCAAAAATCTTTTCAGAACTTCATTCATCAACCTCATGAAAGTACTAGGTGCATTAGTCAAACTAAAAGGCATAACCAACCATTCATACAAACCATCTATTGTCTTGAAAGTAGTCTTCCATTCATTACCTTCTCTAATTCTAATCTGATGATAGCCACTCTTGAAATCAATCTTGGTAAAATACTTTGCTTCAGTCAAACAATCCATTATGTCATCCATCCTCGGCATAGAAAACCTATATTTCATTATTATCTTGTTAATGGCTCTAGAATTAGTACACATTCTCCATTCTCCATTCTTTTCAGGTGCTAATATAGTAGGTACAACACATGGACTCAAGCTTTCTCTAGTCAAACCTTTATGCAACAACTCATGCACTTGTCTATTAAGTTCTTCATTCTCTATAGGTCTCAATCTATATGGTGTTTTGTTTGGAAAACTAGCTCTAGAAATCAGATCCATACAATGACTTATACTTCTTACTTGAGGTAAACCATCAAGAATATCATTAGCAATAATGTCTTTATACTCATTCAGCAATTCTATAATTTCTATTGGTTCTTAGCTATCACTATTTGTTGTCACTCAGTCATTACTGGCTTTTGTTGCTCGGTCATTACTACCAAAACTTGGTCCTCTAGGAACTATAGCAAAACATACTTGATTCTTTTTCATTTCATTTTCAAATTTCTTTTCATTAACCATGCAAACTTTTATTGCAATACAACTAACCTCATCTAGACTTTCAATCAAAGGCAACAATGCTTATTTATTCTCATTTACCCAAAGAGTATATTGATTCAATCTTCCATCATGTGCAACATATCTATCATATTTCCAAGGTCTACCCAACAAAATATGACAACAATCCATGGGCATAATATCACACAAAACTTCATCAAAGTAATGTCCAATTTTGAACTTCACAAGGCATTGCTCACTTACCAATATCTTATGGTCATCTTTGATCCATGAAACATGATAAGGTTTGGGATATTTCAGCCTCTGCAACTGCAACTTGCTAACCAGCTCTTTTGATGCCAAATTTGTAGAACTTCCACTGTCAATGATCACTTTGCAGCATTTTTTAGCCATCTTACATCTTGTCTTGAAAAGACTTCTCCTTAAATCAGGTTCCTCATCACTTCCCTTATTACATAAGGTTCTTCTCACCATCAGATTTTCTCCATCCTTAAGTCTACTTAGAGAATCCTCATCTTCTCCTTGAATCATAGCATTTCTGTTACCTTTCCCACTTTCAGAGGATCTACATTCAAAGGATCTATGTCCCTCTTTACCACATATGAAATAATTATCATGAAATCCAGCTCTAGAATAAGAATTACCTCTTCCTTGATAAGATTTAGTACCTTCTCGGTAAGAATTACCACTTTTCCCTTTGGTCTTCCCTTTGTCATCATTCTTCCATTCAAATTTTCCTTTATCCTACACAAAACTTTTAGATCTACCACCTTCACCATAAGATCTACATCTACCTCTCTAGAATCTACCACCTCTACCTCTGTGTCTTTGTTCATGCTTCTTTGCTAAGACCTCCTCAGCTTTCAAGGCATATTATTATGCTTCTTCTACACTTTCCAACTTCACAAAACTTATTTCATCTTGTATTCCATATCTCAATCCATTAATGTACCTTGCAATTTTCTCAACATCATCATCTGATGTCCAATCTATAGAATTCCTCGATATATTATTTCACAGTCATGTCTTTTTGTTTCAAATTTTCAATCTTTCTTAACAAGATAACTTGGTAATCAGCAAGAAAGAATTTTTTCTTTACCTTTTTCACCATCTTTGGCCAAGTTTTGATCTTCTACTTTCCTCCCCTTTGTATATTAGTTTGCAAGTGCTCCCACCATAGTGATGCATGACCTTTCAACCTAGTGACTGCACTCTTCACCTTTCTATTATTAGGAGTATTTTCATACTCAAAGAACTTCTCCATATCAAAGATCCAATCCAACATAGCATTGGTATTCAATTTTCCATCATAAGGAACAACTTCTACAGTAGGATTTGAATTTTCCCTAGACAACACTCGCAACAATTTTTCCTCATCTTGATCTTCTTTAGGTTCTAGATTTGTTGGAAATAATCAAGACTAACTAGGTTACTGACAGGGGAGGGGTGAATCAATAACCTCAAAAACTTTAAATCAATTCAATACTTCATCCATTCATCATTCATTTATCTAATCTACTATATGCATGAGAAAGATAAATATTTATAACACATGAACACAGAATTTTGGTGACCCAGAAACCTTCCAAATAGAAAGTAAAACTAGGGTGGGGATGATACCCAAAAAAAATTTCTACTATAGTATGAAGTTAGCCTATTAGGGCTTACATTGATCACTTCTAATGATCTGCCCTGTTAAGAGAAATTTGGACTACTAGATCCACCTTGTTAGAGGATTTACAAATATACAATGAAGTATGCACTCTATTAGGAGATTTACACAGAGACTGTTAAGTCTACCTTGTTAAAGGATTTACAAAACTAATTCACCTATTAGAATGAAATAGTGTATCTACTTAAAACTTGATTTCTGATTAGATCCTTGAAGTACAGATCACCTCTTGCGACTGATGAATCTTTACTTCTCCTTGTAGACCTTGCAGAATACTCTACTCTACTGTTGATTCACATTTATTCTTCTCAAAGAATTACATGTCCATTCCTTAAAAAAAATATTCATACATTGCAAATGATATAATACATTACATATATACCATTCCAAAAATTACAATTGCAAGGTCGACCAAAACACAAGTGAACAAAATATTACTGAGTTGGCCAAATAGTAGAAAACTCAGGTTCTTCAAGCTGACTTGGTAACCTTCTAATACTCTACATCCACTGCATTACTCAACATCACCATCCACTCAGTAGAAGTAGAAACTTAGTCCATACTAATCACACAACATAGCTTGGAGCTTGGTAACCATTGGAGACTCAGTAGATATAGTATCACTTGGTAAAAACTGAATCCTTTATTTACCTTGCTTTCACTTGGTAAACACTACACTTCCATCACTTGATAAACACTGGCTTCCATCACACAAACTGATGACTCGATAGACACTATGAAGCTTGATGAACATTGTAGGCTCAGTAGATACTGCTAGACTGCACACTCACTCAGTAGCTTCATGAATACTCGGTATGAACTACTTAAGTGATGAACCTACAAGGTAACTACTGAATGCTCGGTATACATTGTAGACTGAGTGATGAACTCGGTAATCATTCAAAATCAAATAAGTGTTGTCACTATGAAAAATACAATATAATGCCAACAATCTCCCCCTTTGGCATTAGTGACACAAAAAACTTATGAGCCAAACATTGTGTACATTGACATACTAGATTTGATTTTTCAAAATTGATCTTTGTAAACTTGTTGTATATACATTTCTTACATGTCTTTACATATCTCCCCCATACATATGGAGTGGTATATACATAGCTTATCACTGTACATATATCAATATATTCTCTCTTATTTTCTCCATTATTTCTTACTCCCTCTTTGACTTTTACTATCTCTTACTCACAATAATCTCCCCCTTTTTGGTAATAATGCCAAAGGTAATCATACTTATATAGAGACACCAAAATGTGAGAAAAACTTAGAATGTACCTTAAGAATAAGAACCAATGTCTTATCCTAGTTCCCTTGCAAAATTTTCCAGATGTAAAGTGCAACTTGGACTTTTGTTGATAGTTCCATCATATGATCTACAACTGAAAGCTTGTTATCATGGATTAATGTTTTTGAATAAGCAATGTGCTTCTGCATTGTGTCCATGATAGGAAGGATCATGTTCTGGATGTCTAATAGTGTAGACTAAATCCTTGCTTCCTCTCTCAATAGTTCTGCCTACATGTCTGACAGGAATCTGATCTTTATGTGGTGTGCGGAGTTTGAAGTGGGGTCAAGCTACAAATTTTGAGCATTGTCCTTCAGATATTCATCAATTTTATTTAGTTTTACCTTTATTTCTTTTGTGTACTCGGTAACATCACATAGCTTGACAAAAAGGGATGTTACATTTGTAAAAGAATTTTCAAGACTACTCAAAATTGACGATAGTTCAACCTGCTTTATTGTAATGTGCTCAAGCACTTTATTATCAAATTTCTTCTCTGCCTTTTCTATAAGCTTCTCTTGACTAGAAGTGTCCTCATTGAACTTTTGTATGGCCTCTTCTAATTGTAAAAAAATGTGTTGAGATGAATCCACATCAACACTTATTGCCTCAGTAATTATATTTTTAGCACTTACAATTATAGTGAATTCTTTATCTCTCTCATCTCTAAGTTGTTTCTACCTTACTCTTTGCTCTAAATGCTAACTGACTAGTCTCATTTCATCAATTCTGGTAGTATCGAGATCTGTCTTAGGTATAACAATTTCCTTGTCCAAGTCTATATCCTCATCAATTGCCTTGCCAGTAAGTAGAATTTTTAGTGGAGTCTTTGGTTTTACTTTAGTGCTTACAATAGTTCATGAAGTTGGATTAGCAAAAAAAACTTGAATTGAGCTAACTGGAGGAAAACTGAGAGAGGTGCTAATTGTATCCAAAATTGATGTGCTTCTAAAAAATGAAGTATCAATAGGTAATGTACCAATTGGAATATTTACAACTAAAGTACTAACTAGAATATTTACAACTAAAGTACTGGCTGGAACAAAAATTGATGCAGTTGAAGCTATGGATGACAAAATTGTAGAACAAACTGGCAAACTTACTATACAAGCTGCAATAGATGACTCAGGAGCTGCGAAAGAGGGTTACAACTTGGTAGATGAAGTTCTTGACACTTCCATTGAAGATACTTGCACCTGGAAGATGACAGGTGATGATTGAGCTATTGAGTTGGCAATTGTGCTCACAGTCTCACTTGTAGAAGCTATCTCCATAGTAGATGTAACAATCTTTGGTGGAGAGTGAGGAAGGGATGCAACAACTTCTGCTGCAATTTTTACTAGATCTTCTTCATCCTTGTCTTCCTCCTTAGCTTCATCATCATCCTTTAGTGTCTAATAGTCCTCAATATCAAAAGTGGCACATGGAGCACTATCTCCTTCATCATTGTCAATGTCATCATTATCATCTTTGATTTCTACAAGATCATTACTGGGCTTTTGAAGATGATAGATGTTCTTCCACATGTTTTTTTCATCTCTTACAACATGCTCAATGTCCTTAATTAAAATCAAACCTTGAATGCCAAATCCATGGCCTCATAGGGCACACTATTCAAATGACTCGACCTATAAATCTTGTGAGCAATGACGTAAATGCCAAACCTTAATTCAACATCAAAAATAGTGCTAACCTTCAAACCTCTACCATCCCATTTAGCTAGGGTTTTCTTCTAAAGTTCATCCCAACCTAGGGTTTTGGTAGTTTTTGCTTTACTTAGCATGGGGAGACCAGTAATCTTATGAATCATCTTCTTGGTGATTAATAGTGGCTTCTCTAACCATAGTTTACCATTATGCACATGACTGAGGATGTACCTAATCCACTTAATCTGGAAACTTCTTGGCATATGCAAGATATGGGTTAATCCTTTGGTCTCTAGATGCTTATGCTCAGGTTTCAAAGAGCCATCAACACTCATTTCTCCTAGGGAATTGCCCATTTCTAGGTTTCCAATCTCTTGAATAGAACATCTGAATGAGTATGAATATCGTTGATAAGGAGTACCTTTGGTGGAATTTCCGATTGAGCTCCATTGGGGTCGAGTGACTCTACAATTGCTGGAACTAGCTTGAAATTTGGCACCTTCCACTCCACACCTTTAAATAGAATTTCTAAACCTCTTTTTACCTTGGTGCTACTGCTACTCCCGAATTCCATTGATGCTCGATAAAAGATAGAAATTTGTCAAACAAATCCTTCACTCTAAAATTTCTTGAAATAGCCTAGATGCACCTAAAATCACTAAGCTTTGAGAATTTTGAAGACACGATGAGAAATGAAATTGAATTCTACCTTTTTGATGAAAATCTACCATTAATGCTTGGTGTGAAAGTTGTTGTGATGACATAATGCTTGACAGGCTGTCATCCACTCACTTTCTCAGTAGAAACTTAAGACTCGGCGATCGAACAAAACTTTTGTTATTCTCGATCTAGCTCGGTTGAGTCTATGACTGACTTTGCTCAATATGACCTAATTTCTTGTGACCCTTTGTATTTGAAATACTAATTGGATCTTTTGCTTTCTTTCATTTGGAACTACTCTAGATATAGCTTGATGATACAGTTCTAGATCCTCCTTTATGAATCTAATTGGAAATGGTGGAGTCACCCACTTCTTGAGTGATGTGGCCATCATTTGAACTATTTTTCTCAATAGATTTAGGAATCCACTATTGTCTCATCTATTTTTAAATTTTATTAGCTTTAGCTTTCTTTTCATCTTCAATTCTTCCTATATTCATGCAATTCTTGGCTATATGACCGAGTTCAGTGCATGTATAACATCAACTGTTGTATCTCTTTTTCTCAAGTGATGCCTTGAGCAGTCTTTACCAATGTGTCCATATTCTCCATAATAATGACATCTACACTAGGTGTTGTAATCCCATCCAAATATTGCCTTAACAAGTTGTTCAACTAGATTAAATGATTTTGATCTACATTGGAATGCCTTGTGACCATGCTTCTTACATTTGTGACATTTGCCTTCAAATTTTGGTTTTTCCTTGCATTCATTAGCTTTGTGACCATGCTGATTGTAGTTGTAGCATTTTCCATTAAATTTTTCTTTTCCATTACTCCAACATTTGTTTGATGTATGACCTAACTTACCACAGTGATTGCAAGTAGGTTTTTTATTCCTTTGAGCACCTTGTTTGGAAGATTCACCTTCTTCATTATATCCAAGTATTGCTTTACCCTTTTGTCTATGAAGATTCAACTCATTTTGTTGGTTTAATTGATTCATATCTTCTTGAGACTTCATCATTCTCTCAATGATTTTCTTTTCAGCATTTAGGTCATTTTCTAATCTTTCACTGATTTGTCTTTTAGTGATTAAATCAATCCTTAGGCTTTCATTTTTAGATCTTAGATTCATGATTTTTTCTTTTGCATTGGATAGTTGATTGATGAGACCTTGATTTGCATTGATCCTTTCATTTGTCTCATTTTCAGATTTGTTTCTTTGTTCCAAGATTTCACATAACCTAATTGATTGGATTTCTTGTTCGCTTTTAAGTTTTCTTACTTCTACTTGTAGAGAGCCATTCTTTGCTAGGAGTTCCTTGATTACCTCATTAGCTTCATTTGAGTTGCTTGATGGTAAAAGGTCTTCAATCTTTTCTTCAACATACTAATGGTCATTCATTCATCTTGCAAGTTCATTCCTTCTCTTCAGGGATTGAGAAAGATGCTCCTTTGCTTCTTTGAGTTGAGCCATAGCCATTTCCAGATCTAGCTTTTCATTTTCAATTGCTTTGTCAAGTCTGAATATCTCCATTTGTCCTTTAGAACTTTGCTCAAGCTGTCAAAAATTTTTCTGAGAACCACAATGCTCTGATACCAATTGTTGGAAATAATCAAGACTAACTAGGATACTGAGAGGGGAGGGGTGAATCAGTAACCTCAAAAACTTTAAATCAATTCAATACTTGATCCATTCATCATTCATTCATCTAATCTATTGTATGCATGAGAAATATAAACATTTATAACACATGAACCAAAATTTTGGTGACCCAAAAACCTTCCAAATAGAAAGTAAAACTGGGGTGGGGATGATACCCAAAAACCTTCCAAATAACAAAATTTTGGTGACCCAAAAACCTTCCAAATAGAAAGTAAAACTGGGGTGGGGATGATACCCACAAAACTTCGCTACTACACTATGAAGTTAGCCTATTAGGGCTTACATTGATCACTTCTAATGATCTTCCCTGTTAAGAGAAATTTGGATTGCTAGATCCACCTTGTTAGAGGATTTACAAACATATAATGAAGTATGCACTCTGTTAGGACATTTACACAAAGACTGTTAAGTCTACCTTGTTAAAGGATTTAATAAACTGATTCACCTGTTAGGATGAAATAGTAGATCTACTTAGAATTTGATTTCTGATTAGATCCTTTACGTACAGATCACCTCTTGTGACTGATGAATCTTTACTGCTCCTTGTAGACCTTGTAGAATACTCTGCTCTACTGCTGATTCACATTTATTCTTCTCAAAACATTACATGTCCATTCCTTAAAAACATATTCATACATTGTAAATGATATAATACATTACATATATACCATTCCAATAATTATAATTGCAAGGTTGGCCAAAACACAAGTGAACAAAATATTACTGAGTCAGCCAAACAGTAGAAAACTCGAGTTCTTCAAGCTGACTTGGTAACCTTCTGATACTCAACATCCACTACATTACTCAGCATCGTCATGCACTCGGTAGAAGTAGAAGTTTGGTCCATACTAGTCACACAACATAGCTTGGAGCTTGGTAACCATTTGAGATTCCGTAGATATAGTATCACTCAGTAAAAATTGAATCCTTTGTTTACCTTGCTTTCACTCAGTAAACAATACACTTCCATCACTCGATAAACATTAGCTTCCATCACACAAACTAAAGACTCAGTAGACACTGTGAAGCTCGATGAACATTGTAGGCTTGGTAGATACTACTAGACTACACACTCACTCGGTAGCTTCATGTTCTTGGTATGAATTGCTTAAGTGATGAACCTACAAGGTAACTACTGAATGCTCTGTATACATTGTAGACTGATTGATGAACTCGATAATCATTTCGAATTGAATAACTATTTTCACTAATGACAAATAAAATATAATGCCAATAGGATTATGGTTTGGTGTTGCTACTTCATCATCACTTACATCATCAAGATGTGCTCCTCTCCTCTAGGTTGTCTCCACAACATCTAGTCTAGCTGTAATTTGTCTCAACTAATCCAATATAGCATCATCAGCATTTCTTCTACCACAAACCATCTTTACAAATTAGGTTTGTGTAAGATCATAACCCTCTACAAGTTATAGGTCAAATCCGTAGATCTCCAACCCTACAACCAAATCCAAATTAGGGTTCTACATGATCCGATCTTCACAAGGATGAACCTCAAGCTCTGATACCAACTGATGCAAGGAGATAAGAATGACCAAGGCCTAAGGCACACCTATCTATCCAAATCCACCCTAGGAGAGTTAACACAACAAAAAATCCAACACTGATATAGTACCAAGGAAAGAAAACAAGATATCTTTATCAATTCTTCAAGGAAACAGCATACATGCCCAGTTGTAAGGCCTTCTAGGTTACGGCCAATACAAATTACAATCTTCAAATTCTTACTTCAAGCACCTAACTTCTTTTCGCACTTTTGGCCTCTAGCTTATATCTCCTTATCCTTCTCTCACTCACTGCCTAAAACCTAACCTTAGAATTGCTTAAATACTTTCCAAAATGGCTTATATAAGATTATAGACCATAGAAAAGCCATAAGTCAGCTCTTTACAAGTATTAGCTACCTAATAGAAATTAAATGCAAGCAAAGTTGGCCCAATCTGGAACCAAACACAGAAAACTCGGCAAATAAAAACTAGCACTTGGCATCCACATGAGCTTAGCATCCAAAGGAATCACTTAATAACAACTATGAACACAACATCATGTAATGCTCAGCAACCAAAGAAAATCACTTGGCATCCAAGGCACTCGACAACCAAAGGATTCACTCAGCATCCAAAGAATTCACTCAGTAACCAAAGGAACTTGACAACAACTAAGAATGACTCAGTAGCAACTAAGAACTCAGTACTCACTGGCAGAAAGAGAAAAAGTGCAAGATTGCAAGGAAATCCAAGATGCTCCTGCACCAATATCACTAGATGTGTATGTTTTTCTCTTGACATTGTTTATACATAGCATTGCCAGGCTTGTTTAGTTTTGGCAACCCTCTTACTTTCTTCATTTTTCTAATTTTCACTAAATTGTCAAAGCTTACATGATATAATCTCTTGTGACATAACTATACATCTTCTTGTTGTGCAAATAAACATCTCTCATTTGATAAATCTAGATAAAACAAGTTACCTCTTGTCTGATCGCCACTTCCAATCATCTTGCCATTAGCATCATATATTTTGGCCTTTTTGAGATGGAATTAAACTCTGTACCCTAATTTTGTAAGTGTGAAACACTCAATATATTATAGTTATGTTCTTCCACCTAGTAAACATTTTCATGCTTGATTTTGTCAGGCAATTGAATTGTACCTTTACCTTTCACAACACATGGAATATCATTACTAAATTTAACACACCCACCTTTGTATGATCCAATGTCCTCAAATTTATTTCTATTACCAGTCATATGATTAGAGCATCCACTATCAATTATCCATCTGTCACTTTTGTTCACATATACAAAATTTTAAAAAAATATCATCTTCATAAGTATCTTCTTTCATAGCAACATAGACAAGTTCATTATCATTACTCTTAGATTTAGTGTTAGTTTCTTCTACAACAATATAACAAGATTTATTACCTCTTTCATCCTTTTTCTTCTTGTAGTCTTGGTCATCTCTTCTTTCTTTGTATTTTCTTTCCTTTCTCTCATCCTTAACTTCTATGTTAGGATATCTTGTAGTTATATGACCAATCTTTTTGCATGAAAAAAAATTATAGGTAATTTACCTTTCTATTTACCTCTGCCTCTTCCAAATTTTTTTGCAATCATCATCAAAAGTATCATTTTCACTCTTCACATGTTTTCCTTTTATTTTTCTAAGAACCAATTGTGACTTGAAAAAAAAATTCAATAGTAGCAAGTGTGTAGTCAAAATTAGACATCTCAAAAGTTGTAGGTCTACCATTTACACCTTCCAAAGTCAAATTGTTAACTGGAGTAGATCTCAGCTCTTGTATTGTAGAAACTCTAATGCATATATAGTAAGTAGAGTTCACAATACCTTGTTTATCATTTTTGCATCTTTAATCTCTCCATTTTCACCTCAAATAGCATTGATAACTTCCTTGATTCTTGTACAGTATTGTACTATGTTCTCACCTTTCATCATTCTCATTTCATCAAATTTCCCTATTAGGCTCTCTAATTTGGCTCTCAAGAAATTTTCATCTCCTCCATATATATTCTTCTTTCTATCCCACATTATTTTTGCACTATCACATTCTTTTATATCATCAAACTTGGCATAGGTGAGGGCTGAAGCAATATCCAATATTGTCTAATTGTGTTCTTTCTTTTCTTTCAATTATTGAGCAATTAGAGGAACACTAATTATCTTCACATATTCACTATCCATAAATTATATTGTTGCATCACTAATATTGGATATGTGTAGCCTCATCAGTATTTTCCATGCAGGAAAGTTCTCCTTGTTCAGCTTTGGTACCTCCCTTTTGTGAGTCATGATCTTTAGCTTTAAGTACCTTCAAACTTCTCTTTATAAGTACCAACTACTCTATACCAATTGTTAGAATGTTTAGAATAACTAAGAGGGATGGGTGAATCGGCTACTCAACATCCATAAGTACCATTTAAACAATCAAACATTAAACAGTCTTTGTTATGCTTATCCTATTGTAACTTGGTCTCTACTGTAGACTTAATAACAAAATTAACTAGTAGTCCATTGTCCTAAGATAACAGACTTTGGTGAATGTAAACATGTAAATATAAAACACCATTAAACATCCAACACAAGTTTGACACTAGTATAGAAACCCAATTTGGGAAAAACCACTAGCAACATATCACCAATTTTTCACTCTTTTGAAGTAGGCCTTGTTAGGAGCCAACCCTATCAAAGGTTACAATACACATTGTTAAATGTGATCTAATTAGAGGATTTAATCACCCTGTTAGGAGTGGCCTTGTTAGAGGACTTTAGATCATTCTATTAGAATGCCATCTTATTAAAAGATTTACATAGATGGTTAAGTCCTTCAATGACTATTAGGTCAACCTTTGATTAAAAATATTTCAATACAAACTATTTACAATGATTAGAAAGAAAATAGTAGGGTTTGATCTATATGATTACAACTCACTTTTGCAATTTTAGATCTTTGTTATAATGCCTACCCCTACTTGATATTTATGTTGAATTGTCAAATGGTATTAAATGGTATTTTATACTTAGTTGATATATGTGATGAAATACTTAGTTATTTCAGTTATTTCATAATTATTTCAATAATGATAGATGTATGTTCATTCAGTGATTTCAATTATCTCATGATGATTAATAGATGGATTATTTATATGTAGTTATATGGTCACTTACCCCATACTTGCATGTGTATGGTGTATGTGTCTGTTTTACTTTATGTATGATGTTTCTAATGTGGTTGAGAAAAGGAGTCATAGTCACCTACTAGTCGATTTACATGATGTACCACTTCCTTCCATTACCTATTTAGTTTAGAATATATGTGTATGTACATGTGTGGATTTTATGCAGATTGTAGGTATCGAGTATCGACTTTCCTAAATTGCCAAGATGAGCGTACCCTATTGTAGTATTTCAATGGTATAAGTGGGGAGATAACTCTTGAGTCCAAATCCTAACCTAAGCCAATTGTCCTAGAAAATAGGACAAGTATCTAAGTTAGTTTCACCTTTCCAAATTCTCCAAGTGATATGAATTCATGACTTTGACCCTGAAATTTAATTATGTTCTTTGTCTTCAATTGAGTTGTCATATTTGGTTTTGTGGGTCTATGATGATTTTCTATTATAATTAAATCAAATTAAAAGATGATGCAATGATTTAATTTAATGGAAATTTTATAAAAAAAATTGATATTTAATTATATTTAATTAATTGAGAATTAATTAAATGAAAGAATTAAATTTAAAAGGTTTCATTAAAGTTCTAATTTTGGCGTTTTATATTTATTTAATTTTATAATTTATTTAGGAGTTTTATTTTGATAATAAACCCTAAATAACATTATTAGTTAAATTAATAAAAATTACATTTAAAACATCTCGTAATTAACTAGAAGAGAAAACATTATTTAATAAAATTTATTTTAATTAAATTGCATAAATTTTATGCATGAAATTAAAATATAATAAATTAATTAAAGAGAGAAACAAAATTATTTAATAAAAGATATTTTAATTAATTGCATAAAGTTGTTCCATGAAAATTAAAATATAATAACAATTAAAGATCAATGAGTTCCCTCGTGTGATTGTATAGTCAAAGCCCTTAATTTAGGGGAGAACATTTTATCAAAGATCTAGAGCTCATTATGAAATCACACATGTTTTGGAGGAGTTGATTTCCATGAAGAGAGATTTCAAAAGGAAAGAGAATTGTTTGTGAGTTTTGTGCACTCATTGTTTCAGCATCATAACTAGGTAGGATATTGTAGGTTTGTGCAGTAGATGCTTGTTCTTGTTTTACTCTATCTTTTTTGTGTTCGCGAATATGTTTCCAAAATTGAATTGAATTTGAAACTCTTGTATGTGATTTTATCATTCTTCATTTGAAAAACCTCTGTTTATGAATTGAATCTGAAACCTTTGTTCATGATATTAATGTTCTTCATTTTGAGATCATCTGTACATAAATTGTGAATTTAATGCTCTTTGTTTCAAAAAATATGTGAACGATTATAGTTTTTGAACCCTCGTGTTAGAAGTATTTCTCTTCATTTCTTGAAAATATATGTAAATGGATTTAAGTTTTGATACCCTTAATTGAATGATTAGAATTGGATTGTGGGTTTTGTAATGAAAAGCAAGTTTATTTTATCAATTTTGACTATTTAATCTCGGTTTGTATAGTAGGATTCTATTGGAAAATTGTCAAATATATATATATATATATATATATATATATATATATATATATATATATATATATATATATACATAATAATAATGTAATTACATAGTAATTTGTAATTGCTATGTAATTACATTATTAAATATAAAAATAAATAGGGGGGTTTGTTTTGAGTTTATTTTATTTTTAAAACAAAATTTTATTCTAAATAATAATAATTTTGGAGGGTGGGTGAGGACCCCATCTCCCACCCCCAGCTGCCATTGGCAGTGACTATCCCAACAAAATGTGTCCTACCATGGCAACGTGTGACTGTCCAAGGATAGTCTGCCCCTGCCAAGGCAGTGTATGCTGCCCTTGGGCAACACAACTTTGGTCGCATTCCATTTTTGGGGCATGTGATTTCATCTCATGTTATTTTATTAATTTTTTAAAAATATTTTTAAAATTGTTAAATATTTAATAATTTAATAAATGTTTTAATTATTAAATGTTTTAATTATATTATATTTTATTATTATTAAATATTAAATTTTATTTAATAATAATATTTATTATTAGTAGTAGCTTAATAATTATTAAGCCGAGAGGCTTTCTATAGTGGCAGCAATCTTCAATGTAAACATTTTTTATTTTTTTTAAAAATTTGACGTTCATTTACTTGTCACAGAAATACAATAGAATCTTAACAATTACAAAGACTAAATATAATAGTTTAATTTTTCTATTCCATGATATTTCTAAATTATTTATCCTATATACAAGATACAAATTGCTTTAATGTCAAATGAATCTATTGTGCTAAACACATTGCACCGAGAATGCTACTAGCTTATATATATTCAAAGGATATCTCTCGGCTTATTTTATATATAGAATATGTATATAAGCTAGTTTTATTAAAAAATTAATATAAGTTATTTTATTGATAAATAAATAATTATTATCCATTAATAATATTATGATTATCTATTTAATTTTTAATAATATTTAATTAAAGGTTTTAATTAATTTATTATTAAAATGTATGTGTGCAAGTTTATTGTGAATTGTAAATTGGGAAAAAATGGTTATCTTTCGTAAACTCAAATTTTATCTAACAGTTTAATTTAGATATGGAAATGATTTATGAGTATTAAAATGGGTTTAAAAAGTAAATTGATACTTGAAATTTAGGAAATAATTATTTTAAAGTAAACTTAGATTTCGCTTGATTATGTCTTTATGGAAATGATTTTTAACACTAGGATAATAGTAATGATTTGAAAACCTTAGTAGTTATCATACTTTGAAGAGATGAAAATTGTTATGAGTAGGTTTACTAGACTATTATGTGTTGATAAAAAATTGAACGGTGAAACAATGTATAAACAAATTTATATGAATTATTGAATCGTCTAGGATTCTAGTGAACTTGGAAACCATAGTGAATTTGGCAACTAGAGAAATGGAAATTGAAACCCTGATTGAAATTGAAAACATTATGAACTATAATACTTGAAATGAAAACTAGAACCTTGTTTGTACATCGAACATTCTTGTGTTTTGAAAACCCTATCAAAATATAATACTTTGAAAAGATGAACATCGTTAATTGGTTGTTTATTGAATGTTGGTTTTGATAATGAACTAAACTTTGAAACAATGTCCAAACTACTTTTTATGATTTGTTGAGCGTTGAGACTCGTGTGGACTAGAAAACATTAGTAAATTAACACTAGGGGAATTTTATGATTTGGAAACCTTAGTAATTATAATACTTTGAGAAAATAAAAATGTGAATCCTAATTGAGATTGAAAACTCTATAAATAATAACACTTGGAAAAGAAAACTAAAACCCTAGTTGTTATTGAATCTTTGTGTCTTGAAAATGAAAATGAAAACTTGGAAACCTATAGTGAAAATTAAACCTTGTGTTTTCAAAAACCTAATGTATTGAAAAGTTATATAATGTGTACTATAAATGAAGTGTGTTATTGACATTGGGTTTTGTGGTTGACTTAGCTTTGACTAGTTAGGATGTTTACCAGAGGCTAAGGGAGTTTTGTTATATGATGTCATGATGATGTTTTGATTACGATTTTTTATACCCAAACATGGTGATGTATCATGTATGTGCTATGATGAGTTTGATTAGATGTTTTGATGTGCTTTCCAATTCTTGTGTAGAATTGAGGTGGATGATGTGTCTTTCCTAATATAACCTTTGAGTCTTCAATTAGTCATCTTTGGATTGCTTCCTAGTTGCTTATATAGGACTGAGGTGACTAAATGAATTTTTTTTGTGATGTCATGTTATGACATGAATTTTGTTTATCTGTATTTGATTTTGGATCAGTCCTCCTAGGATGATCATATTTGCAAAATTTGTGATTTTGATTAGTAATATTTTAGTACTTTATAATTACTTATTTAAGAACTGATGTGTGGTTTATGGTCGTTGTCATCCTTTTATTTTACTAAGCTTGGGATAGCTTTTCTGTATGTCATGTTGGGAAGTGGCTTGCAATGGAGGCTAAGGCTCTAAAGAGGCTAATGGATAACCCATCATAGGTTATTTTAATAAGTGATAAAATTTCATTAAATGGGTTTTAAATGAATTAATATGATATTGGTACCACAAAAAGTCACTAGAGGGCCAAAGTATAAAAAGACTACTAGGGTAACCTTCGAGAAAACTTGTTAGTATGCCTTCTTTGTAGGAAAGGATACTGACACTTCATAGAGGCACTAGGGGGGTAGAGTATTAAAATACTATTGAGTAACCTTAGAGTTGGCTCATGCGATGACACTTGCCCACTTGCATAGTAGATTTCCTACATGTTTCTTGTGTCTTTATACCCTTTGAGATAGTTTTCTTTCAGGTGATTCCTTGAACCTAGATGTTGGTTTTGACTTTTGATTTATTATCCTATTTGAGACTTGATTTTACCTCCTCAGTGTGGTGGGAGTGGACCCTTTTGGGTTTCATGAGGTTGGGTGGTAGTGCATTTTCTTATACCATTGAGATCTACCTATTGGATGTCGTTGTTGGATGTGTTTGTGCAAATGTTCTTTTCTATTTTATATTGTACTTCTATGATAGATGGTTGTATTGTATTGTATTTTATATTATTTAGCCTTTCATACCCTATGACCTATACAATGGATGATTGTGCATCCTGATTATTGCCAAGTGGCATTCAGGATATTGTATATTATTTGAATAGATTTTTACTTATAATTATTATTTAATGTAGATGTGTTATATATTGGTTTTAATATTAATTAAACATAAATGTGATTCAACATCATGGGATGCTTAAGAATTATAATCTATTTTATGGTAATTGTTTATGTGTATGGTATTGCTTCCACTATATTATATATGTTGTTAAGTTATTATCTTTCAAAAAAAAAAGTTTGGCAAACTTAGTGAAATTTTAGGTTAATTTCTTTTGGGTCACATGGCGGGGCCTTACATCTATTCATTTCAGATGTTGAATCTCTAATAATTATTCCTTGTTACCTCTATCCTCAATTTTTTTGGAAACCCTTCTAGCATTCACCCTTCTCTTAACAAAAAAATTAAGCCTTCTACTTAGATTCACTTATCAACCTTAGTAGCTTTGTTTCCTCTTACTATAAATATGCATTGATTCTCTGTTATGTTCTCTTCTTCACATATGTTTGTGCTCATCATAAAGTTCATCTTTATACCTCCTTCAATAGGTAATACTAGCCCTTTTTTATTTTCACAATCACTGTAGATCTTAGGGTTCTTGATTCAATTCATTAGGTTCATTGTATCTGTTCATCTTCCTTCTTTCCTAGAAACTTCTCATCGAATTCATTCATTAGGTATCTTACCTAATCCTCTCCTTAAATTAAATGATCCAACTCATCAATCTTATCCTCAACATATTTTCCATAGTCCAAGAAATCAATTGGGTTAGATGGAAATCATGATTTCTCATATGCATCCAAAATACTATTTCTCAACTATTACAAGTTTTGACACTTGGTCATCACTAAATTTCTTGATTGTTGTAGAAATTATGCCTTGGCATTAACTTGATTTCTTGAATGATATTGATGCTTGGTCAACACTGAATTTTCTCAGCACTTACTATGGCTTAGTTGACACTAGGATCACTCAGCATAGTCTTCAAAATTTCTTGATATTTTACTTTGTTGCTTGATCAAGTCTTACATAAGTGATCTATCTTGGCTTTTACTATCAAGACTTGAAAATAAACATGATTTAAACAATCACTATGTATTATCAAAGTTTAAGTAATCAAATGTCAATTGTAGCTTCTTATTCATAACTCAACCTTTCCTCTAGGTTATTTTGTTATGATCAACTTCTCAAATCCTCTTCATCAATCAAATAGATATGACATTTATATCAGATAGCAACATGTCTAATAAGTAGATTTGACATAAATGACAACATAACAATTGTTCCAATTATAGTTTCCAATAGATATGATCATTACACATAGTATTTTATGTAACTAAAATATTTAATTAACCTATGTTCCACTTAGTAAACATATTTTTCATGCTCAGAGGAAATGTTGTCTCTTAGTGATGTCCCTGCTTGGTTATATATATCTTTCTCAATGAGGTTTCTGCTAGGTCAATATAGAACTATTTGGTAAGTAATGAGCTTGGGTATAACTATAAACTCATATATATCCTCCTTCATTTCTCAAAAAATAGAGTGACTTAGTGATAGTGTTCACAAACTAGCTCATTCTCCTCTCCTTCACTATCCTTTTTATACTAATTGGAAACATGAATTTTTATGAGAGTAACATTCTCCCCCTTTGATGTTAGTGGCATAGAAATAGAAATAACTTGATAATTTATACAACTCCCCCTATATACATACTTCCTCGATATAACTTGTGTTTTTCAAAATTATTTTATTTTCTATTTTTTTGTTTCATCCCTTATCTCCTCCTTATATCTCCTTATTATGCACATATAAAAATATAGACAAAACATATAATTTCCCCCTTTTTTGATACTAATGTCAAAAATAAAACTTCAACAATGGAAATACTTGATGATTCTTCAGTATGATTTCCATTGTGTCATCCCAATTGATCTTGATCAACTCAATTGTCTACTTCTCTATCATCAGCTTGTTTGCTAGATTTTTCATGTGGTCTACTATAGATAGTCTTGGGATAGCTATGAGATCTTGAGAAATCTTTACATGACTTTGCATGAGCTCAATATGAGGTAACAATAGCACTTCAATTTCATTGATCTTAGTTCTATGTTTTCTTTCTTCTTGTAACAATTCATGTTGAGATCTTGTTAAAAATCTCACTCAAGAATAGCACAATGATGATGTACTCAAATCATCTTTAAGTTCATCACTTACTTTCTATAGTTTAGCCTTAACTTCATTGATAAGAAATGGTATATCACACAATTTATGAAATAATATCAGAAAGAAATTCACAATAGTCTCCAATTTGGTAACAGTAGTGGATAAACCCACTTATTGTATGACAATTTCACTAGCAATCTTCTCCAGAACCTTATTCTCAAATTTCTTTTCAGGTCTCTCTATAATCTTAAATTAAGTATCAATCTTAAGTGTGTTGAGCTTCTCAATAATTTCTACTAATTGGTCTAAGATAGGAGTTTTCTCGTTCAAAGTAATATCTAGCACAACTAATAATATGTCTTTCACGTCATGTAAAACTTTCTTCTTCTTATGCTCCTCCCTTATTTGTTCTTTCTTGGCTTTCCTTGCACATATTGCATCATATGCATCCATAGCATCAACATCCAAGGTATTTGGATTCCATTCATGTATGATTATTACTTCATCAAGTGTAACTCGATTGGACTTGATAGTTGGTGTAGTCTCTTTCTTCTTCCTTTTCAACTTCCCTACTTTTGAATCAATAGCACTAGAACTTAGTGATGATATATGTGGAACATGAGCTTAAATCTCCATATTTTTCTATTCATGTTCATCTTCTTTCTTGGTTGGATCTTCCTTGTCCTTTTGATCAATGTTAGAAACTATCATAGTTTGTATAAGTAGCATAAGTGCATACCCTCTAATTTTTCTATGTAGTATCAATTACATTATCTTTCTTCTCTTCATATGTCTTTTCCTTCTCTTTATTATCTTCTTGTTGGCCTATAGTAGATGGATCAATCAATATAAAATGATATAAGAATTATGGCATAAATGCTAATTGTGAAAAAAATCCACATTATTTTTCTCCTTTTCAATAGTTGGTTTTCCTTGACCAATATTTCCCTCGCTCATAGGTCTATGGGCTGGTTCTCTCTCTCTCTCCTATATCTGAGTCATCTACTTTGAGTTTTTTTGAGTCTCCTTCTATTTGTGTATTCTCATCACTAACATTGTCATCCTTTTGTTTGGTGTTTCTATTGTCGGTGTTTTCTCCCCCTTGTGTTTATTTCCTTTCTTCATCTTTTGTTCTACAAGTACAATTTGTTTACCTTTATCTTCTTTTTGAGTAGAATCTTTACCCTTTCCTTCAATAATAACAAAATTTGATTATCTTCTCTTGTACTGAGTGCACTCTCGAATGCATTAATCATCTTTTTTTACTTTCTTTTGCACTTTAGGTGTGACAATATCCATTTTGATCTTTTCTTTAGCTTTCTCATAGGTGCCAAATGGTTTGGTTGTCTTTTTCACATGCTTGTAAAGTAACGATTCTATTTCCTTGGTAGCCTAATCAATATTTATCTCATACTCCATAGGTTCAAGCCATGCAACCCTTGGATTCACTGCATGCACAAGTATGGTGTTAGTGTCAACAAGAAAACATATATCGTCATGGTATTAATTCTCAACTAACTGGGGTGGAATTCTATATCCTTGACACATTCTCTCCTTAAAATTACCAAAGTATGTAATCATAACACTTTCAAGATTGCTACCTAACCTTTGAACAATGTATTGATCTGGTAAGCAATAGGTGTGTATATTTTCCAATTCACTTGACGAATTGAGGGGAAGTAGTTTTGCATGTAAAGGAAAATGCATACTAATAATGATCCAAATTTTCATGTGTTTGACCTTAAAACTCTAGTTGTCTTCATGTTATCAACAAGTTGCCTCAGATGTAATTTGTCTAAGTCATACTTATGACCTTTCTTCACAATTGTATAACCCAAATCAACTTCTATACATAGTGTACTATTAGGAATGCTCAATTGGAAGATTTTATATGCAACAATATATACTTCAAATTTTGTTTCCAAGTCTTCTATTAGGAAAATATTTAAACCACATCCTTCCCACTAAA
Organism: Cupressus sempervirens; assembly: GCA_028749045.1. Classification (NCBI taxonomy): domain Eukaryota; kingdom Viridiplantae; phylum Streptophyta; class Pinopsida; order Cupressales; family Cupressaceae; genus Cupressus; species Cupressus sempervirens. The sequence goes on along the minus strand of CM053789.1, from coordinate 753,966,785 downwards.
CTTTAGTGTTATTTTCAATCTCATTCTTTGAATCTATTTGAATATATTTCACTTTCTCAGTAATAGGGTAACCTATGACCATGTCAAATACATCCTTTCTAATTTTAACTAAAACATCTAGCCACATTTTCATGTTGTGGGCTTTGCTCAACACAATATGAATCCGTTATGCCTTAAACACTTTCAGAAAATGAAAGGCACATGTGAGACCTTTTGTTTCCAATATTTGTGTTCTTCTTTCAATTTCTCATCAATTCACAATTTATCATATACCTCTCATAATTATTTGTCCCAAACTTCACCAATTTTACAATGATAAAATGGAAAGATGCCATTTATTAATAAAACCCTAGGTGGAATAAATGATAATGCATCCATCTTGTTTGCATAGCCACTTCAAGATGTGACTTGTACTCCAGCTCTTTGCAATCTTCATTTCAAACCAATCTTCAATGTTCACCTTGGTCTTACTCTTCATTGTTGCAAGTTAGGGTTTCAATAAATAAATTTTTGCACTTCACTTAATTCACTCAAAATTTACCTTCACATTAAGATTCTCAAACAAATTTGCACTCACAAGCATTTGAATTCAATTGCTCACACAAATAGCTCAAATTTTGTCTTTCATTCTCAAGAATGGACGGTAACCAAATGAACAATTTTTTCCTTATTTAATATGAAAAAGTTTATTTTAATGCTCATTAGGGAATATTAAATGCTTTGCACCTCATACTTGGTTACCATAGAGAACTCATTCATACTCATTTCCATCACCTACTTGGTTATTTTGATGTGTCATCTCAAGCTCAATTAACATATCAACTATACCAATAACTTCACTTACTTGGTTAACATTATGCCTTGAGTTTTCAACCATCTTAGTGTGACTTATCAACTATGCTAACTTCCAAGCTTCATGAGCTATCCTTGTGCATCATTCATTGTGCTTCAGGAGGTGCCATCATCAATTGTGTTTGATGTCTCATTCTCTTATTTCTTCCTTATCCACTTCTTATCCATCTGTTCACCAACTTCATCCACATTGCATTTCCCCTTTCCTTTTAGATCTTCATCTTTAGTTGTTGATACTTGGTACCTACAGGTCTTGCTTAAGTGATCGACCTTGTGACAGTCATAACATCCCATTCTAGGATTTCTATAGTTTCCAAACTTTCCTCTAAAATGTAATATCATGCAATTAGTAGCTATGTGAGCACATTTTCCAATTGAAGTACAAGAGTACCATGTATTAAAGTCCCAATTGATTGTATTACCTTTCTTTCTTGGTGTCTAGTTAGGCTTCTTTTGTGATCTAAAATCTTGTGACTTGTGGCCAAACTTGTTACAAGTATAACAATAACCATTGAATGCATACGTCTTAGGAGATTGACTGAACTTGGATCTACATTCATATTCTTGGTGACCATACTTATTACAATTGCAACAATAGCCATTAAAATTTAGGAGGAATATTGGACTTTCTATTTTTTCTCCTACAAACATTTGTTGTGTGTCCAAGCTTTCCAAAATGATAGCATGTAGGCTTCTTTGGCTTAGGATTTTTATAGGCATTCCTTTGTTTAGCTTGCTTAGGCTATACTTCCTTCTCAGTAGTGATATGCTCAGTATAGTCTAGTCCATATGTCTATCTCGGTTTCCTTTATCCTCTAAGTTATTCATCCAATATTTTAATGCTTTCCTTTGATCTCTTTAGTCATTCCTTTTTTTATTCGTTGACGTCAATTCACTTTTTAGCTTTGCATTCTTTGTTCTTAGTTCCACAATATCTTCTATCTTTCTACCAATCTCATGATTTGCACTGAGTAGATTTATCATATCATAATGGTTCTTAGTCAATCTTGTGATTTTTTCATCCTTAGCATCTAGTCTTGCATTGATTTATCTATTATCTTCTTCCATCATTATTTTCTCATCCCCAACTTGTAACTTTTATTCTAGCACTTCACACATACTAGTAGATTGTAGTTCTTTTTACTTTTTTTAGTTATTCCATTTTCTTGATAAGGCTATGATTTTTCTCCAATAGATCAGCTATAGAAGCATCAAATTAATCATAAATCTTTCCATCAAATAGTTCTTCAATCACTTCTTCCTAATATGTTGTTTTATTCACTTGTTAGGAAATTTCCTTCCTTCTATTCAGTGGCTACTCTAGTTTGTATTTCATTGATTTGATTTGATTCATGGTCATCCTTAGTTCTAGTTTCTAATTCTTAATGATTTTTTCAAGCTTGTACCTCTCCATGATTTAGATGTTTTCTCTTAGGTGGTAAAGTCATCAATGAGAGAATTGTGCTCTAATGCCAATTGTTGGAATAATAAGAAAGGTAGGATGGTGAGAGGGGGGTGAATCAATATCTTCTAAAATTTTAACCATAAACAAATTCAATGATTTCGTTATCCTTTTCACAACTTAGTAATAACATAACACTAGCCACAATACTTGAAAATGAAAATAACTTTACCTAATCTAACTTACATCAAGCATTGAACTGTAAACATAAAATCATAAACATAACACAAGTATTTGCACACAAAAAACACTTGGTTAGAGGGATAATTGTGACGGGGATAGTACCCACAAATCTATCACTACTATAGTAAGAGGGTATCTTATTAGGGATACAATATTTTTATCACTTCTGGTGACATACTTTGTTAAGAATATACAATCAAATCTACCTTCTTCAAGGATTTTACAAGAGTATGCTAAGTGTTTACTCGATTAAGAGATTTCACAAAAGACTATTAGGTCTACCTTGTGAAAGGATTTAGTTTGCTACAATGATTAGAAAATAGCAATAAACTAATATGTACAATGCAACTTACTTTCCCAATTAGATCTCTCTTCACCATAATTGTTTATGACCTTTTGGTGATAGATCTTCAATTCCTCTCAACACTACTTGAATCTATGATCTCTAATATACTTGATACTTTAGTCATTTTTCATTTAAAAAATGTCTCAACAATAGCAGCAATACCCCTCTAACTTGCTTCAACAACAACTTCAAAAGTTTCCTTATAGAGCCTTTTATAGTTTTATTTCCCCTCTTCAAGCTATGACCAAATTAGGGTTTAGGAACTCTCTATAATGTATCATTGTTCAAAATTAATGGTCTAGAATAGTCCTCATTCCATACTTTTCCATTATGTATTCTCATTAGCCTTCTCTACCTTGAAATCATACAACAATCAATGCACTCTTACTAATAAATATTTAAAAATATTTTCCTTGATTTTTGGGAATCTTGTTTTTCCCTCTATATGATCACTACAAATAGTATTTTGTATTAATTCAAATATTTAAGTAATTTCTATTCCGCTCAATAAATATACTACTCTTGCTCGGTAGAAACATTGTCTCTTGGTAATGTCTTTGCTCATTTTTATCTATCTTGCTCAGTGAGGTTTGTACTCGGTGAATATAGAAATACTTAGTAAGTATTGAGCTTAGGTATAACTTTAAACTCATACATATCCTCCTTCATTTCTTGGGAAATATAGTGACTCAATGACAGTGTTCATTGACTAACTCCTTCTCCTCTCCTTCACTATCTTTTTGACACTAATCGGTGGCAACAATGTTTATGAGAGTAACATATACAGTGTTTGATTTCTTCTAGGGAAGAATTTAGCAAAGTATTAGGTGTGGGAGCTAACTTGTATCATAAAAGGTCTTCTTTATCTACTAATTAATACCCTTTCCAATCTATTTGAAATATGGGATGGAGGTTTGGTACCTTTTTTGAAAGCTTATTTTTAGGTTCGTGGAATCTATAGAATATAAAATGGATGCATGCAAGGATTATTTTGTACCTTTACATATTAATATTTATTTTAGAATTTTAGTGGATGGTTTTGTAGCTATAGGCTATGTTAAGTCCTAGGTTTTTTCTCTGCTAAAAACATAGACATTATTACTAGTAGTTCTCCTCTAGAACCTAGGAGAAGGAAAATTATTGCAAAAGGAAAAGAAATAATCACTATTTTAGTAGAAGGAGAGAAAGAAATAGAAGAGAAAGGAGAAGATAATATTTAAAAGGTGAGGTTTTTTCAACTAAATTGGGATCTTTTGATCATATGTGGTTCAAACAATTTTAGAAGAAGGTGAACTTGACAAAATTGGTGAGATGTGGAGTTCTTTCTCTTCAAACAGTACATCTGAAATTGAAATGCTTTAATGGCTAATTTTCTTAATAGAGGATTTTATTTTTCTCGATTTTGTTACCATATGATCTAGTAAAAAAATGTTCTGGAAGGTTGTTTTAGGATTATTCAAAAGGTTAAAAATAGACCAAGCTCTAATTGAAAATAAGTATGCTAGTGTGGCACATAAATTATCTAAATAGATTGGTAAAAGAAGAGAATGTATAAAGGAAATGTCTAATATTTAAAGTGGTGTCTTTGGTGGCCTATTACTACTAACAGTTTCAAAAGTAATAATGATAGAAATTAGAACTAAATTGAATGATATTGGTGAAAAGTATTATTCCTTCAAAGTTGAAATTTTTCAACATAAGATTGGATTTGGTAAGTTTAAGGGAGATTTTTTTATGTGCAAAGATAAAGAGAATATTTTGTGAAGACTTCTTGGTTGGTAAAGGACATGGTTGAAGTACGGTTAGATCTTTTTTTCTCATGTAAAGGATTAATGAGCATCAATATTGGTCTCTAGACTAGACATCATCATTTCATATGTTGATTCTTCATAAAATTGTGTGTACTCAGATGAGCTTGATTATGGATGAGTGCAAGAAGAGCCTTCCAAATATAAAAGAAAGGTATAGGAGAAAAAATCTTGTAACAATTATTATATATTTTGAGTTGTTCAAATATGTTATTTGGTCCTTTTCCATTGTTGGAAAAAAGGTAGAGATAAAATTTGGAATAAAAATTATGAATGGAATCATCTAGTCTAGGAGGGTTTTTGGGAATTTCTAGATGTTTTGGATATTTTTCTTTTTTTGTTGTTTCTTTGCTACCAATTCTAAAGGGGGATATTATTGATATTTTGACATCATTTTCATTTATTTAAAACCCTATGTATAAGATGGGTGTATGCTAGGTAACATACAAAATTGGTTTGTCTTATGAAACATACCATAGTAATGAATTATGTTGATGCATGTCCTTGATTTGGTAAAAGAAATACATCTCCTAGTACATCTATGGTATTTGGTGATTCCAAAAATATTATATTTTGGATGGATATATATTTAGGATAAAAATGGAAGCAATGAATTTAGCAATGTAAACTAGATGAGATAAGTTCATTAACAACACACTTTTTACACTAAGTCATTCAATACAAGAGAAAGAGGGGCTTCCAAGCATAACTCTCAATATAACTCAAGTTAGATTATAAAAATCCAAATAGGATGAAATTTTGTCAATACTAAACCCAAATTATACTAAGGAAGTACACAAGCAAGTCCTCATTCATACAATGTTAATTAACTTTAAGATGTACAGTATGAATATAAATTGAACCAATTGATTAAATGACAAGAGAAAAATAGATATAGGTGATATATGTGTGCAATCCACCCAATAAAAAGATGAAAATAAATCTATGCTAAGAGATAAAAGATGTAGGAGTTGATGAAAGCATACTTCATAGCTCACCAAGATCACCTGCATGCAAATAACCCGTCAAAGGGAAACCAAGGAAGGAAGAGGTGGAGCTTGGAAAAACACTAAACGGACTGAGAGAGAAGATATTGCAAACAATGATAAAATGTATTGCTATTGAAAATGAGATATGAGTTATGAAATTACAATGAGAGAGCCCAAATACAAAGGCCTCAAGGAAGCTTGTAGAACAAGCTAGAAAGTGCTAGAAGATAAAGATGACAACTAAGCATACGTCCACAAAAGGTGGGATATCCTCAAAAAAGGTGAGAGGATAAGTATGACTTAGATAGGAACAAACTCTCATGTTGTTAAAAACTCATCAACTACAACTATCAACTAAATACATTAACCTAAGTAAACTTAAGTAAAAGAATAAATAATTAATTATTAATTATTTACTCTAACAAAAAAAAGAGTGGACAATTAACCTTAAAATATGTAATAGGGGTTTTAATCCAAAAATTATGGATCTAAAATGATTTTTGATATTGTGATTGTGGTTATGCAATCAAGATAGAGAACCCAGAAAGCCCTGAAAAGTCTAGATCTCCAAGTACAAGTCAACCTAAAGAAAAACCTATCGATAGATTTATGAAATGTGTGACATGTTCCCAAAGCATAGAAAGAAAGTTGACCCAATTTTTTTTTAAAGTGTGCAACTAACACTTTTCAAATCCAAAATCACAATAATAATAACCTATTATGGCATATAAGAAAAATTGGTTTTGTTTTGTTGGATGTGGGCTTTCCTTGGTCAAGCCCTAGATTGAGGAATCAACCTTGAAATTTAAATGTTATGCTAATAAAGGAAATTCTAGAATTTAGTAAGACTAAATATATCAATTAGAAATACAATTACCTTTATAGATGTAATTAAATTTTATATGTGATCAAGTATGCAAGTGTAATAGACTTGACTCAAAGAAACCAAAAGCAAACCATGGAAGTCAAACACCCTCATGAATGAGAATTTTTGTGACATGCCTTGATAAAGAATGGAAGAAATAGAATGGATGAATGGAAGATCTCCTCCTTAGAAGCCAAACTCCACTACCACTTTGAAGGAAAAAGTTTGATGCAAGAAGGAAAATGCTAGATCTTGGATGAATGCTTGATAGATACCTTGAAATTCTCACTTGATGTAGTATTTATGTATATTCTTTATCTTTATTTATTGTATGATGATGATGAGGATGGATAAAAATCAAATGACCAGTAAGCTAAGTAGGTCAACTTGGGACACAAAATTAAACAATTGAAACACTCAAGACTCATTAGGCCCTAGGACCTAAATCCTTAGGGTCTAGTTCAACCTATACTAGTATAGGTAAACTAGATCAACCTATACCAAAGAAAAATTTGAAGGGGATCCCAAAATCTAGGGGAAAGTGCAAAAATATTTAGGAAATATGGAAACTACTAAAAGAAATGACCAAAAAGGTAATGAAATAGTATCTAAAGGGCCATGCCAAAAATGAGACATGACTTGAAAGTATGAGCAAGATTGGAAGAAGAAAGAGATACAAAAACCATACTAAGGAGGGCTAAAAGGTCTCAAAATGAAGTGATTCTATTTTAGGATGGTACAATATCATTAACTATTATTTTTCAAAAGCCTTCTAAGTATCTCTACCACCTAGACATTCATGTATTTTATCATAATATTTTGGTATTAAATTTGTATTCAGTTTTGGATAGGTCTTATATTTTGTTATACTTTAGTTGCTATATATTTTTTGTAGATCAAGGCATGGCCTTGATTGTGGCATTCCCATTGGCCCTAGAATATACTTATCTTTTGGTATTTGTGAGATGTAATATGCTTCTCTTATGTGTGGCCTACCTTTGGGTCTTGTAGTAGCCCGATATAAAGTTCTCATATGTACAACCTATCTTTTAGCTTCGGTTCTAGTGATTTAAACTATATTTAAATATATTTTCGTATTCAAGATGACATATCTAGTTGTTCCATCAAATGTATAAATATAAAACATCTATCTGTGTACAAAGGTATGAGAGTGTAAGCATATTATGTTGATATGGTGTGAGCATTTTTATGTAAATAAATTATCAGTGAAGAAGTGTGTGAGAAATAATAATAAATATAAAGTAAGTATATGTATATACATGAGATGGTAACAAAAAGGAGTATCCAATTTTGTAGAAGGCAGGTGAATGCAACAAGAATATCTCTTACTGGATCTACTACAAATTGTTATTATTATGTTATCAAATGGAACTATTTTATGCATATTCATATGCAAAATTATTAGTTCTCATTTTGTCTATAAGACCATTTTATTGTCAATAACTTTGTATGATGGTAGTTAGCCCAACCAATAATGAGCCCTACCTACAATGAGAAAACTTGTAGTGATCCTTACCTACAATGAGAAAACTGATAGTTAACCTTTGTAAAAATTATCTTTACCAATTTCACCTTAACCAATGATTATATTCTTAAGAATTTGTCTCTTGATGGTTTTTTCTACCTTATTTTTTCACATTAATTTTGGTTTTATCATGTTTTTCATTTATGTATTTTTAATTTCTTATCTATTTTAACTTTTTGAATGGTTTAAGTTTGTATTGGATTAATTAAGTTTAATAAAAATAATTTTAAATAACTAATTCACCCTCATCTCATTCTTCATGTTCAACATTCTCAACAATCTATCAATTAGTGTGCAAATTTTTCTAGTTCTACACTTACTAGATATCCTCTTTTAATAACCTCAAATGTCTTAATTTTTTTATAACTAATAATTGGCCTTTAGCACTCTATTATCCCCAAAAATTAATTCCATGAATTGAGGGGCCTCATATCCATATACATGCATCAGAATACTTATCCTATTGTGCATATTGTATAGGCGGTGGTATATCAATACTCACCCAAGTGGAACCACTTGACCTATGTCTCTTTCTACCTTGAAAAACTTTCATAGACACCCCTCAAATCCTATTGTTCACAATTTTATTGTGGACATTAGTATATGTTTGATAAATATTCTTTGGGGTGAGCTTAGTATGATTCATCAAAAATATTTCCTTCAAAAATATACTCAATACTTTTTGTCCCTATTGCTCACAATATTCTTAAGCATCTTGTGAAGTCTAAACACCTCCTTGAAGAAAAATTCAACCACTTGTGATATTGTATAGATTTTGTATTTACTTTGAACCTTGGGAAATCATGTAATAAATTTTATTGATATACTTTCCCTCTTTTGATCTAGAATATGTAAGGACTAGAGTAAATTAACAAGAAAGTTGTGTTTCATTCTTGTTCTATTGGAAAACTTGGAACTCTAAAGTATTTATGGAGTTAACTCTTGTGCCCCTTCTACATGAACCTCTTATGTATATGCATGTATGTATTAAAGAAACTTGAATGTCCAATCGATGGTGCATCATGAAATATCATAAAAATAATCTCTTTAAGGTTTCAAGAATGCATTCAATAGATTCTACCCTTATAAAATATGAGATCAACAACCACTAATATTTATCGTCCTAGGTAGTGCCCTTAATAAAACTCACTTCTCACAAATCCTTAGAATAACCTACTAAAATTTTCTATTTACAATCACTTGATATCTTAACTAAAGAAAAAGTGTGACCTTTGTGAAAATGCATCTTCTACCATGTTTTTCTTTCCTTTGATATATTGAGTGTCAATTCATATCCATGTAACTTGGTGATCCACTTTCATTGTTTATCATTAAGACCCCTCTTATTTGTGAAGTATTGTATATTTTCATGATTCATTTTATTTACAAAAATATCCCCTATTAATATGATCTTAACTTGTCCAATGCATGCATAATAGCCAATGTCTCCTTAAGATAATTTTATTAGTTTCTCTCTACCCCTCTCACTTTACCAACTCTAATAATCTATAAGATGTATCTCTTGTATCAATATTGCACCAGTCCCTTCCCCCGATGCATCACATTGTATCTCAAATGATTTTGTGACATTGGGTAATACTAGAGTGAACAAGAAGGGATCAATTGTTTGAAGTGTTTGAAATACACCTATATTTATTTAGACCAATCAAAGGCCCCTTATTTGTCAAATTCACAAGTAGTTTTGTTATGTGTGAAAATACATTCACAAACCAAACTGCACAAACCCATGAACCCCTTAAGTTGGGTGGTGTTTATAGGAAACGGTCATTCAATAATGGATTTTATCTTGTATGGATCCACTGTCACTCTGTCTACACTAATTATAAGAATTAGTTCAATCTCTCATTATGGAATTGTAGGAATATAGTTATTCATTTTCATCCAACAATTTGAACATAAGAAAAGTTTTTTATGGGGTTCTTAAGGTTGGTCATGAACAAGCACATCCACACCTTCATGGGATAGCCCATATAATATATTTTTCATGCCAAATTCACATTTCAACTCCTTGGAATAAAGGGACTCACTCTCCAAAATAATTAGTATTTCCTCTAGACTTTACAAATGGTCCTCATAGGTTATACTAAAAATCAAAATATCATGAAAGTAGATCAACACAAATTTTTGTTGTTGTTTTCTAAACACCTAATTTATGTAAGTTTGGAATATGTAAGGGTCATTGATTGGCCCAAATGGCATAACCAATAACTCAAATTGGTCATAATTATATTTTAAGGCTAATCTTCCACATGTCCTCAACCCTTATCCTGATATGATGGGAACTTGACCTTTGATCTATTTTCTAAAAGTAACATGAACCATGTGATTTATTAATCAACTTATCAATATATGCTATGGTGTATTTCATATTATTTTTTTTGTTTTGCATATCCTTGTACCTCATCTATATCCTCATTATTTCATTTGTTTCTTAACTTAGACTATTATTGAAGAAAAAGGGCTCCTACTTGGTCTAATGTTTCCCATCTCCAAAAAACATTAATATATTTCTTAATTGTATCCTTGTGCTTCTTAGGGTAATAATGGGTAGTGATTATTTTGTTGACCTCTTCTTCCAACTCTATTGTATGAATTATTCCTATTTCAAGAGGAACTCCATGGTGGATATTATTAAAAAACTTAGTGTACATGGATATCACCATTTTTATGAGGAACTTCATATAAACTACTTACATTGGATGGACTTTTCCACCTTAGGTGGCACTATGACATTTGGCCCTAATTTCTTACATTAGTTTCTGATGGAGGGGCACATTTTGTAAACTTGGTGTATTTTTTAGTCCCCACCCCACTTTCCCCCCACAGTAACATCAAAATCTTGACTACCTATTTTGAGGGCATTAGAATTATGATGATCATGCACAATTTTGTTTTAAAGACAAAGAAAAAATCATTTTTACATTTGACCACATGCAAAAGACATAATTTAGGCAGTGTGACTTTTAAACATAAATTTCTCATGTGATTCACTCAATGCTATAAGCCCACGTATTATCAACACTACCTGGGTAAGGATGTGTAATGCTTCAAGTTTATGTCATTTGAAAGTAAAATTACTTGAAACCTTATTATTTAATTTGAAAATGAAATTGTTTGAAACCTAATTTATGTGATTTGAATTTATAAAATTCCCTAGCTTGAAACCTGATTGTATTTGAAAATGAAAGTACTTGAAACTGCTAAAAAACTATGCAAAAACACCATCAGTTATGCCCTATGAACAATGTAACCCTTGTCACATTTGAGCAGCCCAATTTGTGGCACCAATATTTTTGGGATGACTTCTTATAGTACTAAGTTGCAACATAAATGCAATCCATTGCCCCAACCATACAACATGCCCATTCTTATTGCACTCATATATCAATTAAGTATATCCGTTGACCCTAATTATGAGTTTTTAATTCTAGTTTGTGAGGTTTTCATTTATAAATCTAGGTGGGATTTGATGAGAAATACTTGGGATTTTTCCAAGGTGGGTAAGAATATAAACAGTCATGAATGACTAGGCACTAAACACTATAGTTCCTTGAATATGATCATAAATAATAACTAGGCCTAGGCCTATTCATGCCCATCATATGATCATGCATCAAGAAATCCAAATAATCATTTATCAATCTTAGCTATAGCCCCACAAACTCATTATGTTCTCCTATGACCTAATTTTGTATTCACTTACTTTTTACTATTACTAACAACACACATACTCACACACGCATGTATTCTCTCTCTTAGGATTTTGAGATACATCATAGAAGGAGCTTTCTATAGCCCCCCCACCCCCACAAAAATAAAATCTCCCCTCCCCCTCCTTTAATGATAATGATATATACACATACTCTTCTGACACTAATAAAGTTTGGCTATGGTGATGATTGTCTTACACATGCACACACTAGGCTAAGGGAATCCATTTCAAATTGGCAATAGAGCTCATTAATATTCATCTTTTAGTTGTGCCTCTCCATACATCTTGTTATGTCTTTTTTTCCCACCTCTCCTAACATGCATATAAGAAGTCAACACAACATCTCCCCACAACCTACACATCAAATTTTACAAAAAGATAAAAGAGAAGATTGAGAAGAGAATTCAATAATGGAGGCTCTTAATTTTGGTTATTCATGATAATAATAATATACAACTATCTCTTAGATTCAAGTTTCATCCCACTGATGAAGAGCTCATACCATATTATCTCATGAAAAAGGTTTTAGATAGCAGTTTCATAGGAAGGGCCTTTGTTGAAGTGAACCTCAACAAGTGTGAGCCTTTGAACTTCCCTAATTTGTTTAATTCCCTCCTTTATTGTTCAATGTGTGTATTATCCCACGCTCCCATTTGATCTCAAATGATGATAAGTTCATATTGAATGTTGATTATCTGTATTAAGTACTCCACAATCATCTATTTCATAACTTCATTTGTACGCAATGTCTTTCTAGTTTCTTTCTACTCACACACCCATTTCATTTCATATGATCATCTAAAAATTATGTCAATTTAAGCTCTCAATTGTTTCCTCTCATTTGATCATCTTATTATTGTTAAATGATAATTATTGTAGAGGACCAGTTCCAAAAGTTAAGAATAATAATCATTTGGACTTATTAACATCTTAAATAATGATTATTGTAGAGGAGAAGTTCCAAATGATGATGGAAGTTATTGAAGAGTGTCATTGGGGCCTTTCCCTTAGGGCCTTTGATGAGAGTTGACTCATGGACTTGACTCTTGGTATACATGACCTTATTGGCCCAAAGGAAAACACATCAAACAATGTGATGACCCTAAACATGTCAAATAACTTATTTGGTGCTACTTATATTTCCATAAATATTGTAATGTCATTCACATATATGTTTGTTTGATTATAGATTTTTTCTATGACATAGTTCATCTAAGGTTAATGATATGAGATTTATTAATTCAAAATATAAATAAATTTTATGTTATTTCTAAATTAATTGTGTCTTAATATTTCAAGATAACTTTCAAATCATACTAACTATGATGTATTATTAGAATGATACATGAAACATTGATTAAAAATTGAGATAGCTTTCTACATTCTAATGGCAATCCTCCCTCTCTCTCTCTCTCTCTCTCTCTCTCTCTCTCTCTCTCTCTCTCTCTCTCTCTCTCTCTCTCTCTCTCTCTCTCTCTATATATATATATATATATATATATATATATATATATATCGATCATAAAATTTTGATAGATAAAACATACACCATTAAAATGAAGCACATAAACTGTAAAACTTATTATCTTTGATACTAATACTATAAATGTTAAAAGTTCAAATCAATGTATTTTGCTTCTATCAATCTCATGTTAAAATTTCTCCCAATATGGGTTGTCATGTTCATACCTAGAACCATTTCAGTCCAAGTAAATACATTGTTGATAAAGAAAGGAAATACACTCAAGAGAAACATGGGCCCTCATCTTGAAATTCTCTCAGGCTCCCTCATAGAATTTGTGACCATGTCAATGTTGATGTCCATTGTAATCTTTGACATAGTCCTTAGAAAAATTATTTTAAAAATACATAAATCATGTGTATTGTTCTTTATTTAATTATGCATATTATTCTTTTCTTGAACATAATACTTGATAATATTTCTAAATTAATAATTGCACTTCTTTTTGAAATAGATCATTTGATTTACTTATAAATATCTAATTTAAATTGTGTTTTACTTTTTGAATCAAAGAGAAACATCCATTCAACTATCAATAATGAGGTTAGTTAGCAAATTAGTAAGTTAGCTAGCTTAGTGATCGAGTACTAAGATAGCATTGTACATCCAAGATCTTGAATCTTTTTATAGAACTATTACATAATAAAACTTTCTATTGCATCTTATACTTTTGATTTCAGTGTCTAATTATGGGCTTATTCTTCTTTTCCCTGGTCTTCTACAATGTAATATGGTTCTTAACATTTTTTTTTTTGAATCAAACTATTTTATATAAATTAGTCATCTATTTTTCATGTCTAAGGTGGTTTTGGTTCAAATTTTTTGGTTTTTTTTGCAATTTTGTTATGTTCAAGTGTTTCAATTTGGTATATTATACTAAAATATCATTTTATAACTAATATTTCAAGTTCCATATATAACTAGGTCTAAGACAATAAGTGTACTTCCAACATCATTTTTCTTAGTTTGTGATGATTATAGACTAAATTTTTGATAGCCTGATTTTATTTTCATGTGGCCCATCAAATCATGTCACATAATATAAGAAAAGAACAAAATAAGAAGACGCTTGCTAGATTGTGGCCTAAATTCCAACTAAGAGGTGATGGAAAATGTTATTTTCCCTACAAAAATTGTAAGGGCCTAAATATTAGAAGAGTTAACATCAAAATAGCTAAGAGACAGTGTAGCGATCATGGTCGCATTGAAGGTGGGAATGATTATCATCCATTAGTAAGTTGTTCATTATATCATTTTAATAGTTTATAAAGATAAAAAATCTCTTGATGATGCAATCATGACCATGGTTTACTTATGTTGACCATTTTTATATAGGTTGTCCTCCCTAGAGCACATGATATGGACCACTACAACACGAAGAATATGGTTTTACAAGTGGAGGAATATGGAGGCGTAAAAATTGAAGTTGAAGATAATGTTAGAGTATTAACGTATTTTATTATTGATTAAATCATCTTGATTTAATTATTAAGCCTCTTATTATCTCTAGTTTACTTAAGCTAAACATTAGGCATATAATAACTCATTCTTTTATTAATTGTTATCATGCAACCTAGGTTAGTTACATTTCAGGGTTTAGATCTCCTTTTATAAGGATTGATCTCTCTTTGTAATCAATTAAAAATTCATTCAAGAAGATTCAATTGCAATGTTTCCACTTTCATCGAATTGTGAATTCAAGCCTCCATAGTTTTTCTCCTCTCTTTTTGTGATAGGTGTTTGCATGCAAGTGATTCTTGGGAGTTGGGAGTTGAGCTTTCCCCAACTTCAACATGATATCAAAGCTCAAATTACCATGCCCCTATTCTCTTCATAAGAGGTTTGGCCTTGTTTTTTAGATCTTTTATAAGAATATTTTTTATTGGATCTAGAAGGACTTTAGTTTCTGATCACTTTGATCCCAAATAGGCATCACCATTGAGCTAAAGGCTCCCAAAAACTCTCATTTCAATATAAAATATATTCATTTTAGACACAATTACAATATAAGGTAAAATAAATTATCCCCAAATTGAGTACACTCTCGAGGAGACAATTTATTTTTTATGAAAAAAATTAATTGTAAAAAATGCTTTATTAAAGTGTATCATGGTTTATAAAAAGTTTGAAAATAAATAAATCAAAAAGCTTATTTTCTTTTAATAATAAAGTGCAAGCAAAAACTATTAACATTAGTAGTATTGACCCATGTCATCGTAGGTATTGACGCATGTGCAAGTTGTTGATGTCATCAACTTGAGCCTAATTTTGACAACCTTCAAACCATCATATCTTTACTTTATTTTATCATTAAAAAAATTGGTAGTTTATTGGTTGTATCTTGGACAAGTAGAGGTATTTTTTGACAAATCATATATTGTTAGAAAGCTCTTTCCAAGCCCATAATGATAGTTAAGTTTGGTTTTTTGGTTTTTATATTTGGTTTCCTACTTATGTAGTCAAAACTAGGGGTTCTATTTTGTACTCTGGGAGACATATTTTGAGCATTTGATCTCTATTTTGGGGAAACTTTATGTCATTTGAAAGTTGGTTCTAAAATCATTCTAGTGATGCTAGTTATTTTTCCAAATTTTCTCCAAGTACATCATATTCATTTTTGGTATTTTTGCATTCTGGTGGATATCTTGGATGTTTCATGTATGGGAATCATTTTTTATTGCATGGGATGACTCATCTTGGGTTGTACTTTTTGCTATGCCATCCTTATCTCTCTTCTAATCTTTCTTGACATATTTTCAAGCATGTTTCTTGCAAACACACTAAGATAAAGGGCCACTTTATTCCATTTTAGGATCTTGAACATCTTTGTGTCTTGTTGTACTCGCATTATATTATAAAGTGCCTTGGGAGATTTTGTGATAGCAATTTTTTTCGCCTTCCTTTTTCAAGTAAGTATTCCTTCCATGACATTAGCCTCATGATGTGTTGATGACATGTGCTTTTATAGGTGTTTGTAAATATTCTTTATTCTCAATGTTCCTTATTCTTCATTCTATAGGAGATTATGCATTCAATTTTAATGTGCTTGACTTACCTCTCAACATTAGAAGGGGGTACTATTGGTTCTAAAGATTTATGGTTTAATAGAGAGAGCTATGTATTCAATATTTGTTCATATGTACTAGGTGTACCATTTTAAATTGGATGCACTCCAATTTAATAAACTTGTATTACCTATATAATGTGAGATGATCAATATCCTTGCACATTTTCTTCTTTCTTCTCTTTTATGCCCTTTCTCCTAGTTGTAATTAGAGTAAAACCTAATAGATCCTCTTCAAATCTCCTATTTTCATGGCGTTCAGATCAAGGTAGGATCTATCTTCCTAGGTCCTCCCTTCCCTCCATCTATCCACTTGGAATATAATCTTCACACTAAAATGACTATATCTCAGACTTTGTGCCTAATTTCTAGGACTTAGGACCTATTTTGGAATCCTGGAGGTTTTATCCCTTGGTTCTCAAGGGCACATTGCTTCATTGATGGACCAATTAGGACTACAGTGCACCCTTGATTGAGCCCTATTTTGGGTCATATGTACAGGTCCTATGTTTGAATACTATTGGGATGTTAATTCCTAGGTAGGTCAGTCCGTGGTAATTAGTCAATTGTAAGCTCTATATAAACTCATCTAATTGCTTCGTTTTCATTATCTCTAATAAAAAATGCTTGCAGACTTGAAGGATTGAATGCAAGTTCTTGAGTGCTAGTACATGAATGCTTGTTAATGATTATAGTTATATTCAAGATTTTTTTCATTTAGGCAATTGAAAGAGCTTATCTTCAAGATCTTCTTCAATGCATTCAAGATCCTTTGTTGCATCTTCTACATCTATTCATCTCCATCTTCTTGATCCAAGTCAATTGGTGAAGTAAGCACATTGCATTCGATCCAAGAGATCTAGCTATTGTAAGGTGAATTCATAAATTTACTTTACATTCATGCTATTTCAATTGAAGGTTAATTTCCTAAATTGGTTTTTGATCAAGGAAAATCCCCCATCAACAACAAAAACCTTTTTTTATTATAGGATGTGGATATCAAATCAACAAATAGGCTACAAACATGAGTACCCTTTTTAGTTTTCTCTAGAACTATAAAATTAGGATCAACAACATAAATATTCTATCAAGGCTGATTGGGCTGCCCCTAATACATCAAGAGTGACCAATTCACCCCTAATCATCTAATTCACCCCTAATAGATTGTTGAACAATTTCTAGGTTTTGTCTGTTATGTAGTTTCAGACCTAGATCCGACAAACTCCATTCATTCTAATTAGCACAACAAGCAATCAGATTGTAAAGGCTTGTTCTCTACCTTCTTTATACTTCCATAATACTTACTTGTATTCTCATATAATCTAGGTTTTTCAAGGACTTGGGTATCTTTCCCCTATTCTTCCTAGACCAGTTTGCATTAGTGCTCCTTACTTGTTTAGTTAACACTAATCTCTCTAGACCTAGTTCTTCAAATTGGGACTAAAAGGATTCATCTCCTTGACTTCCCTCCCTATATTATGCTATGTTTTTGTGGTTATGTGATGAATTTAAGTTCTATATCCTTGATTATCATTTCCAACACTATATTAATTAAGAAACCTAACTTACAATAATTCCACTTTTGATTTGGTGTTAGATTTCCTATTTAAAGTTATATCTTTTCATTCTTTTGTATTGTCTTGTGATCTATCTTTGCATGATTTACATTACATTGGATATCAATTTACATCAGAAGGTTGGATTTCTTTTTTCTTCTTTTGTTGTTTGGTGTATGAGATTCTCTACTTTCAATCATGCTTATTGTATTCATGTTAGGAGAAGCCGTAGACTCATGGTCTCTTTGATCTAGACTCATCTTATCCTCATCTTGGAAACCTTAGCAACCCTATGGTTTCTCATGATCCTAATCCTTCTATGGATCATGACTCTTCCCACTCATCTCATTATGAGGATGATGCTTTAAGGATTTCTCTTGAACAAGTCGATAAACTTTCTACTGAGATTGATGAAATGTATGATTGGCTTCTTCAAAAAAATCACTATACTAAGACTATTGATTATTTTAATTCTCTTAAGAAAGTGATATGTAATGATGACCATGTTGTTAATTTTTTGTGTTGTCTTACTCACCTTTTCCATACTCATTTTAAGCCTTTAACTCAAGTTGCTTATGAACTAGGAATGGCTCCACGTGTTTCTACTCTTGAACATATTTTGGTTATTTCTCCACCTATCTCTAGAATTTCTACTTATTTTTCTCCTATTGTGACTACCTCTCTTCAAGAATCTTATCCTTTTAGTATTCTTCCTATGAGTGTTACACTTGTTTTATTGCCCACTTCAAAGCCTTCATAGTATTGTTCCTTTCACTTATCCTAACCCTCCTACTGTGGTTCCTGTGTTCCACCCATAGTTTCTTCTATTTAGACTAATTTATGCATGCTTCCTAGTGTCTCAAATGTGCATGTTCCTCCTATTTCTTCTAATGATTCCACTATCCCTATCATTGTTGAGACTATGTCTTCTTTACAATAACTTTCTTCCTTTACTCAATCTAATTTTAATGTTCCTACATCTGATATGGGTAGTTCTTTGCCTTTTGACATTACCCATATTGCTTCTCCTCAATGAGATACTATGCCTCACCTTCACACTTATAATGGTAAAGGTGATCATGTGACACATCTTAAGACTTTCCAAGTTCCATATAGTGACTATTCTCATGACCATAGAATTTTTACTAAGTTGTTTGCTTGCATCTTCTATGACAAATATTTTCAATGGTATTTATCTTTTCCACCTTATTCTATTGATTCCTTTATAAACTTTTTGATGCCTTTATACATAAATTTCATAATAATATTGGTCATGTTATTTCTTTGACTAATTTGATGCATTGTAAACAAGGTCTTAAGGAGAAATTGACTGATTTTATTGGTAGATTTAAGCATCTGTATGCTCAAATTTCTTATTTTGTGCCTAATATTGATATTTAGCATATGTTTATTCCAAATTTATAAAAAGGCATTAGAGACAATATTTTTCTTACTAAGTTTACTACTTTTTCACAACTTTGTGTAGCGCTTTATCATTATCAATTATAAGTGAGTGAGTTTGAGAGCACCACTACAATGGCTCTTACACTTGTTGATAAGAGTGATGCCACACCTAATCATAACAAATTTTAGAAACATAATAATGATGTTAAGATTTAAAAAGCCATGAATACGGTAGATGATCAAGTAGTAGGTTTCATTATTCTTCCTCTATTTTTGAATGAATCATAAGTTTACTCCTCTTTCTAAGTCTTTGCATTCTATTATGGGTAGGTTGGATAGAAATGATATTAATACAACTCCTCTTGCTAAACCTCTTCTTCCTTCTACTACATCAAATCCACACTTTAATCCTAAATCCTTTTGTCAATATCATCACCAGCATGGACATAATACTGAGTCTTGTTATTCTTTGAAACATAAGATTTGGGATTTGATTGATTTTAGTGCCTTATCTTTTGATAGTCATTATAATGGAAATAAATTTGTGGCTCCTCCTAACCAAAATATTCAAATATACACTAATCCTTTACCTCAACACACTACTAATATTATTGTTCAACATCCTCCTTCCTCTTCTCCTCCTGAAGTAAATGTTTCTTATGATGCCTTACAATGAGAGAATGATAATACTAGCAATTATATGTAATTTTTAGTTCAACCTCCACCTCCACCAAAGAAAGGAATTCCCTCTACATCTAATGATCAACCTAAACCTAAACCGATCATTAGCATCCTAGAGCTCTTGTTATCTCATTTACTAATACTAATAAATTAAAGGATATTGAGGGTCCTCTTTATATTACTACTTGAATTGCTAAATATCCTTCTTATGGGTGTCTTGTTGATCCTACTTCCATGGCTAATGTTATTACTAAAGAATACTTAGATGATGAACAAAAACATTATTATTTCTATGACTCAATTAATACTTGAATTCAAACGTGTAATGGTTTATTATATCCTCCTCAAGGTTCCTTTTATTTTCCTATTGAGCTATGTGATAAAGTGGTGAATAGTACCCATTTTTCATTCCTACTTTCAATCAATTCCAAGTGAATCTTGGTTTACCTTGGTTGACTTTCATGCAAGCTATTGCTTCCCCTATTCAATAGTGCATTAGATTTCCTTATGATGATGAGATTAAGATGATCAATCATATTCTTTTCCATCCTTCTATACCTTGACATTGTGCTACTCTTGATTTCTTTTGGCCTTTTATTCCTACTACACCTCTTACTCGTCTGGATTAAATTTTTTGCACTTATCAAGTTCATAAATGTTGAAAGATTTCTGAGTAAAGAATGCCAGGGGATATTTCTCATGGTCTTTTACCTAAACCTTCTATGCCTATTTCTTTTGATTCTTCTATTTCTAATGGTCAACCACCTCTTGCACCTATTGATCCTCCCAATGTGCTTCTTTCTCCTATTATAGTCTCTTCTTCTAGTATGGTTCCTTCTCCTAAGGTGGTTCCTCTTCCTAGTGTGGTTCTACCTTCTACCCCTCAACCTCTTTTTGTTCCTCCTCTTATGTCATCAAAAGGTAAGGAATCTATTTTTAATATCATTGCAAGATATATTTTCAATTAGTGTCAAAACACTTGGTCATAATGAAAGACAATAGTAACTAAGTTACTAGTCTGTAGTGTTAACCGAGCTCACAAAGGAACCAAGCCAATAATGTTAACCTTGCAAAAAGTAAGCAGTATCAATTGAGTTGATAGTTCCCACTGAGTTGTAGTGTCAACCAAGTTGACAAAGCTATGGATCCCCAGTGAGAGCCAAGCCAAAAGCATCTATGGAGTGATTAGCATGAATCGAGCATCTAGTATCAACCAAATGCAAAAGTTAGCCAAGGTGACAGTTTTTCCCGAGTATCTTCAGCATCGCCTGAGTAAGTCATTGGACTTGAGTTACAACACTAAGCCAACTTGGTAAATATTTTTGGAAATTATTATGTTGTAGCTGACCTATGAATAAATTACTTGAATAGATTTAAGTATGAGGTATTTTGTTTATCCAAAACATAATTGCAACATCATTGTACCATGAGGTGAATAGAAGTGAATATGGAAGAGAAGAATATCTAGAAGGGTACAAGTAGCACAAGAAAAGGATGAGAATCATCTATCATACTTAGGTCATCAGTTTACTTCAAAGGATCTTAATAAAAAATTAGAGTTGCATTTTAGAGATCAATCCGCTAATTCATCCAAACATGTGCATCAGTCCTAAATCCTTTAATCGGGTGGACCTAACAATCCTTTGTAGAATCTCCTAATAGAGTACATACTTAATATTATTGTATAAATCTCTTCACAGGTTGGACCTAAAAGATCTTATTACTATTAACCAAGTAGATCACAATAAGTGATCAATTGTAATCCTTAATAGGCCAACTTTATTATTACAGTAGTGAAGCATTGTGGGTGTCATCCCCACCCTAGTTTGACCTTCTACTTAGAGGGTTTTTGGGTTACCAAATATTATGTTATGGTGTTGTTACTTTACTACTTTATGTTTCTTGCATGCAACTAGATTACAAAACTCAATAAAGTGGATTAAGAGAAAGAAGTTTAAGTGGTTCCTAATTCCCTTCTACCCCCACCCTCTCAATTACCTAGCTTGCATTACATTTCCAACAATTGGTATCAGAGAAAGGTTCTCTTATCAAAATTTTAGTAGCTTGAGAGCAAAAACTAGACACAATGGAAGTATAAGAGCTAGAGAAAGTCATTGAAAATGAATAGTTGGATCTACATGTGGGCATGGAACAAATCAATTAACTAGAGGATCAACTCTCTCAATTCTTGAAAAGAAGAAAAAAATTGGTAGAAAAGATGAATAGCAATCTATATAGGGAAGAAAGAATTGAAGATATTTGCAAAGAGAAAAGTTCAGATGAAGCAAATGCAACTATAGTAGATCTACTTTGAAGAAACCTTATTTTACAAGAAGCAGTCAAAAAATTGAAAAGAGAATAAGAGATTCATTTAGGCAGGATATGTGAACTCATGGAATAGAAGAACCAAGCTGAAAATGACAAAAATATGGAAGAAGATGAAAGAAGATTACTCAACACCAGGTCAGAAGAAAAAGACAATGAAATCCAACAACTTTCACTACATCAAGTAGATATGGCAAATCAACTAAATAATGCAAATCAAGAAGTTGTCAATCTAAGGAAAGAAAATGAAAGACTCATGAATGATCTTAGGGTAGAAAAAGAAACCATTGAAAGAATAATGAGATCACAAAAAATCATGGATAAGTCAGTTGAACTATCTTAGCATAGACACAAAGGAAAAGTAGGATTGGGCTACATTGAACAAGGAGAATCATCATAGCAATGAGATCAAAACAATAACAGACCTACATGTAATCATTGTGAAAAGATAAGGCATACATCAAACAAATGTTGGAGTAATGGAAAGTCAAATTTTAATGGGAAATGTTGTAGTTGTAACAAACTTGGACATAGAGAAAGTGAACGCACAGAGAAAGCCAAGTTCGAAGGAAAATGTTTTACATGCAACAAACAAGGTCATAAATCTTTAGTGTGCAGAACCAAGAATTGGAATCCCACTAAAAAACTTGCTAAAGAAAACTTTGGTTGTGATTACAAAACTAGGTACAAATGTTATCTATGTGGACAGTTTGGACACATAGGAGCTAATTGCATGAGGACTTGCCTCAGAAAGAGAAATCCTACCAAAAGATGTTATGTATGCAAAGAACTTGGTCATCTAGAAAATAATTGCATGAATAGAAATATGAATAGAGCTAAAATTGAAGATGAAAAAAAATCAAAGGCTGACAAGATCAAGACTCAAATGAAGTAGCAATGGGTGAGGAAATCTCCAGAGAATTCAAGTGAAAATAGTGAGGTTATTGACACCCAAGACAATGGATTGGGTGATTCAACTATCTTTTCTTGAATAGGCAAGGAGATCAGTAGAGTTTTGATCAAATTCATATTCTACATTAGTTCCAGTCATCCAAGCATGAAAGTTTAGATCAGCATATCAAATGTACTTACAATAGAAGGAAATCATAGACTTGATCGAATTGTTAGTTCTAGCCATGTCACTCCTTAGGCTTAATCGAGTTGTTAGACCTAACTGAGTTACCTCTTAGCCCTAACCAAGTGTAGATAGATTTCATTGATTCACTGACTCAACTAAGCATGTTCAGCCAATGTTAGCAAAGCATTCAAGGGTTAAAGACCAAACTAAGAATTTTTTACCTACCCAGGTATGGAGCATTAATGGAACCCTAAAATTGAAAAATTACTAAAAGGGGGAAATTGAAGTTTATTTTTCACTGTGAATTTAGAGTGTTCTAATGCATAGTATTCCTCAATCCCCCAAATAAATTTAGAGAAAATTTGTTGAAGGAAAGTCTCAAGCAAAGCCACCATCTTCAAATCCTTCATCAACCAAGAAATATGGTAGCATCTTCCAGTGAAAATGTGAAAAAGGGTTTGGAAATGTTGGTAAAGAGTTCAAGTTGTATTCCTTTGAAATTCAAGCTATATCTAGCAATTGTCAAGGAGAAGGATCCACAAGAAGAAAACTTAGCAATTTCTCCCAAGGTACTTCTCATTCATGATGTCAGATCAGCTTATCACTGTACTATTCAAGAATTAGGGAATTTTGAATTAGATAAGACATATGGTGCATTGTAAGAAAATGATGTGTTGAAGCTAGAACATAAATATCTAGAGGTAAAGGGTTTGACCCATATCATCCACATGCCAAGAAATTTATGAATCAAATAGATTACGCTTATACTAATCCATGTCTACAACATATCATTATGGCTCAAGCATACCTATCCTATCATGAAGAAGATGATTTACAAGATAACAAGGTATCCTATATTGGGGAAGTCAAAGGTTACCAAAACCCTAGGATGGGTAGAATTGGAAAAGCTAACCCTAGCTAAATAGAATGGTAAAGGCATAAAATTGAATAGTGTGACTAACATAGAAATAAATTTTGGCATCCATGTCATAGCACATAAAATCTATAGTTTAAGCCATCCAAATAGTGTGACATGTGAAGCAATGGACTTGGCATACAAGGTCATGAAGAAAAATCTATCTTTTGACCTAGCCTAGCTTCAACACATCTAGCTAAGCAAGAATGTGGAAAGAATTCGAGCCTCTAGGAATAACTCATGTAAATTTGTTTCACTCTTAGTATGTTTATTCTTCTATGTACAAAAAAAAAAAATTCAAAAGGAAATGTTGTTTGAAGAAAGGACACCCCAGTATTGTATTAAATCAATGAATTCATAAATGAGATGGGTGAGAACTTTGAACGCATCATGGATGCATACATTGATAACTTCAAGGAAAGGATGTAAAGAAGGCTTAGGATTCCTAAGAAGTTGGTAGATGATTATGAGCAAGATATAAGCTTCCTAGTTGATTGTGATAGAGTTCATATACAAACAGTCAGACCTAGGATTGCATGGGTAAAACCTCTAGCATATGAGGTAAATATTGATGATACAAGAGTCATTATTGAGGCTCTCATCAATGAGCTTATGGACCCCATGGCTACATATTTTTTGAAAACATGAGGAATACAAGACAAGAATCTCACTTCAGATTTAGATTCCTCAAATTTTGAAGAGAGGAAAGAAGAGGTTGGAAATCATAGGAAAGAAACTTGCAAAATCAGATTCACCTCTCTCACTCACTGAAGGAAAGGGTGATGATATAGAAGATGAAGCTAAAGAATAAGATGCAATTGAAGATGAAGAAGAAGAAGAGGCAGAGGAACTTCTTAAGAAGAAGGTGAAGACCTCATCAAAACCTCCACCAAAGAGGGAAAAAAGGTCTACTCTTGTGTTTACTGCCACCAAGCCAAGGAGGTAAAGAAAGAAACTAAAGCTTGATAATGAAGATAATACTCCTATCATCTCACTCAAGAAGCCACCACCTACCTTTGAAAAAAAAAAGTGAA
This sequence comes from Cupressus sempervirens, assembly GCA_028749045.1. NCBI lineage: Eukaryota > Viridiplantae > Streptophyta > Pinopsida > Cupressales > Cupressaceae > Cupressus > Cupressus sempervirens. The sequence goes on along the minus strand of CM053789.1, from coordinate 753,941,421 downwards.
GACATTAAAAGAAGGTAGTGGGATGGTAGATTTCAAATATTTGAAATATGAAACAAGAAGCAAGGATGAGCAGAAGAAGATTGAAGATGAAATGGTTGAGAAGATGGAAAGTGGAAATATGAACCTTATGAACTTAAAGGGAAAGATCTTGAAGCCCTACTAAAGGTTTTCTCTCACCATTGGGTTAATGCAACGAAAATAGAAAAAGACATCAGAGAGTAGACTTTGAGAAAAATAATGCCAAGTCTCTCTGACAAAGAAATCAAGGAGGCAATGACTAATCATGGAAGCAGATAGACTCCTAGATTTAAAGATTTTAAATTTTTGTCCAATAAAATAGAAGATGTTGTGCAGTCCACAACAAATATGTGGAAGAACATTTTTAACATCAAGGAAGAGGGAGACCTACCAAAGATTTAGACAATTGAATATTTTGATCCTAAGAAGATTGATGCAGAGATTATGGCATCTCTTCCCACCACTCCAACTAAGGCAGCATTTGAGAAACAATCCATTAAGTTGAACCCAGCTCAACCAAGCTATGAAGTGAAGATTGTTACACCTTCACCAAGCTGTCTCCCAGAGGTCCGAGCAATAGGATCCCATAGTCTCAACTGAGCTATAGTAGAAGGACTCAGTTAACAAAGGCAAAGAGATCATACTTTCATTAGTTGTTAAGAGAAAAGGCAAAGAAAAGATAGTTGATGACATAGATCTAGACGAAGATATTATGATCCCAAGTTGGGATCAATCCAATCTATCTACTGGGAAAATGGATATTTTGGGAGAATTATGGAAGAAAAGAGTTATGTAGTGGATGCTAAGGGTTGAAAGAGATGGAAGCAAAGTTTTGGGGACATCAAAGAAATATTTGTGGATGCTCTATATATAGAGGTAAATGAAAAAGCCCCTATCATTGATCAATTAATTGATAATGTTCATAAGTTCAATGAGGATGTTGATGGGCAAGACAAACTCCTTGAGAAAGCTAAAAGAAAGTTTGAGAATAAAGTCTTAGAGAATGTAGCACAGAAAATTGCAATTGATCAAGTACAACTTTCTACTTTAATTCCCACACTAGAAATTTTTGTCAATAATATTATATCTTTATTTGTAAAGTTGAGTGATTCCACTAACTTTACCAAAGAAATAAAAGAGAAACTAGCCAATATTGACATAGACTTGAAGGATAGTGCAAATTAGTTGGCACTCAATCCAAGTTCCAGTTCCAATCATTTTGCAAAAACCAGATTCTTGACGAATCTTCAAGAAAAACTACTAAGAAAGAAGCCAAAATTAAGGCAAAATTAATTGACATAAAAGTATGATACTTCCCCACAAGGACACTATGCAAAAGAGAATGTACAATGCATTGACACTCGTCAAGGATACAAATATGTCAATTAAAGATCATATGTATGAGTTATACGTAGAGCTTCAAATTGATCTACACATTTTGAAGGTGCTACAAGATAACTTGGATAAGACTTTGTCTGTAATTTTGAAGGTGCACCATGATTTTCCTTCTCATTTTGGCATAAACTTGTAAAAAAAATTTGGAATTTGTAATAAAAACAAGGGGGAAAGTATATAAAGGGGAAAATAAATATACATATTTGTATACATGTAAAGGTAGATATGTATAGGAAGGAGGAATGTGTACAGCAAGAAAGATATGTAAAAAGCAGAAAAACAAAAACAATTTTTAAAAATCATAAAGTTTTGAGTTCAAATCAAGTTGTTGATTATTTAGTACAAACCGAGCTACAAAATAGAGTACACTCAAAGGGGGAGTTTGACTGAAGAAATTTTAATTTTAGATCTTGTACATGATAAGTGTTTTTGTCACTAATGCCAAAGGAGGGGATTGTTAAACTCATTGCAAGATATATTATCAATTAGTATCAAAACACTTAGTCATAATGAAAGACGGTAGTAACTAAGTTACAAGTTTGCAGTGTTAATCAAGCTCACAAAGGAACCAATCCAACAATGTTAACCTTGTAGAAAGTAAGTAGTGTCAACTGAGTTGATAGTTCTCACTGAGTTGTAGTGTCAATTGAGTTGACAGTCCTACCAAGCCCCAATGAGAACTGAGTTAGAAGAGTATTCCAAGATGATAATCAAGTTGGTAGAGCAGTGCAAATTGAGCCAAAATCATCTACCAAATGATTAGTATAAATTGAGCATCCAGTGTTAACCAAGTGCCAGAGTTAGCCAAGGTGACAATGTTGCCCCAGTATCTTCAACGTCACCCGAGTAAGTCATTGGACCTGAGTTATAGCACTGAGACAACTTGGTAACTTTTTTTGAAAATAATTATGTTGTAGTTGACCTATGAAGGAATTACTTGAATAGATATAAGTATGAGGTAATTCTTTATCCAAAACATAATTGCAATATCATTGTACCATGATCTGAATAGAAGTGAATATGGAAGAGAACAATATCTAGAAGGCTACAAGAAGCACAAGGAAAAGAAGAGACTCATTTATCATAGTCAAGTGATTAGTTTACATCAAAGGATCTACATTAGTAATTAGAGCTACATTTCAGAGATTAATCCACTGATTCTTTCTAACAAGTGCATCAGTCCTAAATCCTTTAACCGAGGGGACCTAATATTTCTTTATAAAAACTCTTAGTAGAGTGCATACTTAATTGTATTGTATAAATCCTATCACAAGGTGGATCTAATAGTCCTTATTACTCTTAACCGATTATATCACTAGAAGTGATCAATTGTAAGCCTTAACAAGACAAATTTATTTCTGCGGTAGTGAAGCATTGTGAGTGTCATCCCCACCCCAAGTTTACCTTCTACTTGGAGGGTTTCTAGGTTACCAAATACTATGTTATGGTGTTGTTACTTTACTACTTTATGTTTCTTACATGCAAGTAGATTAGACAACTTAACAAAGTGGATTAAGAGAAAGAAGTTTAAGTGGTTCCTGATTCATGCCCCCCCCCCCCAACCCCCCTAGTTCCCTATCTTGCATTACATTTCCAACACCTATGGTTGTTGATCCTCCTTCTCAATAAATCTCAAATAAAACTAATCATAATCAACTTTCTCGTGAACATCAAAAGAACTACTAGGCTTCTGCTAAAGCTCATATGAATGCTTCTCGATAGGCCATGTTTGTCAAGGAAGTTAATCATACTACTGAGATAGATATTCCTATTTTGGATTCTATTGCTATTAATTTAGATGAAGAAGATACTTTAGATGGTGATATACTTTAAATTATTGATCTTGATGTTTATTTATTAGCATGCTTTCTATGCAACTTACGCTTACATCTACACCAAAGCATAGTGACTCTCTTGAGGGCCCTTCTTTGGATTTAGTTGTTGTTCCTACCATGTTGGATATAGTTCATCTTGAAATTTATACACCTCGTATTAGAACCAGTCAAGATAGGGGAGTACGGAGACATGCTTGAAGTGTGTGCTCTATCATAGTAGCTTTTTGTGTGTTTTCTTTTTGTTATGTGCTTCCCCTGTACTATGTTTTCTTATTGTTTGTTTATATTTCTTTAGATGAATCTTTTTGTTTTATTGGTGCAAGGTGCTAGAGGAATCAAAAATGTTGTATCATTATTCAATTTGTATCTTACCTCTTCTATTTGTCATTCTATGTTATGTTGTATATGTGTTATTGTTTGTAATTGTAACCTTGTGTTGCTTACTTGGATTTGTGACATGGTAGCACCAATTCTTTTTGGTCTCCATGGTGGTGGTCCAAAAAGACTCTTCTTTGTAACTCTTATGTGTCTTTATTCCATTGTGTTGTAGTTCTAATTTCTTTGGGGGACGATGATATTTCATACTTGATATAATATTTACATGTTATCATATTATCATATTGACCTCGAAGTTAGTAGATCCCTTTGTGCTCTTGTATGTTATATAACTATTTCCCTTGATTTATCTTCTCCACAGGGTATCTCATAGTGGAAACATCTCTCAATGATTGTGTGTATATTTATGTTAAATTCATTTCTCATGTCAAACTATTAGCAATGACTTTAAGGTGGGGGCATACACTCTGCTCATTTTTGCATTCTAGTGATGGGGTAGTAAATATGGATTCTGAGTATACCTTGGGGTACTTTAGCCCTTGATGTTTAGTAAGCTTCCTAATTTATTCCAAAATCTATGCATTACTAATTCATTCCCTTTTTCAATGCACCCATTTTGTGAATCATTTTATGGATAATGCACAATCATAAAGAATGGATTCTCCATGTACGCATTCAATACAAGACATGAGCATCCTTTACATACACACATACTAAATCTTGCCTATGAGTAATAGATAATAATTTTCTAAGTCTCATACATGGGTAATTTAGAGAGAGGTAGAGAGAGAGAGAGAGAGAGAGAGAGAGAGAGAGAGAGAGAGAGAGAGAGAGAGAGAGAGAGAGAGAGAACTATAAGTAGACATTCATTGAGCAATAAAGAGATAGAGATTGGACCACACGAGATGGGGAGAGAGGGGAGAATAAAAGATAAAGAAAGTGACAGAGATAAGTATTTGAGAGAGTGATATAGAGAAATATTTATATAAATACGAGGGGAAAAAATGGCCTAAGAGAGATTCTAAGGATATGAGTGAGAAATAGATACAAGCAAAGAGATATTATGGAGAAGGATATTGATTAATATAAATAGGCAAGAGGGAGGGAGAGAAATAGGGATTTGAGAGAGGAAATGTAAAGAGAGAGGGGGGTGAGAGATAAATTTAGAGAGGGGGAAATATGGAGAGATATAAATATTAAGATACTGGAAATGATATTTAGAGAGATGTAAAGAAGGACATATATATAGTAGGAGATATGAGAGAGATTAAGTGAATAATAAAGAAAGATGATGAGATATAGATGGAGAGGAAGATAGGAATATGAAAAGATAGAGATACATGGGAAAGAGTGAGAATTAAAGAAGGTGATAGCGATGTGTGTGTGTGTGTGTGTGTGTGTGTGTGTGTGTGTGTGTGTGTGTGTGTGAGAGAGAGAGAGAGAGAGAGAATAAGAGGACATCATCAGGAAAATATCAAATATATATATCCTAGTAGTTGGGTGTTTATGTATGTGCAACTATAGGCCGATAGAAGTGATTTGCTTAATTAAATGTTAGAAAAAGAAGAGGTATTATGTTGCTATGGAGACAAATAGGTGAGTTGAAATATTAAGAAATATTAAAATTAAGCAAAGATAAGAAATATTACAATAAAACAAAGATACTTCTTGATGAAGTGCTAACATAAACCAATCGATGTGATGCAACAATTTAGTACAATGTTATAAAAAACATAGGTAATGTGGCAACTAAAAAAGTTAGAACACAATAGAGAAGAAACATAATGTTTTTTTTATTAATATACATGTCAATAAATTCTCACTCTCATGTACTTCAATTCCATGGTGTTCTTGAGAAAAGACAAATATTTGAAGAAAACAAATTATTCTTCAAAATAGAAAACATTGTATTTGAGAAGAACAATTAGAAATCATATTGCTAGCATTTGATCTAAAACATACTAGTAAAGAGTGTAAATTTTCAAGTGTTGTAGTTTGTAGTATTCAAAATTGTGATGTGTAGCATATGAGATGTTATAAGAAAGCTTGTAGTGGAGAATTGAAGTGGCATATGGTGATCTATAAAAGAACATTAAAATCCTTTTAAGTCAACTAAAGGTCCTTGTATGCAATGTTACATTTAATTTTTTCTGTACATGTATATTTATACAAAGGAAATTTAACAAAGAACATTTATAATTAGGATATAAACTTTATTAATAAGGTTAGGATTAAGATTTGTCAATTAGGATTATAGTTATGCATAGAGTTTAGGGTTATTTTTAAGATTGAGGTAGGGATATAAAATATTAGAGTTAGTGATAGGAATGGGTTTAGGATACAATATAGTTTAAGTATAGGATTGGGGTTGTGGTTGCAGTTAGGGTTAAAGTTTAAATTGTCTATAGGATTAGGTTTAGGTTTAGCAGTATTTGTTGGCAATATAGCTAGGTAGATGAGTTAGTGTCGTCATTTATGGAAGCATGCATATTTTGGTATTTCATTGTGAAACCAAAGATACAAAATTGTCTTAACTATTGGATAGTTTGTAGTAGCACAGAGATAGATTTGGTATGTATGAATGATAGAGTATGTCAATGCATAGATCTATATGGATTGTACGGGATTAGTTATAGAGAAATTACCAATATAGGTAATTAATAGAGTACAACAGTAAAATGATATGTATGGCTTAAGGAATTATTTTGGTAATAAAATAATTACTTAACTGTGATGGGACAACATCCTAAATGTTCACCCTGAGTTAATTTTATAATTAGCCAAACATGTGGAAGTATCAAGGCCAACTAATCAAATTTTTGATAAAGTTCAAGGTATAAGTAAAGATCATATCTTGCGCAACCAATTATGAAATGTGATGACATGCGAACTATTGTGAAGGAACGTATATGTGATATGTGAGCCTTGTGTTATACAAAATTTGGTGTATGATTAGAAAAATTGCAAACTATAGCAGTGAGACGGTATTGTATGTATATCTACATTTGTAAAGAAGCTTAATTGTATATTGCATGTTAAGGTAATGGTCTCTTCCTGCATGCATTGTAATTATACTACCAACTCCTAATAGATTTGAAGCAACTCCTAACAACGTTGAGGCTTTTAATAGGGCCTAGTCCTCTTTCAAGGACTTAAGACACTATATGTACTCAATAGACTCCTAACATGGTGAATATCCTTAACCAGATTCTTTATTTTAGTGGATCACTCAATGGGTGCCAACCCCACCGGGGTTTTCCCTTAGCCAGGGTTTCCCTAGTTAAAAAATAATGTTTTATGAGTTCTCATTGTGTATGGTTGTGTTTATTTTTCAGTAGTATTGGTTTATTTTCTTATGCATGATGCAAAGTAATTAATAATATCAGTTGTGAGTTGGAGAATCGAGTGTACAATACTCAATGATCAATTGCCACATGTTTTCAAATCTTCACCTATCATCGAATCTTCTAGAGATAGCTCTTACACATCATAGGAATCTGTCATAAACATTTCAGCCATGATCTCCTTACACACAATTCAAGATATCAACACATACAAGTAGAGTGACACATCAACATGTCAACTAGACATGTACACTCGCACTTAATTACACTATTTGCAAAAAAAATACATTTACAAAATAAATAATAAGAATAGGAATCATCCAAGGTTGAGGCACTTTATTCCTAATAGATAGTACTCATATAATAGTAGATAATAAAGAAAATCTCTTTGCAGAGTATGTAAGCAACATTGTTGGCAATATCACCACCTACACTAGCTCTGATGAATGTTTGTGTAAAGGAGCTGAGGAAGAACATAGATGAAGGAATGAAATCATATTGACAATGCGCAATGTCATACAATTACTTATCAAAATTTGATGACATGATCAAAGGCAAAATGAGTGAGCTTCAAACACTCACTATCAAATTACAACAACCAAATGTGAGCATTGAAGACATTGAAGCAGAAATGGAGATAGTTCACAATGTTATCAGAGGCATTGAATTTGAAAAGGAGAAGGTAATAAAGAGATTCACTATCCTTAGAGAATATTTATCTCCTAAAGTTAGCATTTTGTAGAGGCAATTGGAGGAGTGTCTTGTAGCAAAGGCATCCTATGACAATTTCACCTATACAGACTTGAGTGCAGTAGAAGTTGCATCATATACACTATGTGCACTTATCAGCATATCTGATATAGTAAAAGACAATTGGAAGGAGGAGCTTGAGAAGCTGAACTTGGTTTTGCAAATTATATATCAAGAATTTCAAGTTAGAACATAGAAATGTAAAACAATTTTGTCTCATACATATTATTTTGGACACCTTTGTCATTAATGTCAAAGGGGGAAAAGAATGTAAAGGAAAATTATATAAAATATGTGTGTGTGTGTGCGCGCGCATGCACGTGTGCATGTAAGGGGGAGCTTAGATATGTATATAGAAAATCATTGTAAAAGGAGTGATAAGGAATGTAATGATCCATCAAGACATGAATAAAATTTTGAAGTTTTAAAGGCCAATTTTGAGTAGTTTCTTTTTGTATTTATTGTTGTTTTGTATGATAGCATTTTGGAACTTAGCCAACTTTCCCATATGTTGCAATCAATGTCAAAGGGGGAGGTTGTTGGCAATATGGCTAGGTAGATGAGTTAGTGTTGTCATTTATGGAAGCATATATATTTTAGTATTTCATTGTGAAATCAGTGACAAAAAATTGTCTAAGTATTGAACAGTTTGTAGCAGCACAGAGATAGATTTGATATGTATGGATGACAAATTATGAGTTGGCACATGCGCTATTGAGGACTGATAGTTGACAATGGCATGGTGATATATGTTAGTATGGAGATTTGTATGGACTGTACGGAATTAGTTAGAGAGGAATTACTAGTACATGTAATTAACTGAGCAGAATAGGACACGATAGTAAAATGATATGTATGACTTAAGGAATTATTTTTGTAACAAAATAATTACTTTACTATGATGGGAAAACATCCTAGATGTTAACCCTAAGTTAATTTTATAATTAGCCAAATTTGTGGAAGTATCAAGATCGACTAATCAAAGTTTTGATAAATTGCAAGGTATAGGTAAAGATCATATCTTGCGCAGCCAATTGTGAAATGTGATGACATGTGAACTATTGTGAAGGAATGTATATGAGATATGTGAGCCTTGTGTAATGTTAAATCTAGTGTATGATCAAATGGATTGTGAAGTACAACAGTGAGATAGTATTGTATGTATATCTACTTTTGTAAAGAACCTTAATTGTATATTGCATGTTAGGGCAGTGGGCTCTTCTTGTATATATTGTAATTGTACTACCAACCCCTAAAAGGGTTGACGCAACTTCTAACAAGGTTGAGGCTTTTAACAAGGTGTATTCCTCTATCAAGGTCTCAAGACACTATATGTAATTAATAGACTCCTAATGGAGTCAATATCCTTAACCAGATTCTTTTGTTTAGTGGATCATTTAGAGTGTGTCATCCCCATCGGGGTTTTCCCTTGGCCAGGGTTTCCCTAGTTAAAAAATAATGGTGTTATGAGTTCTCTTTGTGTATGGTAATATTTACTATTCAACATTATTGGTTTACTTTCTTATGCATGTTGCAAAATAATTAATAATATTCAGTTGTGGGAAAAAGTTTGTAGAATATTGATTCACCCCTCCCCCTCTCAGTATTATCTATTTCTAATAGTATTATTAGGGAAAGCATTAGAATTATGATTCATGTTAGAATTATGATTAAGGTTTTCTACTATGATTTGGTTAGGGGTCAAATTAGGTGTTCATTATGGTTCATATTAAGGTTCAATTAATTGGATATTAGGGTTGTGGTTATGATTACGATTATGGAATAGGGATGCAATAGTTCAATTAATATTATTGAAGGACATTTAGGGTTAGATTTAAGATTAGGTTAGGGTGGTGGTGTAATTGGAGGGAAATCTTAGTATGATTATTGTAGGAACTTGATTATTGATATGGTTCAATTATACTGAAGGATGATATAAGAGTGCAATTAGAGATAAAATCAGAGTTGTGAAAAAATAATTTTACATTTGGGTGTAGGTTTCAAGTTGGTTGGTTTATTTGTGTCTCTTAAACTTAATAATATAATTTAGGATTATGGTCATCTTGTTCATACTTAATGTTAGGGTTTCTTTAGGTTTAGAATTAATGTTGTTAAATTCAGTTTAGTATAAGGGCAACACTATTTTGTTTATCTAAACTTGGAATGGATGTTGGAAGCTTAGAATTAAAGATGGGTATTTAAATAAGAATGTGGTTGAATTTTGAAGTAGAAATTGGATAAGCAAATTAAGGGTAAAAGAAAAAAATTGTATTTAAGTTAGCTTTATCAAAGAATTGTAACTTTAATTATAATCCTAATCTTTTTTGAATCCTAACTAATCTCATCCAATAATTCTAACTCTAAGCCTAATTATCTAACCAATCTACCCTTGTTAATCCTTTTCATAATCACAATTCTAATCAATATTTAATTCTAAACTTAATTAATAATAATTGTATCTAATTAAATAATTATTAAACTCTCAATATAACTAATTGTAATATTTAAGTTGGCTATTGTTCTAATTGAATCCTAGGCTTAAATGATATATTAAATTGAAAGAATTGAATTTTAATTAGATCTTAACAAAAAAAATGATGGAGGTCATCCACAAAGGTGTTTTATGTACCCGATATGGACCCACGCGTGCCTGAAACCTCTTGAATTTTAATTAGATCTTAACAATTTAAAAAATTATGTATCATGCAAATCAATTCAAATTTAATCATAGAATATATTTTCTTCTTCTTTTCTTGAATCATTAATAGTTTTAAAGTGAAATATAATTTTAGTATAATCTTGAATTATTATTGTTCAAAATTTAAGAACTATTCTTTATATATATATATATATATATATATATATATATATATATATATATATATATATATATATATATATATATATATATATATATATATATATATATATATATATAATTTACAATTGCTAAATGTAAAATAGAAACATAGTACTTATAGATTTTTATTTTAAAAAAAATTTAAACAGTATTTCAATTACATGCTCATAATTCAAAGTTCATCATTAACTATTTTTTATAGCATTTTTTTGTTATTAAATTAATAATAGTTTTAAAATAAATATATTTATAATGAAATCTTTTTATTTGTATTTTTCATATTTTAAAAAAAAAAATCTATTTTTTTACTATAATTTAAAGAAACGCATATTTAAACAATATTTTTGTTACATGTAAATCAATTAAATTTATTTGATTAAATTATTATTTTTTAAATATTAAATATCAAATAGTTTTAAATTAAAAATTGAATATAAATAAAATCTTTGTATATTTTTTAAAGATATGTAAGAACAATTGCTAAATAGAAAATATAAACATTAAATTAGAAATATAGATTAATATAATAATAATTCAATATTAAAACTTTACAACATTTAGAGAATGTAAATTCAATTACTAACATTAATTTTTTTCAAATTGTGCTCTGATTTCTAATTGATTATGCCCTCATCAAATTTTAAAATGAAAGTATCTATTCTATATCAAGAAAAGGAATGGAACAATAGATAGAAAATCAGAGATAAAACATAAATTAGAAAGTTTCTCTTTGAGACGAAAAGGAAATTAAAATGTTGCCTATAAAAAATTAAGTTTATCTTTTAGTAATTTTTAAAAAAATCATTTTAAAGAGCATCATTAGAAAAGCTGCTGAAAAATCTAATGAATGAGAGTACTAACAACATTTCTAGTCAGAATTTAAATTCCAAGAACAAAGCTCCCACAAATAGCCTATTGGCTAAATAACTCATTATCATCCAAAGATAAATGAAAAAGGGTCAAAATTCAAATAGATTGAATAGGAAAGAAGAAGAATGTAGAGTAAAGGGAAGGATAAGGATGTAGAAGACTGAAGAAAGAAGATCTTAAAATCGTATTTAAAAACAACAATTTCTCTGTGATGGAATATATGAAAAATAAGAAAGTGGCATAAACTATAATAATAAGCCATCACATGGAAAGGAGCAAAAGGGTGTGTAAACTTTCCCCTTACATATAGCATATTTAAGGGGGGCGTGTAATAAAGAAGAAAATATACTAAAAGGAAGATAGAACTAATTTTATTTTTAAGAAGTAATAGGAAAGGAAGGTTTCAACAATTAAGGGATAGAAAGAATCATAAAGGTGGCTAAGAGATTCTGCATAAAAGAAAAGGTATGAGTATTATTTTATTTCTAGGATATATATATATATATATATATATATATTTTTTTTTTATTTTTTTTTAATTTGTAATATAGATCATAATTTATTACATTTATAAATGTTATTTCATTTTTATATGAAATAATGAATTATGTTTCTATATAAAATTGAAGACATGTATATAATGTTATGAAATTTTTAAGTTGCCTAGATAAATATTAATATTATTGAAGTCGTTTGATATTTTTATGAAAGATTGATATTGTCTATTATGGTTAAGGAGACTAATATCAAACTCTTCGTGTTAGTATCAAAGTTGGGCAAAATTCTCATTTGGCTGAAATGAAAGAGATGTAAATCAAGGCCTTCATATCAATATAAGAGATGGGTAAAACTCTCATTTGGCTAACATGAAATTAAATAAAACTGAAACTCCTACTATTAGTATCAAAGATGGGTGAAACTCCCATTTGGCTGACACAATAGAGGTGGATTAGAAACTCTTAGTGTTAGTATCAAAGATGGGTGTACTTACTTGTTTGGCTGACATGACAGAGATGGATATTTAGTGTCAATATCGTACATGGACATAATGTCCATTTTGTTGGAATTATAGATGAAGTAACTGAGGGGTGGGTGAATTAGTTACCACAAAAAAAAATCCCGATCCCTTAGATGTCTTAAATAACTAGTTACTATTGTAACTCGGTAAACACTTAACAAGAATGTTGTAACTCGGTAGATTAACTTGTTACTAATTTTTAAGCATTCTTAATTATTAGTATGCATGCAAAAGTAAATAACATGAACACAAGAGACACCAAATTTAACGTGGAAACCTAATATGGAAAAAACTACCAAGTAACTAGCTACCGATTTTCGCTCTTCTGAAGTGAGCCCTGTCAAGAGCCAACCCTATTAAAGGTTACAATACACACTGTTGGGTGTGACCCTGTTAAAGGATTTAATCACCCTGTTAAGAGTGGCCTTGCTAGAGGTCTTTAGAACAATTCAACTGAACTGTCACCTTATTAGAGGATTTATAAAATGGTTGTTAAACCAACTCTATTAAGAGATTTTGAAATCACTACTACAATGGTTAGAAAGCAACAATGAATTGACCTAAATATGATGCCACTGAATTTGTTGATTACAGATCTCTATTCTGCACCATTAGATCCTCTTTGATCAAATATAGCTTTGCTGCTCCTCAATGATCTATGATCATACTTCAAAATTCGCACTCACAATAATTAGTCCTCTTTCATACTCATATCACATCAAAATCACCACACACACTTAGAATTCACAACTTAACCTCTTCTATATACCATTCAGATTATCAAGTTGGCTCATTCATAAGTTATATTTACCAATAAACCATACATCAGTTTGCTACAAACATTACATTATACAAATAAACTTTATTTCGCAAGATAATGAAATCCTTCATTGGCTAACCTTGCTCGATAAATACTACTCAAAAAATAATTTCCTGAGTTAACCATCTCAACTTGGTTAATACTACAAATTTGCAAAATTCGTTGACTTCCGAGTGAACTCAGTAAGAACTGAATTTCTTTCGCTATCCATGAGAGCTCAGTAAGAACTGTCTACACAAGGTAAAGCCTGAGAATACTCGGTAGACACTGTAAACCTTCTTTGCTAACCTTCTACGCTCAATAGACTCTGTCTTTTGCCTTGTTGACCAACTGAGCTCAATAGACTCTATCTAATAACTGATATGACATTTATGTAACATAAAAAACAACAAACAATTAAACAATTGTATCCAACAATCTCCCTCTTTGGCATTGATGGCAACACAACATGTCATAGTAGAATGAAATTTGAAAACAAGTCTTTTCTGACAAAATGCTTCTCCCTCTTATATTTCATTCCACAAAACTCCTCAAATACAGTAATCTCCCTCTTTCATAGTAATCTCTTCCTCTTGCATAAACTCTCTTTTTTTTGCAAATATCAGAAAGATATGACAGTAAATTCTCCCTCTTTGACAACACATGCCAAAGACAACACAACTTCAAATGAAATTCAATGTACCTTAAGTACTGATTCATATGCAATGTCTTCATTACTTTGCTGCATCAACTGATAGATCTTCAATTTTGTTCATGTTGATGCATCACTAAAACTGTATTTTAGTGAGCTTCAAATAGGGGAATGACCCCTAACTTGCCTCTTAGATACAAAAATGCATCCTTAGGTAAAGGCTTTGTAAATATGTCAGCAATTTGTTCCTTTGTATGGACATATTCTAGTCTAACAAAGTGATACTTTATAGCAATATGCTTGATTTTTGAATGCATCATTGGATTCTTGGATATGTTAATTACACTTGTATTGTCACAAAACATAACAACAGGTTCTTTGATTTCTTGCTTCATACCTTCCAATCACTGTTTAAACCAAATAATGTTTGAACAGTTTACTGTTGCTATAACATATTCAGCCTCTGTTGTGGATTGGGATGTACAATTTTTCTTTTTACTTGTTCAAGAAACCAACCTCTTTCTGAGAAAGAAAGCTCCTCCACTTGTACTCTTTCTGTCATAAACGTTCCCTGCCCAATCTGCATCTATAAACACTTTTAAAACTAGATTTCCTCCAAGTTTATACCATAATCCATAATCTTCAGTTCCTTTCAAATATCTCATGATCCTTTTGATTGTCATCATGTGATTTTCTTTTGGTTTTGCTGAGAATCTTGCTACAATTCCTACTACAAGAGCAATGTTTGGTCTTGTATGCACTACATACTGCAACTTTCCAATCATAGATCTATACAATGTCTAATCCACTTCCTTTGATTCATCATCCTTGTTAAGTTTCAATCCAATACACATAGGAGTCCCAACTGGTTTGTAGTCTTCCATACCAAACTTTTTTAGTATCTCCTTGATGTATTTAGATTGAGTGATGTAGATGCCATTCTTATTCTGTTGAATTTGAAGACCAACAAAGAATTTGATCTCACCAAACATTGACATTTCAAATTCCTTGTTCATTTGTTTTGAAAATTATTTGCAAAGATCATCATTTCCTTTGAACAAAGTATCATCTACAAATATTTATGCCAAAACAATCTTATTATCTAGTCCTTCCTTGATGTACAAGCTACTATTATTATTAGTTCTTTAAAAACCAATATGAATAAGATAGTTATGCAGTCTTTCATACCATGCTCTAGGGGCTTGTTTCAAACCATACAATGCTTTATATAACTTGTAGACCATGTCCTTTTTGTCTGGATCAACAAAACCTTCAGGCTGTTCAATGTAAACCTCTTTATCCAGTATACCATTGAGAAATGTTGACTTGACATCCATCTGATAAACTTTGAATCTCTTGTAAGCAGCATATGCAAGTAAGGTTCTGACACCTTCCAATCTTGCAACAAGAGAAAAAATGTCTTCATATTCTACACCTTCTTCTTGAGTATCCTTTGCTTTCTTCTTCATAGTCTAGCTTTTTTTCTTGACACCTTACCATCTTCATTCAACTTGTTTCTGAATACCCACTTAGTTCTAATCAAATTTTTGTCTTTAGGCCTAGGTACAAAAGTCTATGTTTTGTTTTTCTCTATCTGATCTATCTCTTCATTCATAGCTTCAATCCAACTTTCATTTTTTGATGCATCTTTGACATTTCTAGGTTCAAAATCAGAAAGTAAACAAGTGCCTTTCAACTTGCTTCTTGTCATTGTTCCTTCATATTTATCTCCAATGATCTGATCTGGTGCATGATGCTTCCTGACATACTTGGCTAGCATAGGCTCCTTTCCTTTTGAATGACTTGCATTGTTATCCTTTTGTGTTTCAACTTTTAGTTTTGGTTGCTCAGGCTCGGTAGCTATTGATTCGGTAGCTTCTGTTTGCAACTCGATAGGTATTGACTCGGTTTGAACTTCCTGCAACTCGGTTACAGAAGACTCTGGAGTAGAAGATTTATGATTGATAGGTGTACCTGGCACTGTATCAGATTCAATGAAAACAAATCTCTTATAGTCTTCAGGTTCCCTTTTGCTTTCTTCTTTAGTTCTTTCTGTAAACTCATCAACTTTTACATGTGCACTTTCTATGACTTTGTAATTAGACAAATTCAAACATCTATATGCTTTAATTTTGCAAGAATATCACAAAAATATTCCTTCATCACCCTTCACGTCAAATTTACCTTTTCTAGATTCTTTCAAAATGTAACATTTGCTTCCAAATACTTTTAGGTAACTTACATTGGGTTTGTAGCCATACCATAACTCATAGGGGGTTTTGAATGAGTCCTTCTTCAGCTGTACTTGGTTCAAGGTATGAACTACAGTGCTGATAGCTTCCTTCTAGTATTTGATAGCAATGCTCTTATCAATCATTAAGGTTCTTCCACAGTCCATGATAGATCTAGTCCTTCTTTCAACTATTCCATTTTGTTCAGGAGTTTCAGATGCTGAAACCTATCTTTTGATTCCCCTTTCAATGCAAAAGTTATTGAACTCATGTGAAATGAATTCACCACCTCTATCTAACCTCAAACATTTTAGTCTTTTGCCTATTTCCTTCTCTACTCTAGCCAAATACCATTTGAACTTCTCAAATGCTTCAGATTTCTCTCTTAGGTACATGATAGTCATCATTCTTGAGTAATCATCAACAAGAAGAATGAATTTTTCACCAGTATAACTTTCAATGTCAATAGTTCCACACAAATCAGTATGCACAATTTCTAAAATTTCTTCAGACCGATAGTTCTTTCTTTTAAAATTAGTTTTTCCCATCTTGCCAATTTGCCAATTCTTACATAGACCAACCTCAAGTTTCTTTATGTTAGGAATGCCTCTTACTTTCCTGAATTTACTTATTTTTACCAAGTTATCAAAATTCACATGACACAACCTCCTATGCCATAACCAACTTTCTTCAACTTGAACAATAAAACATGAACATTCACCAAGTTCAAGATAAAAAAAAGTTACCTTTTGTTTGAGTGTCTGATCCAATCAACTTTCCTTTGCCATCCAATAGTCTAGCTTTTCCATGCATGAATTCCACTTTGAATCCATTATTGAGTAGTTGTGCCACACTTAACAGATTGTGTTTTAGTCCTTCTACCCAATATGCATTATCACATACAAGTTCTTTGGTTAGAGAGATTCTTCATTTTCCTTTTATGCAACAAGGTTCATTATTACCAAATCTCACACTACCACCATCATAGTTTTCAAAATGTTCAAACTTAGTTTTATCACCAGTCATGTGATGAGAACAACCACTATCTATAATCCATGAATTATTTTTGTTCACATGAGAAATAAGTGTCATTTCTTCATCATTATCAGACTCATCCTTTACAGCAATGTAAACAATTTCTTCTTCATCATCATCATTAGAATCATTAGAATCCTTAGCCATGAAACATGTTTTTGTACCTTTGTCCTTCAATGATTTGAAGTCTTTCTTGCCATTGCACTTGTGACTTTTCTTCTCATCCTTGTTCTACTTATTTGATCACCTAGCAGCAATATGTCAAATTTCTTCACAAGAAAAATAGATAAGAGGAACCTTACCTTTGTATTTCACTTTGCCTTTGCCTCTTGAATATTTTCTTGCTACCAGAGCTTCAACCACATCAAGATCACTATCTGAACTCTATTATAATTCTTCATCACTATCTGACTAAGGATCCTTTATCTTCTTGCCTTTCTCCTTGAGTGAAAGCTTGGCTTCAAATGTTGATTCAATGTTCTTCACAGCTGAAACATAATTATCATAGTTGTCTAGCTCGAATCCAGTCAATCTTCCAACTATGGCCTATAAATTTATCTTATGATTTGCTTCACATCTTTCTTGAATTGCAAAAACTCTGATTGCATAAATGGGAAGTAGAGTTCTAAGAACTTTACTTATAATTGTTTCCTCCTTGATATCTCCTCCAGATGCTTTGATTGCACTAATACTTGCTTTAACTCTTTCAACATATTTTGATATGTTTTCATCCTCTCTCATCCTCATCTGATCAAATTTTCCTCTCAAACTTTCTACCTTGGCTCTTCTCACATTATCATCACCTCCATAGATCTCTTTCAGCTTGTTCCACATTTCAAAGGTAGTTTTGCAATCCTTGATGTCATCAAATTCTTCATGACTTAGGGTAGATGCAATATCTATCATCATGTTGTTGTGAGTCTTCTTTTCAGCAATATCATTGACAGATAATGTACGAGCAGGTTTTGCATATTTTTCATGAACGTACTTCAGCCCTGAATCACCAATAGAAGTCAGATGAAGTCTCATCAATCCCTGCCATGCTAAGAAGTTGTCCTTGTTAAGTCTTGGAATTTCCCTCTTGTAAGACATCCTGATCTTTAGCTTAGATCCTTGAAATATTTTCTTGCAAGCACCAAAAGCTCTGATACTAAGTGTTGGAATTATAAATGAAGTAATTGAGAGAGGGGGTGAATTAATTACCACAAAAACAAATCCTGATCCCTTAGATGTCTTAAATAACTAGTTACTGTTGTAACTCAGTAGACACTTAACAAAAATGACGTAACTTAATAGATTAACTTGTTACTGATTTTTAAGCATTCTTAATTATTAGTATGCATGCAAAAGTAAATAACATGAACACAAGAGACACCAGATTTAACGTGAAAACCCAATATGGGAAAAACTACCAACTAACTAGCTACCAATTTTCACTCTTCTGAAGTGAGCACTATTAAGAGCCAACCTTGTTAAAGGTTACAATACACACTGTTAGGTGTGACCCTATTAGAGGATTTAATCACCCTATTAAGAGTGGCCTTGCTAGAGGTCTTTAGAACAATTCAACTGAACTGTCACCTTGTTAGAGGATTTACAAAATGGCTATTAAACCAACTCTTTTAAGAGATTTTGAAATCACTACTACAATGGTTAGAAAGCAACAATGAATTGACTTGAATATGATGCAACTGAATTTGCAAATTATAGATCTCTATTCTGCACCATTAGATCCTCTTTGATCAAATATAGCTTTGCTGCTCCTCAATGATCTCTGATCATCCTTCAAAATTTGCTCTCACAATAATCAGCCCTCTTTTATACTCATATCACATCACAATCATCACATACTTAGAATTCACAACTTGACCTCTTATATATACCATTCAGATTATCAAGTCGGCTCATTCACAAGTTACATTTACCAATAAACCATACATCAGTCGACTACAAATATTACGTTATACTAATAAACTTTATTTCGCAAGATAATGAAATCCTTCATTTGTCGACCCTGCTCGGTAAATACTGCTCCAGAAACAATTTCTTGAGTTAACCATCTCAACTTGGTTAACACTGCAAAATCTACAAAATCCTTTGGCTATTGAGTGAACTTGGTAAGAATTGAATTTCCTTTGCTGTCCATGAGAGCTCGCTAAGAACTATCTGCAGAAGGTAAAACTTGAGAATGCTCGGTAGACACTATAAACCTTCTTTGCTAACTTTATGAGCTCGGTTGACTCTGTCTTTTGCCTTGCTGACCAACTGAGCTCGCTAGACTCTATCTGATAACTGATATGACATTTGTGTAAGATCAAAGACAACACACAATTGAACAATTGTATCCAACACATTTGGTCGACACTACCTAAATGGATTGAATCTCTTTAATGTTGGTATGTAAAAATTATCTCCATCTAGTTGACATGCTTGAGGTTAATATGATGGCCAGAGTGGTCTGATGATGTCAACATATGCATATGTGAACCTTAAGGGGTGCACTGTAGAGAAGACAGTTAAATAACCAAGGGTTAGGAAACCTGATCTAGAGACGTCTTTAAGGTTGGGGTTTTAAGATAGAGGGTAGAATAATATATCTATTTGTTATTTTAGTTCTAACATTTATTTTGAAAATAAATATTGTCCCAAGTAGCGAGGACATTATAGTGTCCATTTCTAGATGAAAAAAATGCAAAGATTGCTTAAGCAATGTTAAATGATGGATTATGAAGGAAAGATGAAGGTTGATGCATGTATTGCTAAAAATTTGTCAAGAAACAGATCTTCAAAATCTTGTGCAAGTCAAAATATCACATGTCAAAATTTGTAGGTCTACTAGAATATTGGCAAAGTGTTACACACACATTTTTTGGACACCTTGTGTTATTGTCCACTCCCTCAAGCTAATGCTACAAAACAAATGGGACCAAAACTATGTAGATCAAATAGGTGTATCGTGAGGCTAAAGATATCTAAATATTTGTTGACAACCACCATTTCACAATGCATATTTAGACTATCCTCAAAATTGGATTTATTGAAGGTAAGTTAAATACTAAGTATGTTTCACATTAGTGTGTGCAAATGTGTGAGTGTGTGCACATGTGTGCGTGTGTGTATGTTCACGCACGCATTTATTTATTTAATTTGCAAAAAAAAAAAATTGAGACCCATTTTGCCTCCAACACAATTGTGTTCATATGAGATACGAGTATTTGTGAGGCACATTTAACAAGGTCATTAACCCAAATCGGTCTATATGGAGCCAATTTAGCACTACTAGACCAACAAAGGTTAAGCAAATAATCCTATATGACATTTGGTGGTATGTTGTATGTGAGTATTATGTCAGTTCCACTAAGCTAATATTGAGCATGATCACACTACTGAATGAGGTATATAATGGCATCTACTTGATTATTAAAAAGACAGAAGTCATGATAAATTCAAAAGAGCAAGGATTTATAAATAAAAAATTTGAAATAGCTCACAAAGTCATGGTAGAGAGATTGATTGAAATAACCACTATGTTGCATCTTATTTTTCTCTGTGTTGTCTTAATATTATAGTGCTCAACTCCTTTTGGCATAAACAAGAGTGTCTCCTATAGAGATATTAATGTCACTCAAGGACTCTTCACTAACCATGATAGTTGTACTCAATGAGGTTTGAATTTATGAGTTTTACATTCTCCAATGGCTATGGTCTTGTTGCACTTTGAAACAAGTACATGGTTGATCTCATAGTCAGTGGTACTTCCATGGCTTATCATACACATACATACAACATCTTGGAGTCAAAATTTTATCAGAAGTAAGATACATAAAAAGCTCTTTTATCATTTAAGTTTTATTTGTATTTTAATTTTATAATTTCATTTTTATTTATTAAAATCAATATAATTTAGTCTCAATAGGTTGTTAGTTGATCTATGCATGAGAGGAATTGGAGCACATACTCCATCCATTCAAAAATATGCAATATACCACACTATAAAAAGGTAGAAGAATTGATGTATGCCCATTCAATTTCGTGGCTGTTTACACTCAGAAAAAGTGGCTGCAAGGAGGGAACGCAAGAAAGTGGAATACCGAGCTAGAATGTATTGGCCTTGTATGTTACCATCACCTTCTTTGTTGCACTCGATGTTGACAATGACTCGGACAACTAGTGAGCGTCCATGTTAATGCTAGTGTTTACCACTGCATAGTACCATCTAATAAGGATAGCAATGATATTTTTGCGGACACGTGATATTTAATCACTGATATTCGATTGTTGAAATTTGAGATTACTATTTTTAAGTTTAATATATCATGAAATTTAAGTTTGACTAATATTTAACTATTAATATGGTGGTGAATTTTAACCTTAATTACTCCTGCAAATGTGTATATATCGATGTTTTTTATGACTTTGAATGGACAAACTCAAAACCAACACAACCCAAACCCAAAGAAATTTGACCTAACCCACAAATTGAAGCCTTGGACCCAAACTAATACCAAGACCAGCAACTTAGATTTAAAGTTATAATTCCAAGTTATAGTTTTCAATAATTTGTGAATTGTGTTCAAAGGTCCAATGAATTGAAAACAATTTTTTGAAAATAAAAATCTTTCCAGAACTTTCAAACAAATGTAATGGCAAGTATGAAGCTAAATTTCATAACCTATACCAGCATCCCTTCATATCCCCAAATGGATGCCTCAAAACAAGTGCCTATTAAAGCATAACAGATCGATTATTTTCTAAGAAGCAGTAATCCAACAGCCATGGTGGAGATACTTTGAAAAAGTAAGAGCATAGGTATAGCATGTAAAATGTTTCAAAGCTTCAAAGGGAAGTTATTATTGACTGCAATGATTTCAAAATATGCATAAACAAACTCCACAATGTTTGATAAAATCCTTCTACCTAGCCAAAAAGAACACTTTGGAATAGACTATGGGTTGACAACATGCTTCTACCCTAGCCAAAAAGAACACTTTGGAATAGACTATGGACATCCATCAACACATGAAGGATAGGAATATTGTCATATGCTGTACTTAATCTTGCAAGTCTGCATGCAGAAGATAGAAGCATAGGCAAGGTGGGCTAATTGTTGGGCAATATACCTCATACAAATGTGGTCGCATGGGCTGTAATGACTGCAAGATATTGCACACGATGCATTTGTTGAAAAATATTTTAGAAACTTTCAACCAAATGCACCTGGAAAGTAATTAGCCAAATTGTCATCTTCGGAAGTGAGATTAGAGTGTAAAGAAAAATAGAGGAAACTACTGTGGCACAGTGAGTTAAATGTGCACTAAAATGGGTAACACAAGGCATGTTAGCAATGGCAACCTATTTATACACTACCAAAGAGGTAGGAGAAGTTGCAACGTTGTCACATTTATTGAAGGCCTTTTGCTAATTCAATACACATTTTCCACACTCCACTTGCAATCATAAAATTTCATTGCCATCCACCACTTATCTCAATCTCACAATAGTAGAGATGACCAGTTGATGGAGGCATCATGTATTCTGCTTATAACATAGCCCCCTTGAAGACAGACTATTGCACCCTTGCATTCTTGAAAATGCACTTTCACAAGGGACTTGATTTGGTAGATTCACTCAATGTACTATCCAAAGCACACAAGCTATTTGAAAAAAATTAAAAAATTAAAAACATCTTAAAGAAATGTCACCTCATGGAAGCCAGTGTTGCAGGATTAGTGCATAATGGATTTGGTGAGAAGGCTTGACTTTTGAAGTGAATGGATATGCTGGTGTAAAGCCTGATCCTCTAATTGTTTACCAAGATACCCTCGGCCTGTGCTAGAACTACAGCTTTAGAACAAGGTATAGCGCCATTAGAACATCAAGGAATTGAGGTTTTGTCAGTTAATACAGTGGCAGCGTCCTTGTAAATGCATATGCAAAGTGTGGGAAGTTTAACAGACTGTGTCAACAGTTGGACAAATGCCTTAACCAAATGCAGTTTCATGGAACACAATGCTCACAGGATATGCATAAATTGGATTCATTTAAAGGATTCTGAGAATTTCAAACATACACTTTGCAAGTTTAACACTCAACCTCACAAATTAGGATGCTACACGGATAGAAGAGTTAAAAAGGAAGACACTTTAGTGGGCAGGGATGGAAGGATCTTTACCACCTGTGTGCAAAAGTGGACCTTTTCAAAATCCCTTACTCTGTTCACGTTATAGCTCGTCTTTGGGTTTGTAAAATCAAAGTATTGATTATGAGGGGCCAGCAGGGATTTTTTAAGGAGAAACCACCTTTGGATTTTCCAAGCATACATCTTCCAATTATAAAAGCATGGATGGTGGTGGGAGCAAGGAGAGTTTGACTGATAGTGAGGAGAAGATTTTTCGTTCACTCTGCTATTATTAGTTCCTCTTTGGGTTTATGAAATCAAATCATTGATTATGAGGAGCCAGTAAGGATTTCTAAAGGAGAAGCCACCTTAAACTTTTCAAGCATGCATCTTCTAATCATAAAAGCAAGGATGGCAGCAGGAACAAGGCAACTTTGACTGACAGTGAGGAGAAGATTTCAAGGAGCTGGTGGGCTTGGATGATGCCCCTTCAAATGACGATAGTGCTGATGACCTGGAAAAAAATGGGAGTGCCTCTTTTGCAAAATTTGTGCCATTGGAAAACATTCGCTCTACTGATGTTATAACTCAAACCGAAATGGTGGTTGCAACCTCTATTAAAAAGAGGAGGGAAAAAAGAACGAGTTGAAAAGAGTTCAGTAAAAAGCACAGAAGACTACCAGCAATGGGTCCCGATGGATTATGGAAGCTACTTCTCACACAGGCTTGGTTCCTCTCAACTTATTCTAATATTAATTTCTCGATTGGAAGGTTTCTTGATTTTGTTTCAGTTTGGGTTTCTGTGGGTTGGGTTTTCATTTGGCCTCTAAGGTCTTTTAACAATGGTTTTACGTTTAGATGTTTTGTATTAGGGTTGGTAGTCATTGAAGACATGATACGTTCATTCTCTCACTTTTTAGTCATTCCTGATCAGCTTTGTTTTGGTAAAGCCCCTTTCCCTATCAAAAATATGAAATCAGCCCATATAAAGTACAACCTAATACACAAATATTTCAATTAAAAGAAATAAACAAAGCGAGAAAAATTAGAAACAATTTTTAAAACAAATAAATAGAAATCTATAGGTCTTAAATACAAGAATGTTAAAATTTCACCATTGTCATCATATAGATATTTGTAGGAGAAAACATAGCTCAACAATAATAATAAAACAAACTTACAATGACAATTGAATGGAACTAGGTCATGACAACTTTCTTCAGATAAGAAAGCTCCACAAAAATAATTGTATCTCTTGATTTATTTTTTATTATATACATATCAACAGAATAAACAAATGAGACCAAGTCATGTAATTTAGAAATCTCAAGACCTCCTTTAGATAAACCATCAACCCCATGCCATTGAACATGCATAATTCACCACCAACTTTCCATCACTGGCAAAGTTCTGTTCACAATAGAACCAGAAAGACACCATATGGTTAGTTTACATTCACTGAACCATTAATTTCTATTTAATTTCCATAATCACATGTCATAGATTAGGATATATTGGAAGGCTTATCGCACAGAACTTAGGCTTTAAAAAAAATCTTATTAGACCATAATACAACCTTAAGAAACCAGAAAATACTAAATAGTGAAGTGAGAGGAGATTTGTTGGTGTTAACAAAACTTCAACCAAATCCTCAAAGAAAACTAGTATTAATGTTATAATATTTTAAGAGATAAAAAAGAAATCAATGCAACTGGTACCTACATACAACCAAATATGTCCATTCTAACTTCTACATCCTAAAAGTGTATTTACGAAAGAAGAATAAAAGCATCTGCAACAGATAATGGTTATGAGAGCCTTGCCAATCCTCAAATATTGTATAAAGTGGTATCTAAGTCTTGAAAAGTGAAAGAACAGATTTCTATCAACTAATTGAATTTATTTAAAATAATTAGGCTTTTATTTTTTGCTACTATGATATTACTCGTACTACATGCTGGATCCACATTCCCAATGACAAGATCATCTTTCTTGTATAACCAAATTAGACCACCCCATGGTCATGTGCTGCTAAATGATATATTATATTAAAGAATCATGTGAACTCCAGTAAATTCCATTGTAACCTGTATTCCTAAATATTTGATTTTAT
Source organism: Cupressus sempervirens (assembly GCA_028749045.1). Taxonomy (NCBI): domain Eukaryota; kingdom Viridiplantae; phylum Streptophyta; class Pinopsida; order Cupressales; family Cupressaceae; genus Cupressus; species Cupressus sempervirens. Next base: position 753,916,047 of record CM053789.1, on the reverse strand, counting down.
ACCCTTCATTTTAGCATTACTGATTATGATCTTCAATTAAAGTGAATACAAGTACTGTCTCATAGCAAATCCTTATTTAGCATATCATTGCAGACAACAAATTTATCAAGAATAATATTATATAAAAGTAAATCTGCAAATGATGGATAGAAAAGGAATTAAAGATACGAAAAGAGAACCTTCCTAAATTTGATAAAGGACAAATAGAATAAAATCTAACATTATAAACAAATCAGAGAGAGAGGACCTAACATGATAAACATATTAGAGGATAAGGAAGTACTCTAAAAAGCATTATAAAGTTGAGATGTTGACTAACGCATTCTAGAAACGACCATAAAACAACACATTGATATAACCAAACACTATCTTTAGCACAAGCAAAACTATGCTTCTACAATACTACTAATTTATAATATCAAGCAAGCTACATTAACCTTAATAACCCTCCCTTCCCTTAATATCATTCCAATTGGTGAAGAACTTGTACCTCCCAATATAGCAACTCATTTGTGAAGGTTGCCACTATGTTGTTGGGTGTGTCGATGGGGATTTGAGGTCAATGTTTGCCTCATCTTGTGTAGAGTTTGTGACAGTGTGCAATCATGAGTTGTACATTATCAGTTTCTTAAGTGTCACTCCACTCTCTCATAGGTACATCATGGTGAGTTTATCCCAACGATTGGTTAGACTCTCATTGGTGCCACCTTGCTTGTTTCAATGGGGAGATTATCTTGTTAGATGCCTTGCGTCATGGGTTTTGACTTGACCCTTGTGTGCACATTGTTGTGCAAGTGTGACATGTTATTGTCGCATTTCCTTTGTTATTGTTGTTTTAAAGTGTGTGTGTGTGCGCGTAATTTGTGCCATCAAAATCAATAGAATGTTATGTTTTACAAATAATTATATTCAGTTTAGTTTTACTTTTTCATTTTTTTGAAATGTTTTACATCTGGCATGCATATCTGAAGGGCTATTGCAAGTTGCTATGAGTATGTTTTAGGATTCCGGTTCTTCAAGTGCAAAATAGATTGCTACAAGTATTCTATAGTGTGATAAAGGTATTTTATATCATGCTACTGGTATCTTGGAGACTGCTCTAGGGGTCCTCTAGTGCACTTAAGGTACCCTGGAGACTGCCACAAGTGTTTGGGAACTGCTATAGGCGGCATATAGGAAGTTGCTGCAAATATTCTGGTATCTGCAACAGGGGACATGATAAAATATTACAGGCCTTTCATGATAAATCATAAGCTGAGTTGATTTGACAATGTAATTATCATTTCTTTTAGTAGTATAATCAATGTCTAATGAATTTGCAGCAATCTCATGTGTGGCAATTGTTCCACTTGGGAAACAGTTTTCTTCTCAAACAAAGTCATACCATTCTCTTTCTTTTATTGACAACACTAGATCAGAAAATCATTATGATTTAGATGTTGCTTGCTAGTTCTATGCCACATCTGTCATTTTTCTTTACGGTAGCAACTATTCATGTTCTTTAGGGTGTTTTATTCTTTCATTGTTTGCTAGTGGCCATGGAAGTTGGATGGTAGCATTTGGAGTCCAAGCTGATATCTCCGATTGGTATGAAAGTTATTTGTAAGTTGACTGTGGACATACCAATCAATTAAGTTTCTTTTGTCAGCATCTGGCAGAAGTACACGGAGTTTAGATAAAAAAATATATGGTAACAATTGGGAAACTGAACACAGAACATGGGAGGAAAATGAGGCCAGGCTGAGAAGGTCAAGCAGAAAGCTATAGAAAGAACACGGAAGAACAGTAACAAGATTAAGGGAAATAATTTTAATTTGTGATTTATCTATCGAAGCCATTAACTGTTGTTTAGCTGAGCTCTTAGTTATATAGCCATTATTTCTTCCTTTAAGCATGTTTGTAAAATTTTGAAAAGACTAAATTTTTCAGTTTAATGCAAATATAAACAATTTTGTGCATCAATTGACTTGACTGAATATTTGAGAGTGTAGGCTGCTAGGTTTAAGTAGCCTTTTTCTGGATTCCCTTACTTACACAGGCTACACTCCATCATCTTTGTACTCACCAATAGTTAGGATCGTATGACTAAATATGCCATAATTTTTGTGACTCGGGCAACAAAAGATGATGAATACCATGTTAATGTTCTGATAGCTGCAACAGATTTTCTTCATACCTGCATATTGATCCTTCAGAGTTCTACTTCTACCTTAGATTGGTTCCTAGTTCTGGTCTATGCCTTTCCTGTTTGAAGTTGCTCTCCTGTCTGCAACTCTCTTCACTGTTTGTCACCACCCAGCTAGTATTGACGTGCAACTTCCTCATAATGGTTATCGGTTCTATTGTTTTTTATAAAGTGACAACAGGTTTTGAAAGGACCCTGAAACCCAACACAGAGCAGGTTTTTAACAGAGGGACCTGCAACCCACATCAGTTCTTTTGTTATTGACTTCCTTATCATATCATTCTTACTTTGTTCAACTTCCTCTCTAATGGAATGTGACGACATGGCGTCATGCTTGGGATGACTAGGTATTATGGATTTTCTATGCATGATATGTTGACAGTTGATGATCATTATTTTGTAAATCATAATGAAGTGAAACGGTGATGTTTGGAACGGATGCCTTCTTATATTCCACCGTAAAGACCATTCAATTTGGGTGGGTCTCTCTTGTATGTGCCGGTGAAGAAGAATGTGTTACACACGGTATTTTGAGGTGTTGCTACGGATTTAGTGAAGCAGCTATGTGTTCTACTGGTTCCTTCAAGTATGTTCATGTCTGCAATACATATTTCTGGTGTATGTTTTGAGGAGATTGAGCTGTGATTTTTTAGTGCATTCGATCAATACATATGATTAACATAGATTCTATATAAGACTGTTCTGAGTTAAGAGCATCTATGAGATTCGCATGGCTTTTGGTTTATTCTGTTATGCATAGCCAAAATTGATCAATTTGTATGTTTTGTGAATAAAGCTTATTGATTGACAGTTTCGAGTCTCCAATCATAAGTGGAAGAACATTGTACTGGTTCTGAGAGCTCAATAAAGGATCAAGATTCTTGTGGGCTGGGTTTTTCACCCTCAAGCAGAGGGTTTTCCCAGGATAATATTTTGTGCTTTTTTGTTTCAGTTCCTTGCTTATTTAATGTACTCTAGTTCAAATTTTAACAAGGTATCAGAGTGGGTCAGAGGAAGTGATCCAGAGCCAGAATCTTTAAGTTTTACTCTTTGTTTTACTTTTACTTTGTTTCAGGCTTCTACATTGGTGAATGGACTGAAAGTCGAAGGCAGTTTGGATGGATCATCCAATTTCTCTCCATGGAAATTCAGAATCCTAATTGTGCTTGAAGAGATGATCTTCTTGACAACGTGAATTCTGATGTAGCTAAACCTTCTGATGATACTGAGAAAGTGCAATGGAGAACGAATAAAATCATGGAAAGAAAGATTCTAAATGATTTTGTTAGAATCATCCGGTACCAATCATTTCAAAGTTGAATTCAGCTAAAGGACTTTTTGAGACTCTAAAGTTGTATGAATTCAACAACACCAGCCAATATCTAGCTTTGAGACGTCAACTACTACATCTTAAGATGGCTAGAGGAAAATATATTGTTTCATTCTTTATGAAGATTGCAGAATTAAAGGATCAGCTCAATGCAATTGGAGATTCCAGTTGGAACAAAGATCTGGTTATGTTGGCCATGAATGGCCTTCCTCATTATTGGGAATCCTTCATTGAACAAATCAATGGAAGAGATGAACTCCCCAAATTTCATCCGTTGAGAGCTGATTGCATTCAAGAGGAATGTAGGTTGGACACTAGAGGAAATGGGTGTAAATCTCACCAAGAAGAAGACCGTGTCCTTGCTGTCCATACTTCTAATTATTTTTAATGATGCTGGGATTAAGAGGGAATTTTGTGTCACTTATAATCCACAACAAAATTGTGTAGCTAAAAAAAAGAATAGGTCTATTGATGAGGCTTCCGCATTTTTATGGGCAGAAGCTTGCAGGACAGTGGCATATGTTGAGAATCGTTGTCCTCATAAAATCCTAGATAATATGACACATAAAGAAGCACTCACAGCTCTGTGTGGCAATTTCAAAGAAAGTAAGAGACCTCATAAGCTTGCAGGATTTTTTTTTTTGATGAGTCATATTACAGTATCCAAGCCTTCAAGTTTTGATGAGGCTTCAAAACAGCCAGTATAGAAGGATGCCATGATAGAGAAGTATCAATCCATTATCAAAGATGACGTTTGGGACATTGTTCCTAGGCCCAAAGGTAAATTTGTTGTTTCCTCTAAATGGTTGTTCAAAATCAAACATACAGCTGATGGAAGTGTTGAAAAATATAAAGCCAGAATTATAGCTAGGGGGTTTCCCAAAAGGAAGGTATAGATTATGAAAAGACTTTTGCACCTGTAGCTTGTTACATTTCTATCAGGACTATCATAGCTGTTGCAATAGTTAAGGGATGAAAACTTCATCAAATAGATGTAAAGACAACATTCTTGAATGGGGTAATCAAAGAAGAGGCATTCAATGAGAAGCCAGAGAGTTTTGTGATTATTGAGAAGGAATCACATGTGTGCACATAGAAAAAGGTCTTGTATGGCCTTAAGCAAGCTCAACATGCATGGTATGAGAGAATTGATCATTATCTATTGAGCTTGGGCTTTCTCAAAAATGATGTTGATCCAAATTTATATTTAAGGTAATTGATGATAAAGCCTTAACCTTAGTACTTTATGTTGATGATTTGTATCTCACTGGTAATGATGGTACCCTTATCCTTTTCATAACTCAGCAATCACATAAAACTAACCACAATACTTGTAAATTAAAATAACTTTGTCTAATCGAACTTGCATCAACCATTAAACTGTAAAAAAAAACTCATAACACATAAAAACAAGTATTTGGTTAGAGGGAAAAGTGTGATGGGGATGCTACCCATAAATCCATCACTATTATAGTAAGAGGCTGCCTTGTTGGGGCTACAATATTTTTACCACTTCGGGTGACTTACTTTATTAAGATTTTATAATCAAATCTTCTAGGATCTACCTTCTTCAATGATTTTATAACACTATATATGTTAAGTGTATACTTAGCCAAGAGATTTTGCAAAAGGTTTTTAGTTCTACCTTGTGAAAGGATTTAGTCTATTGCATACAATGATTAGAAAATAATAGTAAATTGATCTGTACAATGCAACTTACTTTTCCAATCAAATATCTTTTTGGGAAAATGTTTTATCACCTTCTATGACTGATCTTTAATTCCTCTCATCACTTCTTGAATCTATGATCTCTAGTATACTTGATATTTTATTCATCGACCATAAAAAAAACTTCTCTACAACAACAACAACATTGCTCTTACTCACTTCAACAATAACTTCAAATGTTTCCTTATAGGTCCTTTTATAGTTTTATTTTACCTCTTTGATCGATGACCTAATTAAGGTTTGGGTACTCTCTAGAATGTATCACGTATCAAAATCAACAATTTGGAATATTCCTCAATTCATACTTTTCCCTTTTGTATTTTCATTGGCCTTCTTTTCCTTGATATTATACAACAGTCAATACACTCTTACCAATAAATATTTTCAAAGATTTATTTTGATCTATGCAAATCTTATTTCCCACTTGATATCAAGTTAGAATGTTTAGATTAACTGGGGGGAATCAATTACTCAAGGTCCCAAAGTACCATTTGAATAATAAAGCATCAAACAATCTCTATTCTGCTTATCCTATTGTAACTCGATCTCTATTGTAGACTTAGTAACAAAATTAACTAGTAGTCTATTGTCCTAAGATAATAGACTTTGTTAAATGTAAACATGTAAAAATAAAGCACCATAAAAAAAATCCAACACAAGTTTGACACTAGGATTTAACATGGAAACCCAATTTGGCAAAAAACACCAGCAACATGTAACCACTTTTTCACTCTTTTGAAGTGAGCCCTGTTAGGAGCCAACTTTATTAAAAGTTACAATACACACGGTTAAATGTGACCTAGTTAGAGGATTTAATCATCCTATTAAGAGTGTTCTTGTCAAAGGACTTTAGATCATTCCATTAGAATGTCACCTTGTTAAAGGATTTGCATAGACTATTAATTCCTTCAATGAATGTTAGTTCAACCCTTGATTAAAAGGATTTCAATTAAAACTATTTACAGTGATTAGAAAGAAAATAGTACAGTTTGATCTTTATGATTACAACTGATTTTTGTAGTTTCAGATCTTTGTTCAGTTCATGTGTTGATTCTCTAATAATTCTTCCTTATCACCTTTGTCCTTGATATGCTCGGAAACCCTTCAAGAATTCACCCTTCTCTTCATAAAAAATGTAAGACTTCTACTTAGATTTTCTTATGAGCTTGAACAGCTTTGTTTCCTCTTTCTAGAAACATGCATAGATTCTCTGCTATGTTTCACATATCTTGTTTGCACTCATCATAAATTTCATCTTTGTACCTCCTTAAATAGGTAATTTTTGTCCTTTATAATTTTCAAAATTATTGTAGATCTTAGGGTTCTTCATTCAATTCATCGGGTTCATTGTATATGTTTATCTTCCTTATTTTCTAGAAACTTCTCATCAAATTCATTCATTAGGTATCTTACCTAATCCTCTCCTTGAATTAAATGATCCAATGCATCAATCTTATCTTCAACATATTTACTAGATTCCAAGAAATCATGATTTCTCATACCCATTCAAGATATTGTTGCTCGGCCATTACCAAGTTTTGACACTTGGTCATCAAAGAATTGCTCGGTCATTGTAGAACTTCTAGCTTGACATCAACTTGTTTGCTCGATCAACACTAAATTTTATTAGCACTTATTGTGGCTTGGTTGACAGTAGCATCACTCGACATAGTCTTCAAAATTCTTTGATCTTTTACTCTATTTCTTGGTCAAGTCTTACATAAGTGATCTATCTTGGCTTGTACTATCAAGACTTGAACATCAACATGATTTAAACAATCACTATGTATTATCAAAGTATAACTAATCAAATGTCCATTGTAGCTTCCTATTCATAACTCAACCTTTCCTCTAGGTTCTTTTGTTATGAGAAACTTCTCAAATCCTCTTCATCAATCAAACATATATGACATTTAGATTATATAGAAACATGTCTCATCAATAGATTTGATATCAATGACAATACAACAATTTTTCCAATTGTAGTTTGCAACAATCTCCCTCTTTGGCATCAATAGAAATACCTAAAATATTTGAAAATACAATCTCCCTCTTTGTTACCATACAATCCAAAAGATTTCACTTTCATGAGTGGCCAATAGCCTTAGTTTCATTATGATTGTTATCTCTAAAATTTTAGAAACTCCCTCTAAGTTTTGAGTTCAGACATCCTCTTTTATCTTGTATACATACTCTCCCTCTAGCATTAGATATATCTCTCTTTAGGTATCTCTCCCTCTTCTCTTTAGGTATCTCTTTCACTTTAGGCATCTCTCCCTCTCTGACAACAATGCTAAAGATGATATTTTGATTTAAATTCCTTCATAAATCATAATTATGTAGATATGTCAGGTATGGCTGAATTATTTCATTTGCTTATGATTGATTTGTCATGTTTTTCTCCTTCATCTTCTTGACTTGACTTGACTACTTTAAGAACCTCCTAAAGTATAAATATTTGCATCAATGTGTAAGGTATTATGATTAACATATTTGATGCAATGCAACATTTCTCCTTAAGTTGCTTTTCTTAGGGGAATCACCCTTAATTTACCTCTAAGATATTCATGAGCATCTTTAGGTAAGGCTTTAGTGAATATGTAAGCAATTTGTTCTTTGGTGTACAAATAATCTAACTTCACTTCTTTGTCTTGAACTAGTTCTCTCAAATGTGATACTTGATACCAATGTGCTTTTTTTTTGTGTTTGCATCATAAGATTCTTTGATATGCTGATAGCACTTGTTTCATCACAATAGATAGCCACTAGATATGTAATTTCTTCCTCCGTTCCTCTTAGCAATTGTTTGATCCACATAATGTTTTAATAGTTCACTATGTTTGCCACATACTCTGCCCTAGTTGTTGATTGGGAAATACAATGATGTTTCTTTCTTGTCCATGACACCAATTTTTTCCTAGAAAGAATGCACCACCAGTAGTGTTTTTTTGTCATCAATATTTCCTTCCCAATCAGAGTCAGTGTGTACCTTCAGTTCAAATCTATCACTTCTCTTGTAATATAATCCATAATCTTTTGTACCTTTTAGATATTTCAATATCCTTTTCACTAGCATCATATGATTCTCCTTAGGATTTTCTAAAAATATAGAAACTATCCCAACAATTAATGCAATATCAAGTCTTCTATGAACAACATATTGCAATTTTCCAATCATTGATATGTATAGTGTTTGGTTCACATCAACATATTCATCAGTTTTAGATAACACATGTCCTATATACATAGGTCTACTTACTAGTCTTGATTCCTCCATTCCAAAAAAAATTAGTATCTCCTTGATATATTTGGACTAAGTAATGAGAATATCGAACTTCATCTAATATACTTGAAAACCAAAAAAGAATTTGATTTCACCAAACATTGACATTTCAAATTCCTTCTTCATTTCATCCACAAATGATTTGCATAATACTTTTTTTCCTCAAAATATAATGCCATCAACAAAAAATTTAGATAACAGTACTTCATTATTCTTACCAGTCTTTAAGTATAGATTATTGTTATCATTTGTCTTTTCAAAACCAATCTTCACCAAATAATTGTGTAGTCTTTCATACCATGCTCTTTGGGCTTGTTTCAATCCATATAGAGCGTTTTTCAGTTTACAGACCGTATTCTTCTTTTCTAGGTCAACAAATCCTTTAGCTTGTTCTATATATACTTTTTATTCAAGTGTACCATTCAAAAATGTGGATTTGGCATCCATCTAATATACCTTAAAGTTCTTGTAGGTTGAATATGCAAGCATAGTTCTAACTCCTAGTCTTGCTATAGGAGAAAAAAATTCTCCATAACAACTCCTTGAGAATATCCTTTGCATACTAATCTTTCCTTGTTCCTTGTAACTTCTCCTTTTTCATTTAGCTTATTCCTAAAAATCCACTTTATTCCAAAAACATTTTTGTCTTTCGATCTAGACACTAGGGTCCAAATATTATTCTTCTCAATCTTTTCAATTTCTTCATTCATTGCCTAGATCCAATCTTCATTGTCTAGAGCATCCTTCACTGATTTGGGCTCAAATTCACAAAGTATGTATCATCTCTAAGTCCCTTTCTTGTCATAATACTATATTTGTATTTCCAATAATTTGTTCATGCTTATGATGTCTTCTTACATACATGGCTAGCAGAGATGGTCTTCTTCTTTGTTCTTGTAAAAGTTCATCTTGAAAAATAATCTTTGGTTCAGATTCTAGTTCAAGTTTAGCATGTCTAGCATTATCGATCTGATGGGTGGCATTTCCTATCTATGATTCGACATCTTTTACCTGTTGCTCAACATTCACTATCTGTTGCTCGGCAATCTATTGTTGAAATTCATTATTCCCTTTCTACTAGAAAACTCCAACTTGTTTTTCTTGTTCATTATGAATGCTAGGAGCACCATCATCCACATATATGAATGTATTGTAATCTTCATGTTCTTTCTTACATTCATCATCATTTATTTCAACAAATTCATCAACTTTCACATTTGCACTCTCCACAACTTTGTTAGTGTTAGAGTTTAAACACTTGTAAGCTTTACTCTTTGTGGAATATCCTAGGAATATACATTCATCACTCTTTGCATCAAGTTTTCCATTCTTATTATATTTGAATATATAGCATTTGCTTCCAAAAATTTTGAAATATTTCACATTAGGAGCATATCCATACCATAGTTCAAAAGGTGTACCATGTGTACCTTTCTTGAATTGTACTTTGTTTAAGGTATAGATAGTAGTACTAATAGAGCTTCTTTCCAATATTTTTGAGACATATTCTTCTCCATCATCAATGTTCTAGCATAGTCCATTATTGATATGTTTCTCCTTTCATATATCTCATTCTAAGGAGGGGTCCTTCATGCTGACATTTGTCTTTTAATTCCTTTATTATTGCTGAATGTATTGAACTCATTATAAATGAGATCACCACCTCATTCAGATCTCACACACTTTAGACTCTTCCCTATTTCTTTCTCAACTCTAGATAAATACCACTTAAATAACTTAAAAGCATCATATTTAGCTTTAACAAACATCATAGTCATCATCCTAGAATAGTCATCAACAAATAGAATGAAATACTTATCTCAACAATAGCTTTTAACATCAATAGGTCCACATAGGTTAGTATGAATCAATTCCAACATATCTGACACAAGGAGATAAGAATGACCAAGGCCTAGGGCACACCTAGCTATCCAAATCCACCCTACAAGAGTTAATATAGGGAAAAATCCAACAGCAATATAGTACCAAGGAGAGAGAATAAAATATCTTTATCAATTCTTCAAGTAAACAACATACATGCCCAGCTATAAGGCCTTCTAGATAACAGCCAATACAAATTACAATCTTCAAATTATTACTTCAAGCACCTAACTTCTCTTCACACTCCTGACCTCTAGCTTCTATCTCGTTATCCTTCTCTCACTCACTGCCTAAAAATTAACCTTAGACTTTCTGAAATACTTGCCAAAATGGCTTATAGAAGATTCTAGAACATATAAAGGCCATAAGTCAACTCTTTACAAATATTAGCTACCTAATAGAAATTAAATGCAAGTAGATTCGGCTCAATTTGGAACCAAACATAGACAACTTGGTAAATGAAAATTGGCACTCGGCATCCAAGGAACTCGGCAACCAAAGGATTCACTCAGCATCTAATTAATTCACTCAATAATCAAAGGAACTCAATAGCAACTTAGAATGACTCGGCATCCAAAGAGTTCACTCGGCAACCGAAGGAACTTGGCAGCAATGAAGAACTCAGTAGTCACTGGTAAAAATATAAAAAGTGCAGGATTGCAAGGAAACCTAGGATGCTCTTGCATCAAACAACTGGGGTTGGAGAAAATGATTCTCCCGAATCATGCAAGTGTCACAACCTAAGCTAAATCCAACTCAGATTGAGAAATCCATGTAGCATCTTCGATAGGTATATTCCTCCACTTCACCAAATACTTATAGTAATCTTTTTCCTCTTGTGCTCTTACAAGTTCTTTGACTCAATATATGTTCAATTTCTTCAATCTATTTCTTAGGGTAATCATTAGGTACAGCAACATCATCATCTAACTTATAATACTTGTATAAATCAGCAACATTAAATATATGAGATATATCCATGTCATTAGGTAACTCAACTTCATAAGCATTACCACTATCAAACTTTTTCAAGATCTTACAAGGTCCAAACTTCTTCATCTTTAGCTTACTATATATTCCAATTAGGAATCTTCCTTTCTTCAAATGAACCATCACCTCATCACCAACTTCAAAACCATGATGGCTTCTAGACTTATCAGCATTCTCTTTACATTTTTGATTACTCATTTCCAACCTCAACTTCACTTCCTTATGTCAAGACTCCATAAAATAAGCAAATTCTTCTCTTGCAATGCTTCTCTTTTATTCACCAGCAACATCTCTCAAATTTGATATACCTCTAGGATGCATTTCAATAACAATCTCAAAAAGTGTCTTCACTGTACTCCTATTCACAAAATTATTATATACAAATTTAGCTTGTCCCAATACCATCTCCCAATTACTTGGCTTATTTCCAACTGAACATCTCTACAAATTACCCAAGCTTCTATTCACAACCTCTATCTATCCATCTATCTATGTATGGAATGTAGAACCAAACTTCAGATTAGTACCCATCTTCTTCCACAAAGTCTTCCAAAAATAACCAACAAACTTACTATCTCTATTAGAAATAATACTTCTTGGTAATCCATGCAATATCACAATCTCTTTAAAGAAAAATTCAGCAACATGCTCAGCATGTGATGTCTTCTTACATGGTATGAAATGAGCCATCTTTAAAAATATGTCCACTACAACAAATATAGAATCATACCCCTTCATTGTTTTAGGTAATTCAGGAACAAAATCTATATTGATGTTAGTCCAAGGTTTCTCATGAACAGTAATAGGTGTATATAAACCAATATTTTGACCTACTCCTTTTGCAATTTGAAAACTCCACAAATCTTTACAAATTTCTGAACATCCTTATACATTTGTGGCCAATAATACTTCTCTTTTAGCAAACTCAATGTCTTATCAATCCCAAAATGTCTAGCCAATCCACCACTATGCTTTTCCTTAATCAGATTCAACCTCATAAAACTTCTAGGAATACACAATTGAATGTCTTTGAATGACATACCTTCTTGACTAAAATACTCATCATACTTATTTATTTGATCTGTCAAACTTGGTGCTCTGCACTCTCTCCATGCCTTAGAAAAATTAGGATCAACATCATACAACTCTTTCATTTCATCAAAACCAAGAACTTCAACCTTCATTTCAGTCAACAAAAAATGCCTTATACTCAATGCATCAGCAACTCTATTAGTAACTCTACTCTTATGCTTAATAAAAAATGTGAAACTTTGCAAATACTCAACCCACTTCATATGTCTCTTATTCAATTTATGTTGACTTTCCAAGTATTGTAAGCTTTATGATCAGTATACAACACAAACTCCTTAGGAATCAAATAAGGTCTACACTTCTTCAATGCTTAAATAGTAGCATAAAACTCTTGATCATACACAAAATACTTCCTTTTAGCATCATTCAACTTTTCACTAAAGAAAGCAATAGGCTTACCTTCTTGACTTAATATAGCTCCTATTGCAATACCACTTGCATCGCATTCAACTTGAAATACTTTGTTGAAATCAGGCAAAGCCAATATAAGTAATTTAGCAACCTTTTGTTTCAAAGTCTCGAAACTCTTATCAACTCCATGTGTCCATTTGAATTCCTTTTTATCTCCCCTCATTGTTTCAATCATAGCATTACAAATAGCACTAAAATTATTTATAATATTTCTATAAAAACTAGCCAAACCATGAAATGATCTTACCTCACCCACATTCTCATGTGTAGGCCATTCAAAAATTGCTTTAACCTTCTCAAGATCCATCTTCAAACCATCAGCTGAAATCACAAATCTCAAATACACAATCTCCTCTTGCATAAAAGAACACTTTTTTAGATTAATCAACAACTTTTTCTCTTTCAATCTCTATAGTACTTGTCTAATATCTCAAGATGTTCTTCCTTAGTCTTACTGAATATCAGAATATCATCCAAAAAAATAATCACAAACTTACCCAAAAATCTTTTCAGAACTTCATTCATCAACCTCATGAAAGTACTAGGTGCATTAGTCAAACTAAAAGGCATAACCAACCATTCATACAAACCATCTATTGTCTTGAAAGTAGTCTTTCATTCATTACCTTCTCTAATTCTGATCTGATGATAGCCACTCTTGAAATCAATCTTGGTAAAATACTTTGCTTCAGTCAAACAATCCATTATGTCATCCATCCTCGACATAGGAAACCTATATTTCATTGTTATCTTGTTAATGGCTCTGGAATCAGTACACATTCTCCATTCTCCATTCTTTTCAGGTTCTAATATAGTAGGTACAGCACATGAACTCAAGCTTTCTCTAGTCAAACCTTTATGCAACAACTCATGCACTTGTCTATTAAGTTCTTGATTCTCTATAGGTGTCAATCTATATGGTATTTTGCTTGGAAAAATAGCTCTAGAAATCAGATCCATACAATGACTTATACTTCTTACTTGAGGTAAACCATCAAGAATATCATTAGCAATAATGTCTTTATACTCATTCATCAATTCTATAATTTCTATTGGTTCTTAGCTATCACTATTTGTTGTCACTCAGTCATTACTGGCTTTTGTTGCTCGGTCATTACTACCAAAACTTGGTCCTCTAGGAACTATAGCAAAACATACTTGATTCTTTTTCATTTCCTTTTCAAATTTCTTTTCATTAACCATGCAAACTTTTATTGCAATACAACTAACCTCATCTAGACTTTCAATCAAAGGCAACAATGCTTATTTTTTCCCATTTACCCAAAGAGTATATTGATTCAATCTTCCATCATGTACAACATATCTAGATCATATTTCCAAGGTCTACCCAAAAAAATATGACAACAATCCATGGGCATAATATCACACAAAACTTCATCAAAGTAATGTCCAATTTTGAACTTCACAAGGCGTTGCTCACTTACCAATATCTTATGGTCATCTTTGATCCATGAAACATGATAAGGTTTGGGATATTTTAGCCTCTGCAACTGCAACTTGCTAACTAGCTCTTTTGATGCCAAATTTGTAGAACTTCCACTGTCAATGATCACTTTGCAGCATTTTTCAGCCATCTTACATCTTGTCTTGAAAAGACTTCTCCTTAAATCAGGTTCCTCATCACTTCCCTTATTACATAAGGTTCTTCTCACTATTAGATTTCCTCCATCCTTAAGTCCACTTAGTGAACCCTCATCATCTCCTTGAATCAGAGCATTTTTGTTACCTTTCCCACTTTCAGAGGATCTACATTCAAAGGATCTATGTCTCTCTTTACCACATATGAAACAATTATCATGAAATCCACCTCTAGAATAAGAATTAGCTTTTCCTTGATAAGAATAGTACCTCCACGGTAAGAATTACCACTTTTCCCTTTGATCTTTCCTTTGTCATCATTCTTCCATTCAAATTTTCCTTTATCCTACACAAAACTTTTAGATCTACCACCTTCACCATAAGATCTACATCTGCCTCTCTAGAATCTACCACCTCTACCTCTCTGTCTTTGTTCATGCTTCTTCGCTAAGACCTCCTCAGCTTTCAAGGCATATTAGTATGCTTCTTCTACACTTTCCAACTTCACAAAACTTATTTCATCTTGTATTCCAGATCTCAATCCATTAATGTACCTTGCAATTTTCTCAACATCATCATCTGATGTCCAATCTATAGAATTCCTCGATATATTATTTCACAGTCATGTCTTTTTGTTTCAAATTTTCAATCTTTCTTAACAAGCTAACTTGGTAATCAGCAAGAAAGAATTTTTTCTTTACCTTGTTCACCATCTTTGGCCAAGTTTTGATCTTCTACTTTCCTCTCCTTTGTATATTAGTTTGCAAGTGCTCCCACCATAGTGATGCATGACCTTTCAACCTAGTGACTGCAATCTTCACCTTTCTATTATTAGGAGTATTTTCATACTCAAAGAACTTATCCATATCAAATATCCAATCCAACACAGCATTGGTATTCAATTTTCCATCATAAGGAACAACTTCTACAGTAGGCTTTGAATTTTCCCTAAACAACACTCGCAACAATCTTTCCTCATCTTGATCTTCTTTAGGTTCTGGATTTGTTGGAAATAATCAAGACTAACTAGGTTACTAAGAGGGGAGGGGTGAATCAATAACCTCAAAAACTTTAAATCAATTCAATACTTCATCCATTCATCATTCATTCATCTAATCTACTATATGCATAAGAAAGATAAACATTTATAACACATGAACACAGAATTTTGGTGACCAAGAAACCTTCCAAATAGAAAGTAAAACTAGGGTGGGGGTGATACCCAAAAAAATTTGCTACTACAGTATGAAGTTAGCCTATTAGGGCTTACATTGATCACTTCTAATTATCTACCCTGTTAAGAGAAATTTGGACTGCTAGATCCACCTTGTTAGAGGATTTACAAATATACAATGAAGTATGCACTCTATTAGGAGATTTACACACAGACTGTTAAGTCTACCTTGTTAAAGGATTTACAAAACTAATTCACCTATTAGGATGAAATAGTGTATCTACTTACAAATTGATTGCTGATTAGATCCTTGAAGTATAGATCACCTCTTGTGATTGATGAATCTTTACTTCTCCTTGTAGACCTTGCAGAATACTCTACTCTGTTGTTGATTCACATTTATTCTTCTCAAAGCATTACATGTCCATTCCTAAAAAAAATATTCATACATTGCAAATGATATAATACATTACATATATACCATTCCAAAAATTACAATTGCAAGGTCGACCAAAACACAAGTGAACAAAATATTACTGAGTCGGCCAAACAGTAGAAAAATCAGGTTCTTCAAGCTGACTTGGTAACCTTCTGATACTTTGCATCCACTACATTACTCAACATCACCATGCACTCAATAGAAGTAGAAACTCAGTCCATACTAATCACACAACGTAGCTTGGATCTTGGTAACCATTGGAGACTCAGTAGGTATAGTATCACTCGATAAAAACTGAATCCTTCATTTACCTTGCTTTCACTTGGTAAACACTACACTTCCATCACTCGATAAACACTGCAAAGCTTGATGAACATTGTAGGCTCGGTAGATACTGCTAGACTGCACACTCACTCAGTAGCTTCATGAATGCTCGGTATGAACTACTTAAGTGATGAACCTACAAGGTAACTACTGAATGCTCGGTATACACTTTAGACTGAGTGATGAACTCGGTAATCATTCAAAATCAAATAAGTGTTGTCACTAATGAAAAATACAATATAATGCCAACAATCTCCCCCTTTGGCATTAGTGACAAAAAAAACTTATGAGCCAAACATTGTGTACATTGACATACTAGATTTGATTTTTCAAAATTGATCTTTGTAAACCTGTTGTATATACATTTCTTACATGTCTTTACATATCTCCCCCATACACATGGAGTGGTATATACATAGCTTATCACTGTACATATATCAATATATTCTCTCTTATTTTCTCCATTATCTCGTACTCCCTCTTTGACTTTTACTATCTCTTACTCACAATAATCTCCCCCTTTTTGGCAATAATGCCAAAGGTAATCATACTTATACAGAGACACCAAAATGTGAGAAAAACTTAGAATGTACCTTAAGAATAAGAACCAATGTCTTATCCTAGTTCCCTTGCAAAATTTTGCAGATGTACAGTGCAACTTGGACTTTTGTTGATAGTTCCATCATATGATCTGTAACTGAAAGCTTGTTATCATGGATTAATGTTTTTGAATAAGCAATGTGCTTCTGCATTGTGTCCATGATAGGAAGGATCATGTTCTGGATGTCTAATAGTGTAGACTGAATCCTTGCTTCCTCTCTCAATAGTTCTGCCTGCATGTCTGACAGGAATCTAATCTTTATGTGGTGTGCAGAGTTTGAAGTGTGGTCAAGCTACAACTTTTGAGCACTGACCTTCAGATCTTCATCAATTTTATTTAGTTTTACCTTTATTTCTTTTGTGTACTTGGTAACATCACATAGCTTGACAAAAAGGGATGTTACATTTGTAAAAGAATTTTCAAGATTGCTCAAAATTGAAGATAGTTCAACCTACTTTATTGTAATGTGCTCAAGCACTTTATTATCAAATTTCTTCTCTGCCTTTTCTATAAGCTTCTCTTGACCAGAAGTGTCCTCATTGAACTTTTGTATGGCCTCTTCTAATTGTAACAAAATGTGTTGAGATGAATCCACATCAACACTTATTGCCTCAGTAATTATATTTTTAGCACTTACAATTATAGTGAATTCTTTATCTCTCTCATCTCTAAGTTGTTTCTACCTTACTCTTTGCTCTAAACATTGACTGACTAGTCTCATTTCATCAATTGTGGTTGTATCCAAATCTATCTTAGGTATAACAATTTCCTTGTCCAAGTCTATATCCTCATCAATTGCCTTGCCAGTAAGTAGAAGTTTTAGTGGAGTCTTTGGTTTTACTTTAGTGCTTACAATAGTTGATGAAGTTGGATTAGCAAAAAAAACTTGAATTGAGCTAACTATCCAAAATTGATGTACTTCTAAAAAATGAAGTATCAATAGGTAATGTACCAATTGGAATATTTACAACTGAAGTACTAACTGGAATATTTACAACTGAAGTATTGGCTGGAAAAAAAAATTGATGCAGTTGAAGCTATGGATGACAAAATTGTAGAACAAACTCGCAAACTTACTGTACAAGCTGCAATAGATGACTCAGAAGCTGATAAAGAGGGTTGCAACTTGGTAGATGAAGTGCTTGACACTTCCATTGAAGATACTTGCACCTGGAAGATGACAGGTGATGATTGAGCTATTGAGTTGGCAATTGTGTTCAAAGTCTCACTTGCAGAAGCTATCTCCATAGTAGATGTAACAATCTTTGGTGGAGAGTGAGGAAGGGATGCAATAACTTCTGCTGCAATTTTTACTAGATCTTCTTCATCCTTGTCTTCCTCCTTAGCTTCATCATCATCCTTTAGTGCCTAATAGTCCTCAACATCAAAAGTGGTAAATGGAGCACTATCTCCTTCATGATTGTCAATGTCATCATTATCATCTTTGATTTCTACAGGATCATTACTGGGCTTTTGAAGATGATAGATGTTCTTCCACATGTTTGTTTCATCTCTTACAACATGCTCAATGTCCTTAATTAAAATCAAACATGTGTGAAATCTAATCATCATTTTACTTTCGTTGTTCTTCATTGTTGCCTTTGTTTCTGCTTCAATAAGACTCGGTAGAACATTCTTCAAGGATTGCTCATATATGTCCTTGGCCATTTGGGTGTCTAACTCCCACCTTGGTTGCAATCTCACCAATAGCTCTTTGGAGATTTGAGGGGCAAGCTATTCTAGGGAATATTTCCATTTACCCATCTTGTTAAGTACCAGTTCCTCAATCTGCATTTTCTCTACATTAGTCCTTGTTTCAAATTTCAATGCCTTGAAATTTGTGATGCTAGCTCCTTCTTCCATTTGTTTCAATATTTCTTGGAAGGCCATTTGGGGCTTGTTGAATACTAATTCACCTTTGTTCTTACCTATATCTCATCTTGTGAAAATAGTTGTGGAGGCTTTGGGTGGCTTGGTAATGATTACCTTGCCCTTCTTTTTGACAGGCTCTACCTCCTTCTCTGATTCTTCCTTTATATGTTCTGGTTCCTACTCCTCTTCTTCATCCTCACCTTTTCCCTCAGTAATCATTAGGGGCTCGGTAGCAGTTTTTAACTTGGCAACCTTTCTCTTGCCTTTATTAATTGCTTGAGGAAGTTTGATTTCAAGCTCAATTTTGGCCTTTGCCTCATCATATGTTCCAAAAATTGGTTGCTTTGGATCTACTAGCTCATTCACCAGTGCTTCAATAATATCCCTGGTTTCATTAATATTCACCTCATAAGGAAGAGGTTTCACCCATGCAACTCGAGGCCTGACTACCTAAATGTATACTTTATCACAATCAATCATAAAGCATACATCATCTTTGTAGTCTTCAACCAATTTTGGTGGAATTTGAAACCTATTATTCATCCTTTCCTTGAAATCTTCAAAATAATTATTCATGATGCTATCAAAGTTTATACCCATTTCTGCTACAAACTCATTTATCTGATATAGAATAGGAATATCTTTTCTACACACAATAGTTCCTTTAGATGGAAAGAATTTTTGTACATAGAAGAAAAGACATGTCAACAAGGAACCAAATTTGCAAGGGTTTTTCTTTGAAGTCCTAATGCTGTCCATATTCTTGTTCAGTTGTATTAACAATAATTTTAACAGATCAAATTCTAGATTTTTCTTTACAACTTTGAATGCCAAATCCATGGCCTCATAGGGCACACTATTCAAATGACTCGAGCTATAAATCTTGTGAGAAATGACATAAATGCCAAACCTTAATTCAACATCAGAAATAGTGCTAACCTTCAAACCTCTACCATCCCATTCAGCTAGGGTTTTCTTCTAAAGTTCATCCCAACCTAGGGTTTTGGTAGTTTTTGCTTTACTTAGCATGGGGAGACCAGTAATCTTATGAATCATCTTCTTGGTGATTAATAGTGGCTGCTCTAACCATAGTTGACCATTATGCACATGACTGAGGATGTACCTAATCCACTTGATCTTGAAACTTGTTGGCATATGCAAGATATGGGTTAATCCTTTGGTCTCTAGATGCTTATGCTCAGGTTTCAAAGAGCCATCAACACTCATTTCTCCTAGGTCATTGTCCATTTCTAGGTTTCCAATCTCTTGAATAGAACATCTAAAATGAGTATGAATATCATTGATAAGGAGTACCTTTGGTGGAATTTGCGATTGAGCTCCATTGGGGTCAAGTGACTCTGCAATTGTTGGAACTAGCTTGAAATTTGGCACCTTCCACTCCACACCTTTAAATAGCATTTTTGAACCTCTTTTTGCCTTGGTGCTACTGCTACTCCCGAATGCCATTGATGCTCGATAAAAGATAGAAATTTGTCAAACAAATCCTTCGCTCTAAAATTGCTTGAAATAGCCTAGATGCACCTGAAATCGCTGAGCTCTGAAAATTTTGAAGACACGATGAGAAATAAAATTGAATTCTACCTTTTTGATGAAAATCTACCATTAATGCTTGGTGCGAAAGTTGTTGTGATGACATAATGCTTGACAGGTTGTCATCCACTCACTTGCTCGATAGAAACTTGAGACTCGGTGATCAAACAAAACTTTTGTTATTCTCGATCTAGCTCAGTTGAGTCTGTGACTAACCTTGCTCAATATGACCTAATTTCTTGTGACCCTTTGTATTTGAAATACTAATTGGATCTTTTGCTTTCTTTCATTTGGAACTACTCTAGATATAGCTTGATGATATAGTTCTAGATCCTCCTTTATGAATCTAATTGGAAATGGTGGAGTCACCCACTTCTTGAGTGAGGTGGCCATCATTTGAACTATTCTGCTCAATAGATTTAGGAATCCACTATTGTCTCATCTATTTTTTAATTTTATTAGCTTTAGCTTTCTTTTCATCTTCAATTCTTCCTATATTCATGCAATTCTTGGCTATATGACCGAGTTCAGTGCATGTATAACATCTTACTGTTGTATCTCTTTTTCTCAAGTGATGCCTTGAGCTGTCTTTACCAATGTGTCCATATTCTCCATAATAATGACATTTGCACTAGGTGTTGTAATCCCATCCAAAGATTGCCTTAACAAGTTGTTCAGCTAGATTGAATGATTTTGATCTACATTGGAATGCCTTGTGACCATGCTTCTTACATTTGTGACATTTGCCTTCAAATTTTGGTTTTTCCTTGCATTCATTAGCTTTGTTACCATGCTGATTGTAGTTGTAGCATTTTCCATTAAATTTTTCTTTTCCATTACTCCAACATTTGTTTGATGTATGACCTAACTTACCACAGTGATTGCAAGTAGGTTTTTTATTCCTTTGAGCACCTTGTTTGGAAGATTCACCTTCTTCATTATATCCAAGTCCTGCTTTACCCTTTTGTCTATGAAGATTCAACTCATTTTGTTGGTTTAATTGATTCATATCTTCTTGAGACTTCATCATTCTCTCAATGATTTTCTTTTCAGCATTTAGGTTATTTTCTAATCTTTCACTAATTTGTCTTTTAGTAATTAAATCAATCCTTAGGCTTTCATTTTTAGATCTTAGATTCATGATTTTTTCTTTTGCATTGGATAGTTGATTGATAAGACCTTGATTTGCATTGATCCTTTCATTTGTCTCGTTTTCAGATTTGTTTCTTTGTTCCAAGATTTCACATAACCTGATTGATTGGATTTCTTGTTCTCTTTTAAGTTTTCTTACTTCTTCTTGTAGAGAGCCATTCTTTGCTAGGAGTTCCTTGATTACCTCATTAGCTTCATTTGAGTTGCTTGATGGTAAAAGGTCTTCAATCTTTTCTTCAACATACTAATGGTCATTCATTCATCTTGCAAGTTCCTTCCTTCTCTTCGAGGATTGAGAAAGATGCACCTTTTCTTATTTGATTTGAGCCATAGCCATTTCCAGATCTAGCTTTTCATTTTCAATTGCTTTGTCAAGTCTGAATATCTCCATTTGTCCTTTAGATCTTTGCTCAAGCTGTCAAAATTTTTCCTAAGAACCACAATGCTCTGAAACCAATTGTTGAAAATAATCAAGACTAACTAGGATACTGAGAGGGGAGGGGTGAATCGGTAACCTCAAAAACTTTAAATCAATTCAATACTTGATCCATTCATCATTCATTCATCTAATCTATTGTATGCATGAGAAATATAAACATTTATAACACATGAACACAGAATTTTGGTGACCCAAAAACCTTCCAAATAGAAAGTAAAACTGGGGTGGGGATGATACCCACAAAACTTTGCTACTACAGTATGAATTTAGCCTATTAGGGATTACATTGATCACTTATAATGATTTGCCTTGTTAAGAAAAATTTGGATTGCTAGATCCACCTTGTTAGAGGATTTACAAACATACAATGAAGTATGCACTCTATTAGGAGATTTACACAAAGACTGTTAAGTCTACCTTGTTAAAAGATTTACAAAACTAATTCACCTATTAGGATGAAATAATGGATCTACTTACAATTTGATTTCTGATTAGATCCTTGAATTACAGATCACCTCTTGTGACTGATGAATCTTTACTGCTCCTTGTAGACCTTGTAGAATACTCTGCTATACTGTTGATTCACAGTTATTCTTCTCAAAGCATTACATGTCCATTCCTTAAAAATATATTCATACATTGCAAATGATATAATACATTACATATATACCATTCCAATAATTATAATTACAAGGTTGGCCAAAACACAAGTGAACAAAATATTACTGAGTCAGCCAAACAGTAGAAAACTCGGGTTCTTCAAGCTGACTTGGTAACCTTCTGATACTCAGCATCGTCATGCACTCGATAGAAGTAGAAGTTTGGTCCATACTAATCACACAACATAGCTTGGAGCTTGGTAACCATTTGAGACTCGGTAGATATAGTATCACTCAATAAAAATTGAATCCTTTGTTTACCTTGCTTTAACTTGATAAACACTACACTTCCATCACTTGGTAAAAATTGGCTTCCATCACACAAACTAATGACTCGGTAGACACTATGAAGCTCAATGGACATTGTAGGCTCGGTAGATACTGCTAGACTGCACACTCACTCGGTAGCTTCATGAATTCTTGGTATGAATTGCTTAAGTGATGAACCTATAAGGTAACTATTGAATGCTCTGTATACATTGTAGACTGATTGATGAACTCGATAATCATTTAGAATTGAATAACTGTTTTCACTAATGACAAATAAAATATAATGCCAACAAGATTATGGTTTGGTGTTGCTACTTCATCATCACTTACATCATCAAGATGTGCTCCTCTCCTCTAGGTTGTCTCCACAGCATCTAGTCTAGCTGTAATTTGTCTCAACTAATCCAATATAGCATCACCAATATTTCTTCTACCACAAACCATCTTTACAAATTAGGTTCTTGTAAGATCATAACCCTCTACAAGTTATAGGTCAAATCTGTAGATCTGCCACCCTACAACCAAATCCAAATTAGGGTTCTACATGATCCAATCTTCACAAGGATGAACCTCAAGCTCTGATACCAACTGATGCAAGGAGATAAGAATGACCAAGGCCTAAGGCACACCTAGCTATCCAAATCCACCCTAGGAGAGTTAACACAACAAAAAATCCAACACTGATATAGTACCAAGGAAAGAAAACAAGATATCTTTATCAATTCTTCAAGTAAACAGCATACATGCCCAGTTGTGAGGCCTTCTAGGTTATGACCAATGCAAATTACAATCTTCAAATTCTTACTTCAAGCACCTAACTTCTTTTCGCACTTCTGACCTCTAGCTTATATCTCCTTATCCTTCTCTCACTCACTGCCTAAAACCTAACCTTAGACTTCCTTAAATACTTTCCAAAATGGCTTATAGAAGATTCTAGACCATAGAAAGGCCATAAGTCAGCTCTTTACAAGTATTAGCTACCTAATAGAAATTAAATGCAAGCAGAGTTGGCCCAATCTGGAACCAAACACAAACAACTTGGCAAATAAAAATTGGCACTTGGCATCCACACGAGCTCAACATCCAAAGGAATCACTTAATAGCAACTATGAACGCAACATCATGTAATGCTCAGCAACCAAAGAAAATCACTTGGCATCCAAGGCACTCGACAACCAAAGGATTCACTCGACATACAAAGAATTCACTTAGTAACCAAAGGAACTTGATAACAACTAAGAATGACTCAGTAGCAACTAAGAACTCAGTACTCACTGGCAGAAAGAGAAAAAGTGCAAGATTGCAAGGAAATCCAAGATGCTCCTACACCAATATCACTAGATGTGTATGTTTTTCTCTTGACATTGTTTATACATAGCATTGCCAGGCTTGTTTAGTTCTGGCAACCCTCTTACTTTCTTCATTTTTCTAATTTTCACTAAATTGTCAAAGCTTACATGATATAATCTCTTGTGACATAACTAGACATCTTTTTGTTGTGAAAATGAACATCTCTCATTTGATCAATCTAGATAGAACAAGTTACCTCTTGTCTGATCGCCACTTCTAATCATCTTGCCATTAGCATCATATATTTTGGCCTTTTTGAGATGGAATTCAACTCTATACCCTAATTTTTGTAAGTGTGAAACACTCAATAGATTATAGTTATGTTCTTCCACCTAGTAAACATTTTCACACTTGATTTTGTCAGACAATTTAATTGTACCTTTACCTTTCACAACACATCGAATATCATTACTAAATTTAACACACCCACCTTTGTATGGTCCAATGTCCTCAAATTTATTTCTATTACCAGTCATATGATTAGAGCATCCACTATCAATTATCCATCTGTCACTTTTGTTCACATATAAAATTTTTAAAAAATTCTCATCTTCGTAAGTATCTTCTTTCATAGCAACATAGACAAGTTCATCATCATTACTCTTAGATTTAGTGTTAGTTTATTCTATAGCAATATAACAAGATTTCTTACCTTTTTCATCCTTGTTCTTCTTGTAGTCTCGGTCATCTCTTCTTTCTTTGTACTTTCTTTCCTTTCTCTCATCCTTAACTTCTATGTTAGGATGTCTTGTAGTTATATGACCAACCTTTTTACATGAAAAAAAATTATAGGTAATTTACCTTTCTATATACCTTTGCCTCTTCCAAATTTTTTTGCAATCATCATCAGAAGTATCACCGTCACTCTTTACATGTTTTCCTTTTATTTTTCTAAGAACCAATTGTGACTTGAAAAAAAATTCAATATTAGCAAGTGTGTAGTCAAAATTAGACATCTCAAAAGTTGTAGGTATACCATTTACACCTTCCAAAGTCAAATTTTTACCTGGAGTACATCTCAGCTCTTGTATTGTAGAAACTCTAATGCATATATAGTAAGTAGAATTCACAATACCTTGTTTATCATTTTTTCATCTTTAATCTCTCCATTTTCACCTCAAATAGCATTGATAACTTCCTTGATTCTTGTATAGTGTTGTACTATGTTCTCACCTTTCATCATTCTCATTTCATCAAATTTCCCCGTTAGGCTCTCTAATTTGGCTCTCAAGACATTTTCATCTACTCCATATATATTCTTCTTTATGTCCCACATTATTTTTGCACTATCACATTCTTTTATATCATCAAACTTGGCATAGCTTAGGGATGAAGCAATCTCCAATATTGTCTAATTGTGTTCTTTCTTTTCTTTCAATTATTGAGCAATTAGAGGAACACTAGTTATCTTCACATATTCACTATCCATAAATTATATTGTTGCATCACTAATTTTGGATATGTGTAGCCTCATCAGTATTTTCCATGCAGGAAAGTTCTCCTTGTTCAACTTTGGTACCTCCCTTTTGTGAGTCATGATCTTTAGCTTTAAGTACCTTCAAACTTCTCTTTATAAGTACCAACTACTCTATACCAATTTTTAGAATGTTTAGAATAACTAATAGGGATGGGTGAATCGGCTACTCAACATCCATAAGTACCATTTAAACAATCAAACATTAAACAATCTTTGTTATGCGTATCCTATTGTAACTTGGTCTCTACTGTAGAATTAATAACAAAATTAACTAGTAGTCCATTGTCCTAAGATAACAGACTTTGGTGAATGTAAACATGTAAATATAAAACACCACTAAACATCCAACACAAGTTTGACACTAGTGTAGAAACCCAATTTGGGAAAAACCACTAGCAACATATCACCAATTTTTCACTCTTTTGAAGTAGGCCTTGTTAGGAGCCAACCCTATTAAAGGTTACAATACACATTGTTAAATGTGATCTAATTAGAGGATTTAATCACCCTGTTAGGAGTGGCCTTGTTAGAGGACTTTAGATCATTCTATTAGAATGTCACCTTGTTAAAGGATTTACATAGACAGTTAAGTCCTTCAATGACTATTAGGTCAACCTTTGATTAAAAGGATTTCAATACAAACTATTTACAATGATTAGAAACAAAATAGTAGGGTTTGATCTATATGATTACAACTCACTTTTGCAAGTTTAGATCTTTTTTATAATGCCTACCCCTACTTGATATTTCTGTTGTATTGTCAGATTCTTTTAGGCTAGTTTTCTGATTATGTTTTATGATTAGTAGTTTCTGGTTACTAGATTGGATTAAATGGTATTTTATACTTAGTTGATATATGTGATGAAATACTTAGTTATTTTAGTTATTTCATAATTATTTCAATAATGATAGATGTATGTTCATTCAGTGATTTCAATTATCTCATGATGATTAATATGGATTATTTATATGTAGTTATATGGTCACTTACCCCATACTTGCATGTGTATGGTGTATGTGTCTGTTTTACTTTATGTATGATGTTTCTAATGTGGTTGAGAAAAGGAGTCATAGTCACCTACTAGTCGATTTACATGATGTACCACTTCCTGTCATTACCTATTTAGTTTAGAATATATGTGTATGTACATGTGTGGATTTTATGCAGATTATAGCTACCGAGTATCGACTTTCCTTAATTGCCAAGATGAGCATACCCTATTGTAGTATTTCAATGGTATAAGTGGGGAGATAACTCTTGAGTCCAAATCCTAACCTAAGCCAATTGACCTAGAAAATAGGACAAGTATCTAAGTTAGTTTCACCTTTCCAAATTCTCCAAGTGATATGAATTCATGACTTTGACCCTGAAATTTAATTATGTTCTTTGTCTTCAGTTGAGTTGTCATATTTGGTTTTGTGGGTCTATGATGATTTTCTATTATAATTAAAGAAAATTAAAAGATGATGTAATGATTTAATTTAATAGAAATTTTATTTAAAAAATTGATATTTAATTATATTTAATTAATTGAGAATTAATTAAATGAAAGAATTAAATTTAAAAGGTTTCATTAAAGTTCTAATTTTGGCGTTTTATACTTATTTAATTTTATAATTTATTTAGGAGTTTTATTTTGATAATAAAATCTAAATAACATTATTAGTTAAATTAATAAAAATTACATTTAAAACATCTCGTAATTAACTAGAGAGAGAAAACATTATTTAATATAATTTATTTTAATTAAATTGCATAAATTTTATGCATGAAATTAAAATATAATAAATTAATTAAAGAGAGAAACAAAATTATTTAATAAAGGATATTTTAATTAATTGCATAAAGTTGTTCCATGAAAATTAAAATATAATAACAATTAAAGATCAATGAGTTCCCTCGTATGATTGTATAGTCAAAGCCCTTAATTTAGGGGAGAACATTTTATCAAAGATCTAGAGCTCATTATGAAATCACACATGTTTTGGAGGAGTTGATTTCCATGAAGAGGGATTTCGAAAGGAAATAGAATTGTTTGTGAGTTTTGTGCACTCATTGTTTCAGCATCATAACTAGGTAGGATATTGTAGGTTTGTGCAGTAGATGCTTGTTCTTGTTTTACTCTATCTTTTCTGTGTTCGCGAATATGTTTCCAGAATTGAATTGAATTTGAAACTCTTGTATGTGATTTTATCGTTCTTCATTTGAAAAACCTCTGTTTATGAATTGAATCTGAAACCTTTGTTCATGATATTAATGTTCTTCATTTTAAGATCATCTGTACATAAATTGTGAATTTAATGCTCTTTGTTTCAAAAAATATGTGAACGATTACAGTTTTTGAACCCTCGTGTTAGAAGTATTTCTCTTCATTTCTTGAAAATATATGTAAATGGATTTAAGTTTTGATACCCTTCATTGAATGATTAGAATTGGATTGTGGGTTTTGTAATGAAAAGCAATTTTATTTTATCAATTTTGACTGTTTAATCTCGGTTTCTATACTAGGATTATATTGGAAAATTGTCAAATATATATATATATATATATATATATATATATATATATATATATATATATATATATATATATATATATATATATATATACACACATAATAATAATGTAATTACATAGTAATTTGTAATTGCTATGTAATTACATTATTAAATATAAAAATAAATAGGGGGGTCTATTTTGAGTTTATTTTATTTTTAAAACAAAATTTTATTCTAAATAATAATAATTTTGGAGGGTGGGCGGGGACCCCATCTCCCACCCCCAGCTGCCATTGGCAGTGACTATCCCAACAACATGTGTCCTACCATGGCAACGTGTGACTGTCCAAGGATAGTCTGCCCCTACCAAGGCAGTGTATGTTGCCCTTGGGCAACGCAACTTTGGTCGCATTCGATTTTGGGGGCATGTGATTTCATCTCATGTTATTTTATTAATTTTTTAAAAATATTTTTAAAATTGTTAAATATTTGATAAATTAATAAATGTTTTAATTATTAAATGTTTTAATTATATTATATTTTATTATTGTTAAATATTAAATTTTATTTAATAATAATATTTATTATTATTAGTAGTTTAATAATTATAAAGCCGAGAGGCTTTCTATAGTGGCAGCAATCTTCAATGTAAACATTTTTCATTTTTTTAAAAATTTGACGTTCATTTACTTGTCACATAAATACAATAGAATCTTAACAATTACAAAGACTAAATATAATAGTTTAATTTTTCTATTCCATGATATTTCTAAATTATTTATCCTATATACAAGATACAAATTGCTTTAATGTCAAATAAATCAATTTTGCTAAACACATTACATCGAGAATGCTACTAGCTTATATATATTCAAAGGATATCTCTCGGCTTATTTTATATATAGAATATGTATATAAGCTAGTTTTATTAAAAAAAATTAATATAAGTTTTAGATTACAGTAAAAGCAAGTTTTGAAGGGACCCCGAAACCCTTTGACAAAAAATAGAAAGATAAAGCAAAACAGCCCAACCAGGAAAAAAACCTGCAACAAACTGAAGAACAGTATCAAAATCAGGTTTTACAGGGACTTGAAACCACTAGAAAAGTCCAAAAACAAACTAACCCAGGTTTTACAAGGACCTGGAACCACAAACAGTTTAAACTATATAAAATAACCCAAAAACCAGGACCAGAGTCCCCAACCAGCAACCAGGACCAGACAAGCACCAAACCAGAGAACCCACCCCAGTGCCACTATTGCAGCTCCAGGATCAATTTAGCTGCTTCCTTACCAATTGCAGTAGTCTCTTGAATGGGAACATCATCCTTAGTAGCAGCAGCTTTCATAGCACTCTTCCTTGAGCTCTGCCTTGTTCTTTTGCTCGGACCCTCAGCTGAAATGATATCTTCATTTGCCCTTTTGCCCAGGCTTGCAGCGGTTGCACAAATACTCAAAGTGACCTGTTCCATCTTAGTGCTACTCTCCTTGATTAACATAGTGAGGTTCTACTCATAGCTATTAAGTTTGTTAGGGATGTCTCCCATCTGCCCTTCCATATGACTAAGTTTAGCATTGATAGTATCTAGGTTAAGTTGCAGAATTTCCACCTTTTTCTTCAAACCCATTATTTCATTTTAGATCCAGGAATCAACCTTGAGACTAGTTTCGGCTTTCTCCTTAGCAGAATGTAGGAAGGTAAGCATGGTATCCCTCTTCATAGCGTCACTATCATCTTCAGCAGTCTCGTGTAGGGGGGAGCAGACATTGTCATTGATATCCTCCATTTCTGTTTGATCCTCCTTTCGGCCATCGGCATAGTCCTCAGAATGAGCAGAGTCCTTCCTTTTTTCTTCCTCTATCCCCTTAATAGGAGAAGCAGTTATAGCCGTATGGTCCTCCTTTTTCTTCTCAACAAGATTCCCAACAATGTTATCTTCCACTTTATTACCCCACTAGAAATAACCTGGTTACCCTCATTATTAGATTTACTCTGTTCAAAATTACCTTCACTATTGTTTTCCTCTTTTCCTTTTTCATTATTATCTTCAGTCTCCAGATACCTATCCAAATTAGAACTTAACTCTCCGGTTTCAATATCATCCTCATCCTCAGGTTTCCAATTCTCACAACTTTCCGAATTATCAGTCTCAGACTCCTCATCCTCAAGAACTTGAGAGGCAGAGGGTTTCAAATTCAGGGTATTTTCTTTACCTTTTACAGAGTCACCCTTCTTACTCTTAATGAACTCTTTCTCCATGTCCTTAGAGGGAGTAGAGGCAATGTGCTTATTTTTACAATATCCCTCTATAAGAAGGATCAAACCTTCATGAAGAATGGGTCTGGATTCCTTTTTCTTATGGGCTTCTAAACTATGAAGTAAAGAAAACCGAAAAAAGAAGGGGAAAGATATTCTATCTTTGTATCTGAAATGATTTAAAAAAACAAAATGACATTTATGAACTCTTTTACTTCTTCCATCAAGTATGAAATACTCACGGATGCAGCAGAGAACATCCCTCCAGATCTCCTTTATCTGGTTCGCATCAAAGAAATCACCATTTTTTTGCAAAAGCTTCTCCTCTTCTTCTATTTTCGGGAACTTTTTGTAGGCTACATTTGAAATACTGGTTTGCTTAGTGAATTTTATGCCCGCCGTAGGAAGCCCCGTTATCTTAGCAATAAACTCCTCCGTAAGTTTCACAGTCACACCATGCAGAGTGACTTTGTCATTGGACCAGTTCTTAAAGAAAGTCGTGGTAATGTGTGGCTTAAAACCATTGAGTCGCTCCATGTAACGAGTCACTTGTCCTTTCTATAGAATTTTCCAAACATCCTTGCGAGCCTTCCATGCCTCACAGTTTTTTGGTTCTTGTTTGCGCGGTTCGCCCCCCATCAGCAGAGAATAGAAAGCACGTTCCAACCAAAAAAACCAGACGCATAGAAAGAGAGGGTTAGAAAGAAAACTATTTTTCTTCCCACCAAAAGAGATACCTTTGTTCGAAGAAATGTGCAAACACCATGTCGCATTCATTTGAGTGTACTTCATTGGGGATGAAAATCTGGCAATAATTTGATCACTCCAAAAAATCATTAACTTTCCAATCTTTTCAAATCTTTCCCACCTGCGCATGGATAGCTTCATAATGAATGATTGCTTTGAGATCAACTTGATTAGTTAATTCATCGGTCCACCTCACCATTTTCCCCATTAGGACAGCATAGTTGGCAACCCAATCAGCAGCACCGTTGGCCTCCTGAAAGGTATGAGATATGACAACTTTTTCAAATTTTTTAATAAGGTATTTAATCTTCTTGATAGTGGCCTCTATCAACCATGAGATAGCACTTTTATTATTAAGGATATTAGTAATATTTAAAGAGTCACCTTCCAACCATAATTTTGGACATCCCAATTTCACTGCAATTTTCATAGTATAAAGGACCATCGTAGCTTCAGCAATGTGACTATTAGTCTGACCTATAGGGATAGCTATAGCATCTTTAACTATTCCCATATGATCTCTCAACACACCTCCACAGCCTGCACTCCCTGAATTTCCCTTAGCAGCACCATCAAAGTTTCCTTTAATCCAACCATTCAGAGGGGAACTCCAAGTGACATTCAATCTTGGGTTATCAGTTTGAGTCTTGGGGTTTACAGGAAACATAAGATTATCAATAGGAAAGGTTTGATCGGATATTTTTAGAGATCTGAAATTCTCCTGACAAGCTCTAATAATATTCTGACCAAGCACCCATCCAAGAACCTCTCTGTTTCTAAAAATTCTATTATTCCTTTCTTTCCAAATACCCCAGCAGAGATGAGGCAGAGTAATTTTCCATAGAATTTGAACATCAGAATTCTTATACGAGCATTTCCAGCTTTTAAAAGAAGATTCCACATTGTTATGATGAACCCAAGTCAAGTTCCAATACATTAGGATCTCAATCCAAACCATCTGGGAATAAGAATAGTTCAGAAATAGGTGGTCTCTATCTTCAAAACCATTCTTACATAAAATACACCTATTCACCAAATTTATACCTCTTTTATGAAAGTTATCAAGGGTCAAAATTTTATTTTGAAGCAGGACCCAAAAGAAGAAATTAATTTTAGGAATTAATATAAGTTATTTTATTGATAAATAAATAATTATTATCTGTTAATAATATTATGATTATCTATTTAATTTTTAATAATATTTAATTAAAGGTTTTAATTAATTTATTATTAAAATGTATGTGTGCAAGTTTATTGTGAATTGTAAATTGGGAAAAAATGGTTATCTTTCGTAAACTCAAATTTTATCTAACGGTTTAATTTAGATATGGAAATGATTTATGAGTATTAAAATGTGTTTGAAAAGTAAATTGATAATTGAAATTTAGGAAATAATTATTTTAAAGTAAACTCAGATTTTGCTTAATGATGTCTTTATGGAAATAATTTTTAACACTAGGGTAATATTAATGATTTGAAAAACTTAGTAGTTATCATCCTTTGAAGAGACGAAAATTGTTATGAGTAGGTTTACTAGACTGTTATGTGTTGATAAAAAATTGAACTGTGAAACAATGTATAAACAAATTTATATGAATTATTGAATCGTCTAGGATTCTAGTGAACTTGGAAACCATAGTGAATTTGGCAACTAGAGAAATGGAAATTGAAACCCTGATTGAAATTGAAAACATGGTGATGTATCATGTATGTGCTATGATGAGTTTGATTAGATGTTTTGATGTGCTTTCCAATTCTTGTGTAGAACTGAGGTGGATGATGTGTCTTTCCTGATATAACCTTTGAGTTTTCAATTAGTTATCTTTGGAATATTGCTTCCTAGTTGCTTATATAGGACTGAGGTGACTAAATGAATTTTTTTTGTGATGTCATGTTATGACATGAATTTTGTTTATGTGTACTTGATTTTGGATCAGTCCTCCTAGGATGATCATATTTGCAAAATCTTTGATTTTGATTAGTAATATTTTAGTACTTTATAATTACTTATTTAAGAACTGATGTGTGGTTTATGGTCATTGTCATCTTTTTATTTTACTAAGCTTGGGATAGCTTTTTTGTATGTCATGTTGGGAAGTGGCTTGCAATGGAGGTTGAGGCTCTAAAGAGGCTAATGGATAACCCATTATAGGTTATTTTAATAAGTGATAACATTTCATTAAATGGGTTTTAAATGAATTAATATGATATTGGTACCATAGAAAGTCACTAGAGCGCAAAAGTATTAAAAGACTACTAGGGTAACCTTAGAGTAAACTTGTTAGTATGCCTTCTTTGTAGGAAAGGATACTGACACTTCATAGAGGCACTAGGGGGGTAGAGTATTAAAATACTATCGAGTAACCTTAGAGTTGGCTCATGCGATGACACTCGCCCACTTGCATCGTAGATTTCCTACGTGTTTCTTGTGTCTTTATACCCTTTGAGATAGTTTTCTTTCAAGTGATTCCTTGAACCTAGATGTTGGTTTTGACTTTTGATTTATTATCCTATTTGAGACTTGATTTTATCTCCTCAGTGTGGTGGGAGTGGACCCTTTTTGGTTTCATGAGGTTGGGTGGTAGTGCATTTTCTTATACCATTGAGATCTACCTATTGGATGTCGTTGTTGGATGTGTTTGTGCAAATGTTCTTTTCTATTTTATATTGTACTTCTATGATAGATGGTTGTATTGTATTGTATTTTATATTATTTAGCCTTTCATACCCTGTGACCTATACAATGGATGATTGTGCATCCTAATTATTGCCAAGTGGCATTCAGGATATTGTATATTATTTGAACAGATTTTTACTTGTAATTATTATTTAATGTAGATGTGTTATATATTGGTTTTAATATTAATTAAACATAAATGTGATTCAACATCATGGGATGCTTAAGAATTATAATCTATTTTATGGTAATTGTTTATGTGTATGGTATTGCTTCCACTATATTATATATGTTGTTAAGTTATTATCTTTCAAAAAAAAATATTTTGGCAAACTTAGTGAAATTTTAGGTTAATTTCTTTTGGGTCACATGGCGGGGCCTTACATCTATTCATTTCAGATGTTGAATCTCTAATAAGTATTCCTTGTTACCTCTATCCTCGATTTGTTTGGAAACCCTTCTAGCATTCATCCTTCTCTTAACAAAAAAATTAAGCCATCTGCTTAGATTCACTTATCAACCTTAGTAGCTTTGTTTCCTCTTACTAGAAATATGCACAGATTCTTTGTTATGTTCTGTTCTTCACATATGTTTGTGCTCATCATAAAGTTCATCTTTATACCTCCTTCAATAGGTAATACTAGCCCTTTTTCATTTTCACAATCACTGTAGATCTTAGGGTTCTTGATTCAATTCATTAGGCTCATTGTATCTATTCATCTTCCTTCTTTCCTAGAAACTTCTCATTGAATTCATTCATTAGGTATCTTACCTAATCCTCTCCTTAAATTAAATGATCCATCTCATCAATCTTATCCTCAAAATATTTTCCATAGTCCAAGAAATCAATTGGGTTAGATGGAAATCATGATTTCTCATATGCATCCAAACTACTATTTCTCAGCTATTACCAAGTTTTGACACTTGGTCATCACTGAATTTATTGATTGTTGTAGAAATTATGCCTTGGCATTAACTTGATTTCTTAAATGATATTGATGCTTGGTCAACACTAAATTTTCTCAGCACTTACTCTGGCTTAGTTGACACTAGGATCACTCAGCATAGTCTTCAAAATTTCTTGATATTTTACTTTGTTGCTTGATCAAGTCTTACATAAGTGATCTATCTTGGCTTTTACTATCAAGACTTGAAAATAAACATGATTTAAACAATCATTATGTATTATCAAAGTTTAAGTAATCAAATGTCAATTGTAGCTTCTTATTCATAACTCAACCTTTCCTCTAGGTTATTTTGTTATGATCAACTTCTCAAATCCTCTTCATCAATCAAATAGATATGACATTTATATCAGATAGCAACATGTCTAATAAGTAGATTTGACATAAATGACAACATAACAATTGTTCCAACTATAGTTTCCAATAGGTATGATCATTACACATAGTATTTTATGTAACTAAAATATTTAATTAACCTATGTTCCACTTAGTAAACATATTTTTCATGCTCGGTGGAAATGTTGTCTCTTAGTGATGTCCCCACTTGGTTATATATATCTTTCTCAGTGAGGTTTCTACTAGGTCAATGTAGAACTATTTGGTAAGTACTGAGCTTGGGTATAACGATAAACTCATATATATCCTCCTTCATTTCTCAAAAAATAGAGTGACTTAGTGATAGTGTTCACAAACTAGCTCATTCTCCTCTCCTTCACTATCCTTTTTATACTAATTGGAAACATGAATTTTTATGAGAGTAACATTCTCCCCCTTTGATGTCAATGGCATAGAAATAGAAATAACTTGATAATTTATACAACTCCCCCTATATACATACTTCCTCGATATAACCTGTGTTTTTCAAAATTCTTTTGGGTGAACCCACAATAGTGGGTTACACTTTTTTGCCTAAACTGACACTGAACTCTGAATTTTTAAGAAACTGTTCACTTTCAAATGCAAATTTTTGTTTAACGGTTAGGAATTTGAAGATGAAGTAAACTAGAGTATTTTAGGATTTTGTGTCTAGATTCTAAATCTTTTTTTTTTTTTTTTTTTAATTTGATTTTATTGAATTATTTTTTGTCCTACGAAAATTGGTATGATATCAAAAACCTGATTTTTAAAGAGTGACACTGTTTTTGACACACATAACTTTTTTTCTACAATAGATATCAATGTGATTATTTTGAACTTAGTTTGTTAACATCCATACCTAAACCGTAGAGTTGGTCTTATATCTTTATCATTAGTATTTCATATTTTATTGTAGTTTAAAGTTGGCATAACACTAATTTAGACATACGTGGCTTTTGACACATGTAACTTATTATATATTTACCCAATTTTTAAAAAGTAAAATTTGATTGAAAGGTGACTCAAATATGGAGACCATACTTATTTTTCAAAAAATTTATTTTTATATTTACTATTTTTCCATGAGCGTTGAATATCTTAGTTTATTTTTTACAATAAACCTATATTTAATTCATGTTAAAAAATATATACCTAAAATTTTTGAAAAGCACCAAATTCATAGTCATTAGAAATCTAGTTTAGAGTACTTCAATCATGTACAATTTCAAGTCTTTAGTGCTCCATTTGAACCTGGTAATTCAGCTCCGAAGAAAGGAAATCATTGAAAAAACTTCAAACTATTCATGGGGGCTTCTAACTAGCTAGTTTTGATAGAAACTTAGTTTCTATCAAAATTATTTTACAAACTTTTGATAGAAACAAAATTTCTTAGTTTCTATCGAAACTAATGGTAGCTTAACCATGCGGTTAGCAAACCACTTTCCTAGTTCCGATTGAAACTAGGAAAGCGGGTTAACCCATAGTAGTAGTGGAAGAGATAGGAGAGCAAGGAACATATGAGATAGTAAAGGAAGGTATTGTGGAGGAAACAAAAGAAGCAATAGAGGAAGAACATGATGATGCTGAAGATCAATTTTCAAGAACCAATCCCCCACATGAAGACCAAGAGAGTCAACATGACTCTATGATAATCAAAGATATTCTTGATAATACATCTCAGATTGTTAATCCATTAACCGAGGATGACTTGAAGAAATTACAACAAGACTCTACCAATGTAGAAATTCTATGTAATAAATAAATACTAGTGAGAGTAGATGAGATTTAGAAGAGAGAAATTGCATCTGTAGTGGAGCACCAACAAGCTACACCAAATGTGCCCTCATCAACTATAGAAGTAAAGGAGAAAGAATCATAGATAAACCCGGTGTTGAAATCCTCTAACAAGGTGAGACCTAATAGTCTTTGTAAGCCTTTAATAAGCTAGATCTTTCATAGGGTAGATCATGTTTCATGGTCAAAACATTGTAACCTTCATTGGATACACTTTATTACTGTAGTAGTGAAGATTTTTGAGTGTCATCCCCACCTCAATTTTACCTTCTCACTTGGAGGGTTTCCAGGCAATCATATCTGGTGTTATGTGTGTGAATGCTTGCATGGTTATGTGATTTAGATTCATATGCTTTACATGTTATTTCAGCTTACTTATTAATGTATGTGATGAATGAATGGTGAAAATTTTATGGGTCCAATTTTAAACTATTGATTCACACCGCCCCCCCCCCCCCCCCAGAAGTTTACACTTTCCCCTTGTAATTCTAACACATGGGTCAATGAGTTTGACTCAAAAATCACAAAGTTAAATCCTGATAGCAATATCACAAGCTATAAGAAGTTAATCATGTTGAGTCTCAACCTCAACCTTCACTCAAATCTATACCTTCACTTCCTATCACCTTAAATCATTTTAATATGTTTAAAGTGCCTAGTGGTTCTCTCTATATTACTTCTAGGGTTGTTCATATCTCTTCTCATGGTGCTTTGATTGATCCATCTTCCTCTATGAGTTTTATGACTAAAGATAATCTTTTTAATAAATGGTTGCAAAATGATACCTACAATACATGTGATGATTTTATTTATTACCCTCAAAGTTCTATCCATCTTCATGTGACCCTATCTAGTAAGTTTGTGCATACTACCTTTGTTGTCATTCCTATCTACAATCAGTTTCAAGTTAAGCTTGGTATCATGTGGCTCTTTTCCATGCAAGATGTAGCCTCTCCTATTTATAAGTGCATCAAACTTCCCCATAAAAAATTTCATCATTAATCATTTTTTTTTAAACCCTCACATCCTTGAGATTGTGCTAAGATAGAATTCTATTTTCTATCTCTCCCTCAAACACCCCTTGATCATCCTGATCATCTTTACAAATCCTATCATTAATTTAAGGTAGATAATATTATTGAACTTAGTCTTCCTTAGGTTGATCCTCCAGTACCTTTCTTTCCTACCCAACCTATTCCCTTGCCTACCATAGCTCACCCTATATTTTTTTCCTCTTTGAAACCTATGTTAGTTGATAATAATCCTTCAAATCTATCTAATAAAACCATTCACAATTAACATGCTCACAAGTGTCATGAGAAATTTCTAGCAAAGGCTAAGGTCAATGTTCTTTCTTCTCAAATTACTTCTTTATATCAATATTTTCCTTCCTTGGATCAACTCATGCTTGAACCTTTAGAGGAACTAAATCATAGTAATAATTGAAAATGGATAAACATAATGTTATGTTTATATTTTAGATTCTATTAATATTGATATGAAAGATACTCTTGATGATGATATTGATTCTTATGCTCATGTTATTAATAATGAATATGAACATATTGATATGGATTATGATTTTCCTAATATTCTATCTAAATAGTTGACACTCACTCCTAGTGTTGAGAATAGTGACTCCAACTAGATTCTTTTCTCTAATATGGAAATGGTTTGTACTATTTGAGATGGTATTCCTATCATGAGATTCCCACCTTTCTTTAATAATGTAGATAGATATGGGAGGAGATAAGCGAAATGCATTAATCAGAATTCTCTACCATAGTAGTCCTTGTGTATCGTGGTTTTTTTCCTATGTTGTTCTCTTTGTTATATGTTTGTCTAGATTAATTTAGATGATTCGTGATGCTCCATTGGCACAAGGAGATAAAGTAATCAAATACATCATATGCATTCTTCTATTTATATCTCTTTGCTTATCCTATTAATGCCCCTCCACGAGGTGATGACTCCCTGATCTCTTAGGACCGTAATGTGAGTTGGATAGTATGTGCTCTATTGTGGAACATGAGTAGATCCTTGGGGAGATATTATGGGATCAACTCTCTAGTCTCTCTTATAGCCTCATGTTCTCATTCTCTAACTTTTTCAATCATGTCTTAGGTGCTCCTCTTTCTCTCTCTCCAACTCTATCTGTAATGTAACATGAGAAAAGATATCTTGATTCCTACCAGAATCTAATTTTCCCTCATATATGTGTTGTAAAGTAGATAATACTCTTGGTTTTATGGTAATGTACCTAAGTACATCAATCACAAAGTGTCTCCATCCCTCAGTATCCACTACATCATCCATATTGAGATATCATATATCATGACTATTCAAATTATATCAACATTATTATTTCTATCTTGTTCATACTTAGATCTCCCTCTAGATATTTGAGATTGGTTACACTAGAAGGCATGACCTTCTTTCCCCATGATGGTGTTGGAGGCATTGAATGGAAAGTATCTCCATGATCTTAGTACCTTGATTCTCGTGATGGTGTCTTTGTATGTAGTCTTTGTGGTCCCAAGGTTGGTTTATCTATTTGAGGTCTTAGTGTGACCATTAGGGAGTTGTCTCGTGTCTTGTAGGTGGCTACTCTATTGTTGGGTTATCCATCACAAGTGTCTACTTATTCTTTGGATTATCATCCCCTTTCACACCCTTAATGAGTGGTGATGCATCATATGCATCTCCTACATCATCCTTGTTTGATCATTTTTCATCATCAACTCTATCACCCTCCTCAAGGACTCCTTGTTAAGCTCTAAAAAAGGAGCCAAAATCTATAGTCTATATGGGGGATGGGTCATACTCCATGGGTATTGAGATATATGAAGTAGTCTCTCAAGACACCTGCATCCTCTATTATAGGGGGTACCCAGGAATACACTCCTCCCTCTATATATATCTCCTCTATATCATCCATTGTAGGTCACAGTATGGTCCTAAGCCTCTGTATATAGCTCTTCCCATATGAGTATAGGAGAACTTGTGGGGACAACCCCTACTAACAATCAAGATGTCATAATAGTATCCCAACTATAATAGGGTACCACTCGATACTATTATTTAAGCTAGAGGAATCTCATCCTCTTCATTTATGCTAGTTGTATATATGACCCCTTCCAGGATAGCATGTGTAAGTATCACCTCCATACCACCTTTGTACTTGGTAGATGATCAAGAATGATCCTCCAATATACTATATACCCAACCTGCCATGAGTCTCCTACTGGATAAGCATATGCTCTTGGAAATACTTCATTTATTGACTAGATACACCACAAATCTCATTCAAGTGATGTGCTCAAACATCACACTTGTAAGAGTGTACGTACCACTAGGATTTATCTCTAGTATCTCACATACCTACTCATCTCTAGGTATAAATGGGCTAACATGCTCTAACCCCATGATTATACTGCCCTCTCCTCATCCATTCTCCACATTGCATGTGGCAATGATGTAAAAATAATTGTGCCCTTTGTTTCAAGGATCAACATGCTAGAAATTATTCAAGCATGATCTTATTGACTAGGGGTACGTGACCATGCAATAGAGATCTATCTTGTAGTGCCTACCCCTAGTTTTCTTTTGATGTTATATTGTTGAATTCTTTTACATCAACTTTCATGGTTACGTGATGTGATTTAGTGGTACTTGATTACCCAATTTTCTTAATGTTATTTATATACTTAGATTATATATTTAATGAGAAGTGTTATACTTGGATTATTTATATGTGGTTTTTTGGTTACTTCCCACATACTTACATGTGTATGGTGTATATGCATTTTTTTATTTATTTTTTGACGTATTTGATGGGGTTAAGGGAGGGAGTTGTAGTCACCTACTAGTCAGGATCTACACGATGCAACA
Organism: Cupressus sempervirens; assembly: GCA_028749045.1. Taxonomy (NCBI): domain Eukaryota; kingdom Viridiplantae; phylum Streptophyta; class Pinopsida; order Cupressales; family Cupressaceae; genus Cupressus; species Cupressus sempervirens. Next base: position 753,875,053 of record CM053789.1, on the reverse strand, counting down.
CTCCCTGTCATTGCCTATTTAGTGTAGATATATATGCTTACCTGAATTTTGGTCATTATTAAAATTAAATTTTAATTTTAATTTAATCATATTGAATTTGGTTATTATTAAACTATATTTAATATTTATTAAATTTAATTACTACCCAACTTCTACAATTGAATCTTTAAAGATATTGTTCAATGGAAGTCTTATGAAAAGTTTTAATAATTTTTTTTGTTTGCCATGTGGATTATCACTGGATCTTATCAAATACATAGATATTTGGAAAATGTAGAAAATTAACTTATCAACATGAAACTTATATTTCAATCATTCTAAACTTGAAACCGCTATCCAACTAAGAGATGATTATGAAATGAAAACTTGGAATTGATGCAAATTGATTCTTATGTAACAAAAACTAAAATGACTAAAAAACTGCAGTTTTTTTTTAAAATGCATGTCAAAATGTCATGGTTTATCTTGTGATGGATTTTTGAAAAAACTTAGTATTTTGACTAGTTAGGCATGTTTACCAGAGGCTTGGAGAAGTTATTGTTTTATGATTTTTTTATGTGATGTTTAGTCATGATTATTTTATCCCCAACTATTGTGATGCATGGTGAAAATCAGTTCTGTTATGTAAGCTTATGTGTTGTAGTTTTGTGATATAACCTTTGAGGGTTGATCAATTATCTATTGTGCTTCTAGTTTCTTGTATAGAAATGATATGGTTATTGTGATTTTATGTAATATTCTTTTAATTGCTTAGGGTAGGATCATCTATGTGTTTATTGGGAACTGGTTTGCAAAGGGGGCAGAACCCTAAAGAGACTACATGGATAACTCTTTGTAAGTAGTTTAATAAGTGATAACATGATCATTAATGGGGTTTAAAATGAATTAAAAAGATGTCAATTGATACCTCACCCATGCCTTGAGTACTAGTGTAGACTAGGATGGGAGTAGAGAGGGTGTGTGATTACGATCTTGCTTCATCAATATACCTTGTCTGTATAGAAGGATATTGATGTTATATAGAGTCACTAGGGGGTGAAGTCTTGAGATATTTCCAAGGTAACCTTAGAGTTGAGTCATGTGATAAAACTTTCCCATATACACATTATGTTTCCTGCACTACTTTTTGCCTCTGGGATTAGATGTGACTATGTCTACTTAGTACCTTGGAGATAGACTACCTTCATGATCTTGAGACTTTGATTCGTGTTGTAATCTTTGGATTGTTATCCATTTGTGACTTGAGATTATCTCCTTGGAATGATGGGAGTGGGGCCACTTAGGTTCCACGAGGTTGGGAGCTAATGATTATTTACCATTGAGGTCTAATAGCTAGATACTGATGCTAGAAATACATGTGATGCAGTTGTCCCATTCTTTATACCTAATGATTATGTTGGATGATCATGCATATTATGTTGTACTTCAATCATTGAGATCCTACGGGTTCATATTCCTTATCATGATGTATATTCTTTTAGCATTTCATACCCTATGACATGTTTTGTGGATAAGTATGTACCTTTGTGTACTTGTATATTCCTTTATGAGCTTTTACTTATGTAGTTAATATGATGACATGATTATTTATTCTTGATTAAACATAAACTTAATTAAACCTTCACATGTGGTTCAATGTTATGGAGCCCTTGAGGAATGCCACTATTTTTGTTTTGCTATGTCACATGATATGTATTTGATGTTATTTCTTTTGCACTATTACCTCTTATATGTTTGATTGACTCTTGCAAAAAAAAATTTTAGCAAATTTAGTATCTTTTAGGTTAATTTCTCTTGGGTTCCCTAGTGGGGCATTACATCTAGTATTAGGGCCCAAAATTATACACTAGGAACTCTAGACATATTGTACATCCACCAAAGAATAAGTAGTAAACTTTCAACTAAATTTGAAATATCAATATTAAAAAATATAAACTTGAAACAACTAGGAAACCACCTGAGCAACAAACTTATTGAAAACAAACACAGGAAGATGATAAACTAGGAGAATGAATATTCATGTGATTCTTTTAAATGATGCTATACTTTTTCTTGATTTTAGTATGTCATTATGTTTCTTGGTGTTTGTAGGAGGATGGTGATTGGGACTAGATCAAGTGTTGGAGGTCGTAGTTGAGGACAAGGTAGAGGTTGAGGTTGGGGCTAACATAGTAGCCCTCATGTGACTGGTCATGGGAGTTTAGTCTAGCAGGAGAATAGGAAGGTGAGTAGTGGAGAGTAGCTTGCTGACTCAAAGGAGATCAATATTAGGGAGATGATAAAGATTATCTTAGAGTGCCTACCTCCTCAAAAGGGCATTTATAAGGAGGAATCACATCATTCTGGGAATGATAAGAAATGAAGATCTAGGAGTCCTCGAGGAGATCCTCATGGTGATAAGAAGAGGTATGCCAAGGTTTCCCAAAGGAGGGACTTATAGTAGGCCAAGATCAATTCTTCATGGCAAAAGTTACTGGTTACGATGCAAATTAGTGGTTTATTTCCTTGCACAAATGCTTCACGATGCAGGACTTTGACTCCAGTTTCAAAACAAGGTATGTCATCACACACTTGGATATATTTGTAGCCACATGGTGGAGTAGTAAGTAGAAGAATCTTAGATTGGACATGAGTATTATTACTTGGGAGTTGTTCCTTGAAATTTTTTGTTATGATTTCCTACTTAAACAATGACAGCAACAAAGGGTAGATGAGTTTCATAATCTAAGGAAATATACCCTAACTATGGCGAAGTATGAGCACTAGTTCTATGAACTCATGCCATATGTAGGAATCAATGATAGTTCACCACTGATGGTACAACATCTCATCCAAGGGCTAAACATCTATATCATTGGGGGTGTAAAGGTATTTCATCCTAAGACCCTTAAGGATGTGGTTCAGTAGGCTATTTTGGTGGAGCAGAATGTCACTTTAGGACATGGTGATATTGTAGGGCACCTACTAGTGAGAATGCATCTTCAAGATATAGGTGCATACAAAACCAAGGAGAAAACAATAAGATGCAATCTGGGGCATCAACACTAGAATTAGTAGAAGGGATCTTTTCAACCAACTCAGAGTAGTGATGGTAGTTCTAACTCTCAAAACTTTCATAACATTCAGTGCAATAAGCACAATCAGTATAGTCAACCAACACATAATACTCACTCTTTTTCTAGCAAGGATAACCACCACCAATCTAGTGTACCTTCAGCTAGCAAAGGTACAAGATGTTTCTCTTATGCACAGTTTGGGCATATTGCAACCAACTGCCTGCAACATAATTTATAGTACTCTGAGAAGAGACCAGTAACTTTAGAAGCTACAATGGGTGATGTAGGCATATATCATAGATTCTTTGCAATAGTTGACCACTAGCATGTGGATCATCAAGTAACCATTGTTGAGACCATATGAGCTATCAGATGTAGACCTCTTTCTATTTGATTTGATTCTGGTGCTACAAATTCTTTCATATCACCTGCTATAGTAGCTAGGTGCAAGCTTGAGGTGGTTAAGCAAGATATAGGTTGGCAAATGGAACTAGCTTCATGAGCCAAAGTAGCCATAAACTCCCTAGTAAATCAATGTAAGTTGGACCTAGGAGTTTTCACTACTATAGTTGACCTTTGAGTTATTCCTCTTGGATCATATGATGTGGTTTTGGGTATGGATCGATTAGGAGTTCATGGGCCATCGTTGATTTTAGGAGAAAGATCATTAAGTGCAAGGATGATGGGAGTAAAGACAAAGATATTTTAGGCATTGAAAGACCCATAACCCTCTAAATGATCTTCATGATGCAACTTAGGAAGAGCATCTGGAAGGGTTGTCAAGTATTCACCATTATGATGAACAAACTTGAGGAGGATGAGGACTCTAAGGATAGGATATTGGATCACCTTATACTTCAAGATTTTATTGATGTCTTTCTTAGTGAGATTCTAGGAATGCCACCCAAAAGGGACATTGACTTTCGCATTGACCTCATTCGAGCAGTAGATTCCATGTCTAGGGCTTTGTACCAGATGACTACTTAGGTACTAGGTGAGTTGCGGTTACAATTAAAGGAAATCCTAGCTAAGTATTCTATTAGGTTTAGTGTTTCTCCATGGGGAGCGCATGTACTCTTTGTGAAGAAAAAGAATGGATCATTATGCTTGTGCATTGATTATAGATAGTTGAACAAGGTAACAATTTAGAACAAATATCCCTTTCCAAGGATCAACGATTTGTTTAACTAGATTAAGGGAGCCAAGATGCTCTTTATGATTGATCTTAAGTTAGGGTACCATCAATTACCCATTCATGATGCAAACATTCATACGATAGATTTCCACACTTGGTATGGTCACTATGAGTTTATAGTGGTCCCGTTTGGTTTGAAAAATGCTCCATCAGTCTTCATGTGCTTGATGAATGGAGTATTATGTGCTTACCTTGACCAATTTGTACTTGTGTTCTTGGATTATATATTGATTTACTCCAGATCATAGGAGAAACATGAGGAGCATCTTTGGTTAGTTCTACAGTGTCTTTGAGACAACCAATTGTATGCCAAAGCATAAAAGAGTGAGTTCTTCCAGTCTTAGGTTCAGTATTTGGGTCATTTTATTTTAAGAAAGGGTATTTCAGTGGATATCACAAAGATCCAAGCTATCATGGATTGGCATGCACCCATTAATGTCTTTAAGATTCACACCTTCATGGGGTTGTTTGGGTACTAATGCAGATTTATTCAAAACTTATCTAGAGTCTCCTATCCTATCACTTCCCTCCAAAGAAAGGGAAAGAAGTGTGATTGAACAAAGAAGTGTGAAGAGGATTTTTGAAAGTTCAAGGAACTTTTGACTAGTATGCCTATTCTAGCAATACCTGACCTAGTAGGTGATTTCATGGTGTGCATCGATGCTTCCCTAGAGAGAATTGGAATAGTCCTTATGTAGGAAGGGTGGGTGATTGTGTATGAGTATCACAAGATCAAGGACCATGAGATTAACTACCCCACTCATGACCTCAAGTTAGCTATTGTGGCTCATTATTTAGTAAAATGGAGACACTTCTTGTTGGGGCATCGATTTGAGCTTCATAGCGATCGTATTTTATAGTATATCTTCACACAACCCAACTTGAATGCTAGGCAGAGGCATTGGATGGAGTTTTTGTATGAGTATGACTTTGAGGTAAAGTACATACGAGGGAAGGAGAATATAGTTGTAGATGCTTTGAGTCACATGAGACGTGAGATATCAGCATTGCATCTTAGTGTCGATGTGAGGAACTATATACTTCAAGCACTTCCTTCGAACACATGGTACCAAGAATTGAGTACAGATATTGACTCAGGTAGACCTTTGGATGGCATATTTTTAGGTTGCATGTTGGAGTCGAATGGCCTTTTGCATCAATCTAAGAGGATTTATGTACCACCACTAGATGATCTTTGTACACTGATCCTATCAGAGGCACATCGTGCACCATGCTCAGCACACGTAGGTGTTAAGAAGATGCACATAGATTTTTAATGATTGTATATTGGTCTAGGATGGAGCATGATATCACTGATTTTATGGCTATAAGATGTCTTGAGTGCTAGAGAGTTAAGGCAGAGCATCAAAACTTTGTAGGACTTCTTCAGCCTAATCTCATTCCATCATGGAAGTGGAATATTATTTTGATGGACTTGATCAAGGGATTATCTATGACTCCCTGGTGACATGATGCTATCATGGTCACCATTGAACGATGACTAAGGTGGCACACTTTTCACTGATGATCTCGTCCTCTACAATGGCTTCTATAACCAAGGTATGTATGCATGACATTGTGAGATTGCATGGCATTCCCCAAAAGATCATTTTGCATAGGGATCTGGTATTCACATCCATATTTTGGACTTCATTGTAGCATGATCTTGGAGCATAGCCGAACTTCAGCTTACCATGTCACCTAGAGATGGATGGTTAGATGGAGAGAGTGAATCAAATTATGGAGGATATGTTGAGGATGCGCGTCATGGACTAGAAGACTCTTTGGGAGGATTACCTATACCTAGTTGATTTTGCATATAATAATGGTTATCATAGTTTGATTGGGACAACACATTTGTAGGCCTTGTATGGTCATCCTTGTCATACACTATTGAGTTGGGACAATTTAGAGGATTGCATCCTATTGGGTCCTAAGATGCTTTGAGATATGGAGCAACAGGTAGTGCGCATCTGTGAGCATGTGTCTACAACACAAGATAGATAAAAGAAGTATGCAGATACTCACAGGATAGATAAACAATTTGTACTTGGAGAGAAGGTATTCTTGAGAGTGTCCACAAAAGTGTCCAGTCCCTTATGGAAAGGGTTTGAAGCTAGCACCTTGGTTTGTGGGGCCATTTGAGATTCTTGAGAGGAGAGGTCCAGTTACCTACCATCTTGCATTGTCACCCAACTTAAATCATGTACATAATGTTTATCATGTTTCTGTTCTTAGATAGTATATCCCTAATGTGATACTTGTTCTTTATTGGAATGTGTTACAGGTAGAGGGTGGGTAGTTGGCTTTGGAGCTAGTGTGCATTCTTCAACAATGGGATTTGATCCTTACGTATCAGACCATAGAATAGGTAAGGGTCCAATGGAACCCTACTAATGTGTCATCATCTACATGGGAGGATGCATCTAGATTACAGGATTTATATCCCTACTTGTTTATAAGCTTCTAAGAGTAAGCCTAAGTCTAAGTGGGAGGATGTAGTGCCTACCCCTAGTTTTCTTTTTATGTTATATTGTTGAATGATTTTAGGCCAACTTTCATAGCTATGTGATATGATTTAGTGGTACTTCGCTACCTGATTTGGTTGTTGCTATTTACATAATTAGATTATATATTTGATGAGATACATTATACTTGTATATTTGAAGTGTTCATGATTATTCTTTTGATGATGATGTTTCCATACTTCATATAATGATTTCAATTGCTTTCATAATCAAAATTATATGGTAGATTTATATGTGGTTTTATGGTTACTTACCCCATACTTGCATGTGTATGGTGTACATGTATGCTTTATTTTATTTTTGACATATATGATGTGGTTGAGGGAGGGAGTTGTAGTCACCTGCCAGTTGACATCTACACAATGTACCAATCCTTGCCATTGCCTATTTAGTTTAGATATATATGCATATGTACATTGTATGCTTTATTTTATTTTATGCAAATTGCAAGTACCGAGCATTGACTTTCCTAGATTTCCAAGATGAGAATTTCTTATTGTAGTATCTCAATGGTAAAAGAGGGGAGATAGTTCTCAACTCCAAATCCTAAACCTAAGCTAATTGTTCTAAAATATAGGACAAGTATCTAATTTATTTACCTTTTTGAATTTATCAAAGTGATGTGAATTCAAGATTTTTAACCTTTGAGTTTGATTCATACTTTGTCATTTGGATGAGATTCCTTATTGAGTTTGTGGGCTTGTTGTGATTTTTGTGTATAATTAAATCAACAAAATATATTATTAAATGATTTAATTACACAAAAAATTTATAAAGAAAAATCAAATTTTATTATATTTAATTAATTAAGAAATTAATTAAATAGAAGAAATGAATTAAAAGACTAAATTAGGCATAATTATATTTATTTAATTTAATAATAAAAATTTTAAAAGTTGCATTTAGATAATAGACTTTAAAAATTATTATTAGTTAAATTAATAAATATGTTGTCTAAAAATGTCTTCTTATTTAAAAAATGAAGTGGGAATAATTTAAATAAAGTTTATACAAATTAAAAGTAAAGAAGAAACATGCACAAGGGAATTAAATAAATTAAAATAATAAAAGAAGAGGCCTTTACATGTTCAAAAATCAGAAACCGTAGGAAGAGTTAAACTTTTTATTAAGAGATTAGAGCTCATTTTCTACACACAAAGAGGTTTAGGAGGAGCAACCAAAGCATTGGTAGGTGGATTTTCTTATGGGCTTTTGGAGATGGGAAATTTTGGGCTCAAGGCTTCACTAAATTTTATTAGCATCAGACCGAGGTAGACATCTGTACAATTTTTTTATAAATTCCTCCAAGAACCCTACGTCTTCTTCGTGCCTGCAAGATGAGAAATTATCTACGTCAAATCTATGAAGTTTTTTTCGCATTATTTTATTTCCATGAAATGTGTCGATAAATCTAAAAGCTCTTGTTGAAAATTTGGTTGTGCTTGTATCGAACAAACATCTGTAGAGAACTAGAAGATTGGAGGAAAAGAAACTAGGATCTGATAATGGAAACAAGATTTGTATATGCGAATTTGATTTATGGAAATTAATCTCCCTAATAGACTAATAATAATCAAAATCTATTTTTTTTAAACAAAGTATATGTATGTATGTATGTATGTATGTATGTATGTATGTATGTATTACCACAGTAAATAAAATTCACTGTGATAACTATTTAATTATCAATTTTGGTTGGGTGTATAATCTGTTTTAGAGAGGGGTTTATACAAATGGGGAGGAAAGGACCATGACCCCCTCCCCCCACCCCCCTTCCTCCATGTTTTAGCAGCCTTGAGCTACTACATGTAGCACAAGGGTTCTCGCGAGTAGCCCAAGAGCTGTCACAGGCAGCACCATGTGTTGCCACAATAGTCCAAAGACTGATGCAATTAGCACTTAAGTTACCATAGGTAGCCACCCCTTAATTAGGGTTGTTAAAGATATATATTTTTTAAGTTTTTTTTAATTTTTTTTTAAAAATAAATATTAAAAAAAGGGTTTATTTGTTTATATATATATATATATATATATATATATATATATATATATATATATATATATATATATATAATTTAATTATATTGAATTTAGTTATTATTAAACTAGATTTAATATTTATTAAATGTAATTACTACTCAACTTCTACAATTGAATCTTTAAAGATGTTGTTAAATTGAAGTTGTGAAAAGTTTTAATAGATTATTTTGTTTTCTAGGTGGATTATCATTGAATCCTATCAAATACGTAGCTATTTGGAAAACATAGACAATTAAGTTATAAACATGAAACTTATATTTCAATCAATGTAAACTTGAAACCATTATCCAACTATGAGACAATTATGAAATGAAAACTTGGAATTAATGCAAATTGATTCTTATGAAATTATAACGAAAACTAAAATGACTAAATAACTATAGTTTTTTTCTTTAAATACATGTCAAAATGTCATGATTTATCTTGTTATGGGTTTTTGAGAAAACCTAGTATTTTAACCAGTTAGGCATGCTTACCAGAGGCTTGAGAAGTGATTTTTTTATGATGTTATGTGATGTTTAGTCATGATTATTTCATCCGCAACCATTGTGATGCATTTAAGTGTTATGTGATGAAAACCAATTCTGTTATGTAAGCTCATGTGTTGTAGTCTTTGTGATATAACCTTTGAGGGTTGATTAGTTATCTATTGTGCTTCTAGTTTCTTGTATAGAACTGATGTGGTTATTGTGATTTTATGAAATATTGTTTTATGAGCTTAGGGTAGGATCATCTATGTGTTTGTTGGGAGCTAGTTTGCAAAGGGGGGAAAAGCACTAAAGAGACTACATGGGTAACTCTTTGTAAGTAGTTTAATAAGTGATAACATGATCATTAAGGGCATTTAAAATGAATTAAAAAGATGTGAGTTGATACCTCACCCATGCATTAAGTGCTAGTATATACTAGGATGGGAATAGAGAGGGTGCATGATTATAATCTTTCTTCATTGGTATACCTTGTCTGTACAAAAGGATATTGATGTCATACAGAGTCACAAGGGGGCCAATGTCTTGAGAGACTACCAAGGTAACCTTAGAGTTGACTCATGTGATGACACTTGCCCATATACACATTAGGTTTTTGTTGACACAAAATTATGCACCCTTTCTTGATGTATGACCCTCAAATGACCTCATGTAACATGGAAATGATCTCCAAGTGTGGGACTTATGCTCTGAGGTTGAATCTCCAAAGAAGGTTGGGTTCCTTACAATAAGGATGTACCTAACTACTCTTTGAAGGAAAAGGGAGAAGAAGATGCAAGAAATAAAACTACCTAATCTAATCTAAATTGGGGTGATGCACCTAGATTGAATGGTTGCAACTCTGCATGTAGATGCACTTTACATCAATTAAACACCCAACTACACTAATCTTAACTCTATTCTACCTTCTAAGAAACCATATGTAGGTTTAGAACTAGTTGAAGTGTTGAAAGGAAAGGGATTTCACAATACAACAACTGCTAGCAAACTTGACACAACACATAGATCTGAGAAGATGAAAAGAAACATTCAAAAAAAGGAAATAACATGCACAGATTAATGAATGGCAAGAAGATGTAAGAACATAAATATTTCATTAATGGAAGCCAATATTGTAGAGCATAATGCTACTACAAAAAATACAAATAGGAAAGAACCTTTTGAACATATTTACAACTACCTTTTATAGAGTTCAGGCATAACTCTAATATTACATTGAGTTTAAACTCTAACCAGGTGGAGTTGAGATTGTAGAAGAGCAATAACTATTGAGCAAAAGAAATCATAATCAGATGCACGTCCCTATGCTATAAGATTTGATCTTTACGTGCAAATATGGCTTTGAGCAGATAGAAGTGATGACCATTATCACTTGATTGGGCAGAAGGATAAGTGTAGCGGTAGGAGAAGAAAATTGCATTCAATAGGCATGGAGAACACTAAAAGAGTAGCTACAAATGATCCAAGAGATCGATTGCCATTAAAGAGTTGCTTCTTGACTTCTCTACATGCCAAGTCAGCCATGTTACCAAATTAGAAGGATTCGACCATTTAAACTCGCCATGTGGCCCAATGTCATTGAAATATCTTGCCATCTCATCCATGTGTTATCTTCTTGTTGATTGCTAACTACCCTTTGCCAGTATTCGCAACTTTGTAGCCTGCTTTCCAATTTAATCATCTGGCCTTGCAAAATTGCAACTTCCCTTCATGGCATGCTTAATCACTACATCACGACTTATCTATCCATTATCCTCTTAACAGTAAATTTTCATAGCAACTAAGATTTTAAAATTTATTTTTACTACGATTTTGTGAGACCTCTATCTTTGACTGTGCCACCTCATTACAGCCTTCACCCTAGGTTCAACATTTAACCCTGCGACTATGCAAAAGTACATAATTTTAAGTTGTCAAGATTTAGGTTCGCGTGTTTGCAACTTGAAAAAAGAAGCTTCATTGATATTGATTTAATTGGTCCACTTTCCTTTGATGAACAACTCCTTTGAAATTGACCCTTGTGACATTATGATTGAAGGATTTCCAATGTACTTGGCCCACCTTGACATGCATCATCTTTTTATATGCTCGTACCTTTAACTTTGGTTCTATCTCCTAATCCTATGACCATGCGAAGACAATGGATTCATAGCTTTGGCACTTGAGATGTTAACCCAACTACTAACCCTACGAATGAGTGAACAAGGCATTTCATTGCATCGTCATTCTAACCCTAGGTTAACATTAACCTTATGTGACTATGTGAAAAAGGCTTGAGATATACCATCGTAGCCAACTTCTCTTGGTCATAGCTTGAACCTATTTAAACTTAAAGTTGTCTGCAATCATGTGACTAGCTATGAAAATGATCATGTTGCACCTTTACAACCCCCTTTGATAGTTAGGCAATAATTTCAATGACCAAGAGAAAAAGGCAATTGCATGGTCACGATTTGAGATAACATAAGATCATACCATGAAATATGAAGAAAATGGTTAAGACTTAGGGATATAAGAAAAGGTCAAAGTTTTACATATCCCATTAGACTTGCATGGAAATAAATGAATCATATAATGGACCTGAGCATGGATATCACCCCGATTTTCATGGAATTGGTCAATGTTTGGAAAATAAGGGGGGGGGGGGGGGGAATGGTCAACATTTCTAGTGACTCAAAGGGGATGCTTGCCTGCTAAGCATGGACCAGTAGCCTTTAAGCAATCTATTGGGCTATAGAGTCACAAAAATGAACCTTCTCTACAAACAATCATAAAAACTACAACCTCTGCAACCAGCAAAATTTGAAAACTTTATTATCTTATAGAGAGACAACCTGTGCACATGCACTTCTTGGAAAGAAAAAAACATATAACCTACTATATACATGAATTTACATGGATGAAAAGTTTAAAAAACCCATTGATTTTTTTTTTGAAGTAGTTTCCCTTTCTCACCAATTGATTTCTTATTTTATGCACCTGGGTAGCTTAAAATGGCAACAAGCATGACAAACACATTGTTGCATGGAATACCTCCTTCCCAATGCTAAAAGCAATAAAATTCTCCAACAATGGAACACTATCAACCTGAGAAAAATATGCTTGCTCTTCTTTGTGAAATTCTCCCTCATACTCTAGAATGAGCATGGTTGGGGGAAACTTGTTTTTTTGTAGAGCTAGATGCCTTATGGGGCATCCTCTTGATAGTTTTAGGTCTAAGAAATCAGCCTCAACTACTTGGTTGTGCTCTGCAACCTTTGCATCCTCTTGGCTAGCAAGGGTTAGCTCTGATGGTATGGTTGGTGGTGCATGTTCTTCTTCATGTTGTTGTTGCAACATGTATTCCTCCTCGAGCCTATCTGAATCCTCGCAAACAAGGGGTTGCACTTCCTGCACTTGTATAGGCTCTTAAGATGTAGGGGGGAGGGATGGTTACATCTTTTTTGTTTCTAATGTAGCACTCATCATGCTCATCAGCCTCTCATGTAGTTCCTTCTCACATTGTTTCCTTTGTGTAGCTAGTTCCCTCACAAGAATTACTTCATGCTCTTGTCGTTGGGCCTCTAACTTCCTTGCACATTTTGCCTCAAGTTGTACTCGTTGTGCCTCTAGCTAATGCAATAAGGTTTCTCCCTTTGGAGTGTGTGATATTTCATGAGAAGCAACTGATATTTCTTGAACTTAGGGTAGTGAAGGCAAGGCCTCTTCCTTCATCATATCCTGGGAAGCCTCCTAGTGCAACATTGGTTCTAGCTTATTTTCCTCCTACAACATGTCCTTAGGGTCCACCTTAGGCTCAAAAGTGAGATCTTGTTCCTCAAGAATAAGATCAACCTTTATGTTATTTATCTCTTTCTCCTCCACCCTAGGTAGTGGCTCAATATCAAGTTAAGGAGCTACAAGCTCTTGTCCATTGTTGTTCAGTAGGATAGGAGAGCCACTTTGTAAACAGTGAGCAAATTTCCTCCTCGAGGGCTCTAGTGTATTATCTTGCAGAATAGGAGGGTTGCCCTGCAAGAAGTGGGCAAATTTTCTTGTTGGAGGACCCTGTACCACAACAACTTCCATAGTTACAACCCTCTACATTTGGACAAGCTTTAGTCTTGCCTCCTCTACGAACCTCTTATATCTTAATTCTTCCTCTTTCTCCTACTGCAAGTGGAGGATAATCTCTTAAGCCTTGTTTAGGATACCAAATGCCTCAAATACCATGGTGCAAACACCAAGGTCATTCTTCCACATTTTCATGTCATAATTTAGCTATTTAAGCCAAGAAGTCATAAGGAACTTAACATAAGAGAAGTTTCCATAATCTATATCTGGGTATAGGTTCTCCACATTGTTAAAAAACTTTGAAAACTCAACAAACCCAGATCCCACATTATTTGAATGATCTTGAAGCTTAAAAATCTTTGAGTTGAGGTTTGAGTAATTAGGTTGTGGATGATTTAGGGGGTGGGAGGGCTAAGGAATAGCCTCTTCATGATATGGGGGAAAGTGGGAGGGATCTCTATGAAAGGAATCCATGGTAAAGCATTCAATTAAATAATCTCATAAAAAACCTTGAAAACATAAAAGATCAGAGATGATATTTACACATACCAACACTTGGTCTATATGAAACCAGATAGATACATAGAGTCCCCATGGTGTTATATGAACGCCTCCAAAGACTTATTTCACTAAGAATATCACCAAAATTCTCAATGAATGGACTTCAAAATGACTTCCAACAGACTTATGTAGTTGAATTTCTTTTCCCAAGGGGAGTGCCAAAAACTATTGACACAAAAGTTTGCACCCTTGCTTGACGTATGACCTTCAACTGACCTCGTGTAACATGGAAATGACCTCCAAGTGTGGGACTTGCACTCTGAGGTTGAATCTCTGGAGAAGGTCAAATTCCTTATAATCAGGATGCACCTAACTACTCTTTGAAGGAAAAGGGAGAAGGAGATGTAGGAAAGAAAACTACCTAATCTAATCTAAAGGGGGGTGATGCACCTAGATTGAATGGTTGCAACTCTACATATAGATGCAATACACATTAATGAAACACCCAACTACACTAATCTTAACTCTATTCTACCTTCTAAGAAACTATATGCAGGTCTAGAACTAGTTGAAGTGATGAAAGGAAAGGGATTTCACAATACAACAATTGCTAGTAGACTTGAAACAACACATAGATCTAAGAAGATGAAAAGAAACATTCAAAACAAGGCAATAACATGCACAGATTGATGAATAGCAAGAAGAGGTAAGAATAGAAATATTTCATTAATGGAAGGCAATATTGCAAAGCATAATGCTACTACAAAAAATATAGACAGGGAAGAACCTTTTGAACATATTTACAACTACCTTTTAAGAGTTCGAGCATAACTCTAATATTACATTGAGTTTCAACTCTAACCAGGTAGAGTTGAGATTGCAGAAGAGCAATAAATTCTAAGCAAAAGAAATCATGATCAGATGCATGTCCCTATGTTCAAAGATTTGATCTTTATGTGCAAATTTGGCTTTGAGAAGACAAAAGTAGTAGTCATTATCAATTGATTGGGCAGAAGGACAAGCATAGCGGTGGGAGGATAAAACTACATTTGACAAGCATGGAGAACACCAAAAGAGTAGTTGCAGATGATCCAAGAGATTGATTACCATTAAAGAGCTTCTTCTTTGCTTCTCAACATGCCAAGTCAACCATGTCACCAAGTTAGAAGGAGCCAACCATCTGAACTCACCACATGGCCCAATGCCATTGAACTATCCTACTATCTCATTTAACTATTATCTTCTTGTTGACTGCTGACTACCCTTTTCCAATGTTCGTAGATTCACAACATTATTTCCAATTTAACCATCTGGCCTTGAAAAACTATGTCTGCCCCTCATGTCATTCTTGATCATTGAGTCATAGCTTATCTATCCATTATCCTCTTAATAGTTGCAACCCTACGACATCATAAAATTACCTTCTTCACATCTTTGCAACAGCTAAGATTTTAACATTTTTTTTCCAGCGATGTTGTAAGACCGCTATCCTTGACCATGTCACCTCATCACAGACTTCACCATGGGTTCAACATTTAACCCTGTGACTATGTGAAAGTACATAATTTTAAACTACTAGGGTTGAGGTTCATGTGATTGCAACTTGGAAAAAGAAGCTTCATTGATTGAATGATATTGATTTAATTGGTTTGCTTTCCTTTGATGAAGAACTCCTTCGAAATTGACCCTTGCGATACTATGACTGAAGTATTTCTAATGTACCTAGCCCACCATGACATGAGTCATCTCATCACATGCCCACACCTATAACCTTGGTTCTATCTCCTAATCTTGTGACCATGCAAGGACAATGGATTTGCAGCTTTGCCACCTAAGATGCTAACCCAACTACTAACCCTATGAATGAGCAAATAAAGCATTTTATTGCATCACCATTCTAACCTTGGGTTAACATTAACCTTATGGGACTATGCAAACAAGGCATGAGATAGACCATTGTAGCAACCTTCTCTTGGTTGTAGCTTGAATATGTTTAAACTTGAAGTTGTTTGTAATCATGTTACTAGCTATGAAAATGATTGCATCACACCTTTGCGGCCCCCTTTGATAGTTAGGCCATAACTATAGTGACCAAGAAAAAAATGTAGTTGCATGGTCATGACTTGAGATAACATAAGATCATACCATGCATTATGAAGAAAATGGTTAAGACTTAGGGATATAAGAAAAGGTCAAAGTTTTACGTATCCCATTAGACTTGCATGGCAATAAATGAATAAGATAATAGACATGAGCATGGCTACCACCCTGATTTTCATGGAATTGGTCAATGTTTTGAAAATAGGGGGGAAGGGGATGGTCAACAGTTTCCTACACTGCTTGTTTCCTCTGGGATTAGATGTTACCATGTGTACTTAGTACCTTGGAGATAGGCTACCTTCAGGATCTTGAAACTTAGATTCTTGTTGTGATCTTTGGGTTGTTATCCATCTATGACTTGAGATTATCTCCTCAACATGGTGGGAGTGGAGCCATTTAGGTTCCATAAGGTTGGGAGGTAATGATTCTTTACCATTGAGGTTTGATAGCTAGATATCGATGTTGGACATACCTATGATGTAGTTGTTCCATTCTTTCTACCTAATGATTATGTTGGATGATCATGTGTGTTATGTTGTACTTCAATCATTGAGATCCTATGAGTTCATGTTCCTTATCATGATGTATATTATTTTATCATTTCATACCCTATGACATGTGTTGTGGATGAGTATGCACCTTTGTGTACTTGTATATTCCTTTATGATCTTTTACTTAAGTGGTTAATATGATGACATGGTTATTGGTTCTTGATTAAACACAAACTTAATTAAAATTCCACATGTGATTCAATGTTATGGAACCCTTGAGGAATGTAACTATTTCTTTTTCTATGTTACATGATATGTGTTTGATGTTATTGCTTCTACACTATTATCTCTTGTATGTTTTGCTCTTTCAAAAAAAATGTTTAGCAAACTTAGTATCTTTTAGGTTAATTTCTCTTGGGTTCCCTAGCGGGGTGTTACATATTTTATCTCTCTATACAAGTTCATGTCCTCCATAACTAATATATTATATCTCATCACCATCAATTCAATGTGCACTACTTCCTACACATGGTCTCATTGTCATTCCTCGAATCGCCAGTTATGAGATTCGATAGACATCCTCCAAAGTCACTGTCAACTCTCCTAATGGTAGTTAGGAAGTGCATGTATCCTTTTCCCATCTCTCTAATAGTGTAAGTAGCATTTTTTCTGTGAAATCTAAGATATGGAAGGTGGCATACCCAATGTGACCCTACATCTCTCACAGTTGGACCTCTGGTGGCATTAGTGCAACATATTGCTCCCAAATGTAGATCATGATCTTGACCATATAGTGCTCTTATAATATCGATAGGTCCTACAATTACACACCAAGTGCATCTTTCATCATCAATTCATCTCAAATTGTTTAATGAAATAAAAATGTACATATTTTATGAAAATTGGATCTAGGTCAAAATCCCCTGTCTACATTAATTTCCTTGGTACAAGTCAAGATCCCTAGTCTAGGTTGACATGGTGGGTCTAGGTTGAATTGTCTAATCTATAGCACATGTAGAATCTCAATAGGATATCTATTATCTACTATAGCAAGTAGCAAGATACTGAGAAAGTGTGGGTATGAGCACAAAGATCAAGACATACCTCACTCAATGGCACTCCTTCCTCTACTCTACTCCATAGGACCTCTATCCTTGTTGGTGGTAGTGGATCTCTCCTTGGAATATTCACATCTTCTATTATCCTTTTACACTATTTCAAATGCAAATTTCCTTTGTATATTTCAAGTTAGGTTACCTTTTTCAAAAATTGTTACTTTTTCTTTAATATCACAAGTAGTCATGATCTCTCATATCCTCATAACTTGATCTTGGCAACTATGACTTACATGTTGTCAGAAAAATTGGAATTGTGATTGTGATTTATATCTTATTATGGATTTTTAAATATTTCAAGTACATTTTGAATGTTTTGAAAGGTCATTTTCATCACTTTGCATCACAGTTCATTGAAGTAAACATGAATCCCTATTTCACCTTCTTGAATTAACAAGCCATATGGCTACTTGTGAACTCCATTAGTATCCCCTAGCAAGTCTTAAGTGATTTATGTTTATCATGAACATGTAGTTTTGTAGGATGTAGGCACTAATGATTTCTTGTAGGAACTATGCATTGTGGACTTTTCTATATCCTTTTTTTTCATTTAATGATGTTTTTCTTACTTTAGCTTGCATATATGCATAATATCATATACTGCTAAAGTGGTAGATAGATGTACCATCCTAAATTAGAGGCACTTCAATTTATTGATTCTTTATCTCATGTTTAGTGTGTTTTCATTGTACACTTGGACCTTGCACACACTTATCTCAATTTCATTCCCTTTTTCCTAGGTGAATGTGGGGTAGGATCTAATACATCATTTTTAATTTCCCTTTATTTCTTGTTTAAAATAGAGGTAGGACCTAATCTCTTTGGGTCTTCCTCCCGTTTCTCATTGTAACCTCATTATTTCATTTAAATCATTGTTTCCCACTTATTTGTCTAATAAAACTTGATAAAAAAACTGTGCATTTGAGATCTCAAGGAGGGAGTATCCCATAAATAACCCAAGGTGGGGGATAACCTCATCTCTTATCTTGGGTTACACATGCATTTGTGCTTTACACTAGGCCCTAAAACTAATCCCTTGAGGCCTATTTTAAATTTGGGGTTTTCCTTGCTTAGTTGTGTCAACTCCCATGGGGTTTCATCTTTGAATCTCTATGAATGTCATGATGTGTGGGCTAGAGAACACTTTGGTGGACATACCAATTTAACATAAGAGAAACTACAAGGTTGATACCAAAGGCTTTGTGATTCTTCCATTGAAGAAAAGAGGAGCTCAACACCTTCAACCAAGCATTCAAACAACCTTGAACTAAGCATTAAAACAACCTTCAAACAAGCATTCAAGACACCATGGATTTTTAAACGAGTTGTGGAGATGGATAGAGTACGTTATCTCTTGGGGGATCGGTATGATTTCTATGTTATTTTCAAATCTATTCTTTGTCTCTTCATATTTTTACATTGGCATGCACTCAAGCATGTGTTGATTATATTTACATGCTAGGATTTCACTCTAGGATCTAGATCTTGGAATTTTTCCATTACATTCCATAAATCTTAGCATTCTAGATCCATAATCTAGATTGAAAAGAATTACACATACTACCTTACTCTTAACAGTTATTTGTGGAGGTGAAGTCACTAAAACATGGGCTTGACTGAGGGAAACCCCTATATGACCACCCAAACACATACATTTTAGATAGTTAGGATTCAAAGCATATTTTTAGCACAAATTTGAAGACTGGTTTGAAGTCCTTTCTAGATATGTATTTTATTCTAAGATATGACATTCTGAGGTTGAATACGAGGTCTTCCCTAACCCAATACTTCTTAGTAGTAGAAAAAACATAGTGTTAGCAGTCTAGAGTGTGGATTTGAGCATTCAGTTATTAATTTTTGGCCTGGGTAAGGGGTGAAGTCATCCCTTAGCCAAGATCGAGGATGAGGTCATACTTGACATCCCAAGTCATTCTTGGCCAAAGTATAAGAAAATCCTTGCCCAATTCAAATTTGATAGTTTTTAGGGGCTTAGAATAGTAATTAGGTCTTTGCAAGATTTTAATCAATTATAATTCAACTAGTTGGTCATTTTCCCTTATTGATCCTAATGATGCACACATTCTTACCCTTATTTCTTGGACTACTTTCTCTAGATCAGATTTTCATACTTGTTATCTCATTTATCTTTATACTTTGGGTCAAGCCAAGGAAACCACCAAACTTGCAAGGTTGATGTTTATGCTTTCACTTTTCTTTCTTAGTGGCTCTTTTTGGATCTACTTTATGGGATTGGTCGCTTCCTATTGATTCCCAATTATAGTGGTGGAATGCACATTATTTTATCCATTACAAGTGTATATGATTCCATGTGTATCTCAGAGTATTTAAGATTTGGGATTTATGGTTTATTGTTGATAATGCAGGCTTCAATTTATATCTACCTATCTATCTCTCATCTCACATCTCTCCCCTCTCACCTATTTCTCTCCATATTTCTACTTATCTCTCACATCTCTCTCCCCATCTACATATTTATCTCTCATCTTGATCCCCTATCTATATTTTATCTTTCTATCTCTCCCTCTCTTTATATCACCTCTCCCTTAATCCCTCCTTTCCTATCTTTGATTCCCTTTCATTTCCACTTTCTTCTTCTCTTTATCATGCATCAATTTATTATTTCATATAGGGTATAAAAAGTAGGGTTTATTATTTAGGGTGTAGAGTTTAGGGATGAGGATATAGGTTTAGGATTTAGGGTATGTTATAAGATTGAGGGTGTATGTTTTAGGGTTGAGGATATTGCAATCACCCAATTTTGGTCTAACAAACTATGATCCCCCTTATGAGGTAATTGTATCTAAATACTATACCTTATTATGCATCCAAAAAAGTTTGGATAGTGATTTAAATCAATAATATTTTATTAAACTATCACATAATAATTTATTTGATTATATCTTGAAGTTTGACCACTTTATCCTAATTTTATTTAATTAAACGAACATGTCCCCTTTTAGTTAAATAAAAAATACCCTTTATTCTATGTGCACATGAAGATCACTTTTCTAAATAAAAAAGAAAAGAAAATTCCCACCCACTTAAGTGCATTTTCCAATGAGTTGAATCTTTTGACTTTTTAGAAAGGTTTTTGCCCCTTTATCTCAACCACTCATTGATTTGCCTCTTAATCCAAGCTAATCCTTGTGCCTCCTAATTTTGACCACCCACTCATTTCCCAATCTCTTTAAATGGGGGTTCTCTCCCCACTCTTGAGACATCTAGAGGTCATGTTAACTTTTTATGTTGTCATTTTCTCATTTTCTTTCTTGGGCACTTTGAATCATCATTTTAGCTTAGTATTGTTATTTCCTTTCTTGCATTTAAAATAGAAAACCTAGCTTACATAGAATGGAATAGTAACTCTTCATTAATGCTAGCTTAGATTTGTTCATCTTGCACTTTTGCATCTCATTTAGACTACTTTACATTTGCATGAGGAGATCTTTGGACACTTGCACTCTTATTGTATACTATATTTTGAATCTTTGATTGCATGGTGTACCTTGTAGGGATCTTTCTCATTAGGTCCATTTGAGAGCCACTATCATCATCTAATAGATTATTACATGTCATGAATAGGAACCTATAAGTCACCTTCGAAGACTCCAAATTCATATCGTTTAGATTGTTGGGTATAGAACCAATAGTATCTAGTTTATGGTTGAGGATACATAAGGTATAGGGTTTATCATTGAGTGTATATAGTGTATCAGGTTTAAAGTTGAGAACCTTTATATACTAGGATTAAGGATAAATAACATGTTGAGAGTATAGGGATTAATGATTAAGGTTATAGGGTATAGGGTTTATAATTGAGCTTATTAGTTATTAGGTTGAGGTTACCTCTCCCTTCCTCCCTACTTCTTTCTCCCTCTCTCTAATACTTCTCTCTCTCTCTATTACTCTATTTGCCTTTACTATCCCCCCTCCCTCCCAATCCCCAAGTATAAGAAGTCTCTAAATACATTTTATAAAACATATAAGTTATAACACAAATACATTTTAGAGAAGAGGGGAAAATGGTTAAAAGGAATTGGACATGTGATTCAAGCCTACACAATATGTTATTCTTTATATTTTATATCAATAGAATTCAATATTATTACCTTCAAAAGTCTACTCTTTTTGTATAATGTGATAATTCATGCATATTTCTATTACTTTTATTAAATTCGTAGGTAAATGCCTCATATTTGTGCATACTAGTGAGGCTCAAAATGGTAAAGGCTTATGGTGGTTTCTAAAATATGTCATCTTAAGCATGAAATAAAACAAATAAAATATCAACTCACAATATATTAAAACAAGTGCTAAAGTGATGCAAAACAAGTGTGAGATAATTATACCACTTTTCTACTATACCAATTTTGAGGCATAAAGATCAAGATACATTATTAGAGAATAACAATTAATTGAACAAATGAACCATTTGGACTCTTATATCTCCTTATCTAATTACATTTTTTTAGCAGAAATAAAATACTAATAAATTCTACGCAAGTTTAAGATTTTCAATGACTTAACTAGAGATTGGCACATCTATATGTGCTTTAAAGTTAAGTTGTTTTAATTTCAAACGTGTGTGTAGTCGCAAATCAAGTGAGTTTAATTAATGTCTTAAATGCATACATTCAAAATTTATTGAAAGGGTTACATATAGTTTTTGAGTATGTGATGAAAAATAAATTTGTTTTGCTTAAATAATTTCTAATGAGGTATGAGTGACATACTTAGTGAATTGTGATAGGTCTTATGATCCTAACTCTATAGTGTATATATGGTTATGAGTAGTTGGCTTGTGGTGACCTTAACCCTTAATTGAGTCATATTATCATTCTTATATTGTTATTTAGTTAGCTAGGTTAGACTTAGGCCTATATGATCATATTTAGTTCGGCCTTAGTGATGTACTAGGCATAAAAATGGTATATATAGGAGGTAGTGAGCCTTATTTCGTCACGTTGTATATTGAGTTGTTATTGAAGATTATTAGAGATATCCCCTTGAAGTAGATTAAGATGGTTGCCCCCTCAAAGTGACATATTATTATTAAAAAATTGCAATATATTTCATATTATAGCTTCTATTGTAAAAGGTATTCCATTACCACATAATTTGACCATACAATTAATATACTAATTTTTGTTTATTTTACTATCTATATTCTCCATATTCCTGATCATTCTTACATAAATATAAAGGATCATAGCTTAATGATTTGTTGAGGAGTCAATTATAGCGAAGGTGGGTAAACAAGTGATGAAGTGGGGAAGTCTATGGGAAAGTGGGTAGGTCAAAAGCTATTAGAAAACGAAAGGAAAACCAACCACTACAACTGCTTCCACCCTACCAAACAAATAGGTGTGGTCACTGATATACAAGCACAAATTTCTCAAGTATGACCGCACTCCTCCACTTCAAACCTTGTTTATTCTGCAATTCAAACTTTATTTCCATTCAAGATTTGTTTGGACAACGCTTCCGTATGAATGACATAGTCTATATTAAACACCATTATAAAACATCAACTTATGTAACATGAGTATTCATAAAATGACATGGATACCCACCCCAACAACCACATTGCAGCCCCCACAGACTTTCAATGTGCCAATCCAACGTCTACATCACTTACCAAGAAAGCCATTGGCATTTGCATGCTCATGGATGACGTCTTCTCTATTGCCCAAGGCCATCTATATAAGTCTATCTTGTTGGGAGAAGAAACCAACCTACTTCAAGCAAAGAGATTCCAACCTCTTCAGATTCAGATCCCCCATCTCTTCAGGTACATTCAATGTTCATTCAAATTGGCTTTAGTCATGTAAATATTGCAAGAGTTTCCTCAGAATTTTATATGTTACTGACTCAGATTTTAGTTCTTGATGATTTGTATCTCTGTTTTCCAAATCTCCTTTAGCTACGCTGACAAATCTGCCTTTCAAATGATGTGTGCCTATTTCATAAACCTCTCTGGCTCACCTTGCCTTAATCTTACTTGTCTCAAATATTTCGTATCTTATGATATGCAATCATCCTCACCAATTGATGCAATTTCTCCGGCTCACCTCGCCTCCATTCTATTTGTATGAAATTATTTGTATCTTATAGTGTGACACAATCATTCTTATCATTTGACACAATTTTTCTGGTTCACACTACTTGTCAATCTCTCTGACTCACCTGATCTTCATCCTATTTGTTTGTTGTATTTTCTAATATGGCACACAATCATCCCCACCAATTGGACTATCTCTTTAGTTCACCTTGCTTGTCAATCCTGTTTGCCTGAGATGATTTGTATGTTATAATACGACATACAATCATTCTCACAAATTGACACAGTTCACCTTAATCTCTCTGAATCATGTCACTTTCATTCTATCTTATCAATCTTATTTGTCTGAGATGATTTGTATATCATAATTTGACATACGATCATCCTCACAAATTGAAACACAGTCTCTCTGGTTCTCCTCACTTGTAGTCAATCACTCTGACTCGTGTTGCCTGCCTCCGATTTGTTTGAGATGGTTCTGATTCACCTCTCTCGTCAATCAATCTCCGCTAATCTCACCTTCAGCTTCTTTATCTGAAATACATTCTATTTATCATCCTCTCCAATTGAAACACAATCTGCACTAATTGAGTTACAAACCCCTGAATTGCTCTATACTTTTTATAACCCAAATTTATTTTGAAATGTTGTGACTTCAGTTTAATGACATTCATTACTCTGTTCTGGTTGCAATCAGGTCTTAATGGAGACATTCTTGTTCACATCGGAGTCAGTGAACGAGGGGCACCCAGACAAACTCTGCGATCAGGTTTCTGATGCAGTTCTGGACGCATGCCTCGAACAGGATCCCGACAGCAAGGTCGCATGCGAGACATGCACCAAGACCAACATGGTCATGGTCTTTGGGGAAATCACCACCAAAGCCAATGTCGACTACGAGCAGATCGTCCGCAAGACCTGCAGAGAAATTGGGTTTGTTTCTGATGAAGTGGGTCTTGATGCGGACAAATGCAGAGTGCTTGTGAACATCGAACAGCAGAGCCCTGACATTGCACAGGGCGTTCATGGCCATCTCACTAAGCGCCCTGAAGAGATTGGAGCAGGGGATCAGGGTCACATGTTCGGCTATGCCACCGATGAAACCCCTGAGCTCATGCCCCTCACTCATGTCTTGGCAACCAAATTGGGGGCTAAACTGACGGAGGTGAGGAAGAATGGGACATGTCCATGGCTGAGACCAGATGGGAAGACACAGGTGACAATTGAGTACAAGAACGAAAAGGGCGCCATGGTTCCCCTGAGAGTCCACACCGTCCTCATCTCTACTCAGCACGATGAGACTGTCACAAATGACCAGATTGCTGCAGATCTGAAGGAGCATGTGATAAAGCCGGTGATTCCATCAAAGTACATGGATGAGAACACCATATTCCATCTGAATCCCTCTGGTAGGTTTGTGATTGGGGGGCCACATGGAGATGCAGGGCTGACAGGGAGGAAGATAATAATAGACACATATGGAGGATGGGGAGCTCATGGAGGAGGGGCGTTCAGTGGGAAGGATCCAACAAAGGTGGACAGGAGTGGAGCATATGTAGTGAGGCAGGCTGCAAAGACTGTTGTTGCTGCTGGTCTTGCGAGGAGGTGCATTGTTCAGGTGTCTTACGCCATTGGTGTCCCTGAGCCTCTCTCCGTCTTTGTGGATTCCTATGGCACTGGTAAGATCCCAGATAAGGAGATTCTGGAAATCATCAAGAACAGCTTTGATTTCAGGCCAGGAATGATTTCCATCAATCTGGATTTGAAGAGGGGTGGGAATGGAAGGTTCCAGAAGACAGCTGCTTATGGTCACTTTGGCAGGGATGACCCTGATTTCACTTGGGAAATTGTCAAGCCTCTCAAGACCTCAGCTTGAGGCTTTTCTTTCCAACTGTGAAGGATGAATAAGCTATTTGGGCAAAACCCATTTAGGTTGCTGGTGTGGGGAAGCTTATTATGCTCAACAACTCTCAAGAATTTGGCATTGAAAACTTGTCTTGCCTATTGTAGCTTAGCTGTATCCACCTCAGGGTCAAGATGATGTCTGAAGATAAGTGATTGTGTTTCTATTGTAAGAAGTAGAATCGTGTAGCAGTCTTCAGTTTTTGTATGCTCGTGATGTAAGAAAAAACACTACTTTTTCAGTGAATGACTGTCAGTGTATTTGCTCTTTTCATGAATGAAATTTGGAAAATCTAATAGTATACTCTGCCAAGATCTATTTCCACACGGAGATCTATTTCCAAGAAATTCATATAAAATTGAACTTTCATCTGTTTATCATTATAACAGGATGATTTCTTTTCTTTCACATGTACATGACAATGTTTCCACAACTGAATTAACTACCTTCAAGTGAACGAAATGAAACATTAATTTAACTAACAAATTTCAATTGCTTCAAATGAAACTGAATACAACTAGCAGTTGAACATCTTGTACTCTTAATTAAAATTATGTGAAATTTTAATAAGCTGATAGTAGGTTTCACATAATTTTAATAAGCTGATAGTAGTTTTCACTCTTAGTCTTGAGAAGTTTCATTTGGTGATGGAGAGTATATTATAATTACATTTGTTGATGGAGAGTATGTTATAATTACATATATGCCTACAATTATGAAACAATATATTCTTGTATTAGCACACAAAAATTAAAAACAGAAGCAACACCCTACAAGTATAGATTGCCATAGGGTAAACTAAAACACAACACTAGAAACAAAGGAAGATCAGTAACTGTTGACAACCAAAAACACCCAAACATGAAATGAATCCTTAAGAAGCATTTGTTCAAACATGAAATGGATCCTTAGGAAGCATTTGTTCAAATCTAGCATGAGTGATACCAATAGAAAAGAGAGAGCAAAATACGAAAGCACAAAGGTAAAGATATAGAAAAACATACTCCAACTCCTAAAATAAGCAATCTCATGAAAACATGTTTGTTGTTTACAAGGTCTAATACACGGATTAGAAAAGGGGCATAATGATAGTAGAGGAAATATAATGCCATTGAGGGACCTATTCAATAATACACACAAGCTTAGGGACAACTCAACGATAGGTAAAATGCAAAGATGAAGCATGGAATGTTCCCTGAGCATTGTGAGATGTAAGGAAAAATACTAATAAAAAATAACTTGAAGGTGACACAATTGAACACATGCAATCATATGGTACATATGGTACAAGATTAAAATAGAAAGGACCTCCAAAGTAGATCATACATTGATTAACATTGAGATTATGAAGATGGAGTAAGAAATCTATTACACAATAACAACATTGATAATTAGAAGATAACAGTTTTGATTGTTTTTTTTTTGGCGAAACATTATATTCATATTAATAATAACTGGTTCAAAAACAACTCCCGCAGAAAAGAACCAGAAAATAAAAACTCTAGTCATTGCCTGATACAAAAAGGATGCAGAAGAAGAAATGTTGCATCAAGAGAGAGTATCTATCAACACTAATGAATATTGTCCTTGTGATTCCCAAATCAAGAATATTGTGATTAGAAAGAGCCCAAAACTCAATATGAATACAATTCATTGTTTGGTGTCAGAGACAAGACCAAGAGCCAAGCCAAAAATTATCATAAAAGTTTCCATTATTGATCTTTATCCAAAACTTCAATTGAGACCTTGATATTAGAAAGCCATCTAATGCAAGTGCAATCCAAGACCCTGAACTGCATACAATATCTCAAAAGAACAAGTGAGATCCATAAAAGTAAAAACATGTGAAATCGCAGAGAAGTCGTGATTTACTATCAAATAATATATGAGAAGGGCTCAACATTATTCTAAACATATTATTTTTTCATACTATTAACCAAGTTGGAGAAATCAACGAGGTTAAGTGGGGAAAGTAAAGAGTTAATATAAACCCCATCAGTACCCAAATTAGCCAAACAATCAGATAAAATGTTGTCTTCTCTATAAGTATGCATGATGTAACATTCAGAGATTGAATCAAGAAGAGACCATAATTGATACAATATATATTGTATGGACCAATTATATACATGACGTTTAATACACACATTAATAATAATTGTTTAATGATTATCTCATGCATCCAATCTCTTTGGAGGAGCTGGAGGAGGTGGTCTTTGGCATGCCTAAGGGGAAGGCTCCTGGTCCTGATGGCTTTCTAGTTGAATTCTTTCAGGAATTTTGGGACATCATTAATCATGATTTTTTGGAGGTGGTTAAGGAATCCTATGCTAGCAAGCAAATGCTTCGAGCTTTGAACTCTACATTCTTGACTCTTATTCCTAAGAGAGAGGGTGCTAATCAATTGGAGTTTTTTAGACCAATTGCCTTATGTAATGTGGTTTACAAAGTTATTACTAAGTTGATTGCTGAGAGAATGAAAAGGTGGCTTCCCATTATTATCTCAGAAGAACAAGGTGGTTTTGTTGTTGGCAGACAAATTTTGGATGGGGTGGTTATTGCTACTGAGGCTATTCACTCTATGGCTACTTCAAGGGAGAGAGCCATGTTTGTTAAGTTGGATATGGCTAAGGCCTACGATAGAGTTAAATGGAGCTTCCTAAGGAGTATTCTTTTTTTTTTTTGGATTTAGCTCTGACTGGGTGAGTTGGACTATGAGTTGTGTTACTTCTATCTCTTTTTCTGTTCTTATTAACGGTCAACCTTCTCAACTATTTGGTGCTTCTAGAGGCCTCCGCCAAGGTGACCCTCTCTCTCCATATCTATTCATCATCATGGTTGAAGGCTTGGGTAGATTCATTAAGCATCAGGTGTCCCAGAATTCTATTCAAGGTTGGCGGTGGGGTAATGGCTTACCTTCTCTTTCCCATCTTCAATTTGTTGATGATTCTGCTCTTGCCGGTCTTGCTAGGATCAAGGAAGCTGAAGCCTTTCGACATGCTTTGGATGTTTATTTGGTAGCTTCAGGCCAGAAAGTTAATGAGCACAAATCTTCCATTTACGTTTTTAACACTCCTGATTCTATTCAACACAGGATTGTTGGTATCCTACGGTTTCAGATTGGGTCACTTCCTTTGACTTATCTTGGCATTCTTGTTGCTGTTTCCAGGCAGCCACGTCTCTTTTGGCAAAATTTGATTACCAAGCTTCAGGATAAGGTAAATCATTGGACTCATAGATGGCTTTCTACTGCTGCCCAGGTTACTCTTCTTCAAGCTGTTATCCAAGCTCTTCCTACTTATAGAAGCATGGTTCAGGCTGCACCTATTTACTTTCTCAAGGAGTTTGATGCTCTTTCTCGACAATTCCTTTGGAGTGGTAATTTGCATAGTACTAAATGGAGCTTGGTTAATTGGGCAACTGTTTGTAGGCCTAAAAAGGAGGGTGGTCTTGGTCTTCGATCTGCTCTCTTGAGTAGTCAAGCTTTGGCTGCTAAACTTTATTGGCGATGGTGTTCTGGACAACATCAACTTTGGGCTCATATTATCACTCATAAATATTTTCATGGGGCTGATCCTTGCTCTGTTTCTGCACTTCCTCTTGAAGGTCGTGGCTCAATGGTTTGGCATACTTTGAAGACAGGTGCGATGTTGGTAAAGAGGGGTCTATTTTGGATATGTAAAGGAGGTTCTCAGGCTTTGTTTTGGTCTGATGCTTGGGATGGATTCCCTTCCATTTTATCCATATACCCTCATCTTCAGCCTCTTTGTGACTCTTTTCTTACCGCTGGATGCGATAAAGTGGCTCATTACAAGACTCCTTATCAGTTGGGACCTGTTGTTGGTTACAGATGGAAGCATTCTTTTGATTGGCCTCCTAGAGGTACAGACATGGATCGTCAGGAGCTTTCTCAAAATCTGGCCTCTAGAGAGTGTTCTTCTTTGCTTGGTTCAGAAGTTTTGGCTTGGGGCGGTACCTTGTCTAGTAAATATTATGTCTCTACTGGGTATCAGGAGATAACTAGACAATTATTTGGGGATGCTGAGGTCCCTTGGTGGAAGCAAGTTTGGAATAAAGTTTCTTGGTCCAAGTGCAATTTTTTCATGTGGCTAGTGGCTCACAACCGTTGTCTTACCTGGGATAATCTTTGTAAACGTGGATTTCAGGGCCCCTCTTATTGTGTTTTGTGTGGTAATGGAGAGGAGTCTGTCTCCCATCTGTTCTTCTATTGCTCCTATTCTACTCAGATATGGCACCTTTGGTGGAGCGCTTGGGGTTGCTCTTGTCGGCATGCTTCATCTTTGCCTGAGTTCTGGGCTCGCTTGGGTAGTGCTCCCTCCAAGTCTTCTTCTCTCCATGCTACTTGGATTGCTGGCCCATCTTTCATGCTTTGGCATATCTAGTTGGAGAGGAATCGTCGCATATTCCAAAATTTTCGGTTTGGTATTTTGCATCTTTGGTGGAAAATATCACATTCTCTTCAGGAAACTATTCTTGTGAAGTGTGAGCTTGATGGGGGTATGGATCCGGTTGATCTTGCTATCTATAATCGCCTCAATTTTCATCTTTAGGATGGGGCTGCAGCTCATAGGTTTCCTTCTATGTCCAAGTAGCTTCACCATCAGAGGAAGGGTCGGGTTAACTGGGATGGGCACTGGACTCCTCCTCCCCCTGGAGTTCTGAAAATTAACACTGATGGTTCTTCTCGTGGGAATCCTGACCTTGCTGGTATTGGCAAAGTGGCTCGTTGTAGTTCTGGGGATGTTAAATTTTTCGTCTCAGTTCATAAGGGTGATTATACTAACAATCTCATGGAAGCTCAGGCTATTTTATATGTTGTGGAACAGTGTTGCTTGCGGGGATGGAGTAAGATTATCTGTGAGTCTGATTCCCAGGTGGTGGTGAACATGCTTTCTTCGCAAGAGCTTGAGGATGTTAGTTGGCAGCTGGCCACTGTTGTTAAGTAGATTATTCTCTTCTCTACCTCTTTTCAGTTCATTAGGTTCACATATATTCCTCGTGAATGGAATAGAACTGCTGATTGTTTAGCCAAATGGGCTTCTAGTCATGATTCGGGTTGGAATATTAGGGATAGGAGGCAACTTTCCTTTGAGATGGTGCAAGAATTTGATGATCTTGTTGCTCAGGATCGAGCTCCTTATTGAGCTCTCCTTGTTGTATTCCTTTCTGTCTTAATAAATTTTTACCCCTCTTTTCATTGTAACATAGATATAGATAGTGATTTTGCAAGTTCCAAACCAAAAAGTGAGGCCAAGGCTTCGGCTTTGTTATTAGTACATGGAGGGAGAGGAGATGATTTTGCTGCAATCACGTGACCTTAAAAGTCTCTAATGACTATGTCATATCTAGAGTTGGTTGGATTTCCTCTAGAGGCCCCATCAAAATTGAATTTAAAATAACCCTCACTTGGAGGAATCCACTTGGTTTGTACTCGGATAAGAGGAATTTTGGATGGACACCATGGAGCAGGAAGATCAAGAAAAAGTAAACCCTTCCACCGATGAATAACATAGCCATCTCAAGGAGAAACAACATGTTTACCCTTATATTTACTTACTGAAGCATTAACATGCTCAACAATTGATCTCTCTAATCCTTCTAGAAATTGAGGGATTGGAGATGATGTCTATGTAAGAATTTTATTGTTTCTTTCCCACCAAATTGTCTAGACTACAGATGCAAGGATGGACTTCCAAAGACATGAAACATTGATTCAGAATATAAGATTGGTCATGCCTGGAATAAATCCTACATAGAGTTAGATAATGGCATATGGAAACTAAACTTATTAAGAACAAAATGCCAACAATCTTAAACAATTTTGATTATTTTAAACAGAACTAAACCAATTTTTGGATTCATCTTCATACCATACAAATGTGTTCAGATTTCCAAATAAGTATATGGGTAAAAGTTCATCAATCGATTTTTCATTCTGCAACCAAAATGTAAATAGACAATCTCATTTCCCTCATGATTATTAAAAGAAATAAGAGACAATAAGTTAGAAAGGGTAAACAGTTAAATAAAAATGCAAACTCCCAAAACATGGCAATCTAGTTTCCTCCATTACTCCCAAACGAATCTCATGAAATACATCATTACAAGAACTCCCAAAATATTTCACCCCATCATTTACCAAGAATCGTCTTTTATGAAAATCTCAAAACCCCAAAGAACATCGATCATGGATGATTGTATATGCTCTGTACATGGAAGAGAAAGCAAGACTTGATTCTATACATGCAGTTTTTGAATAGAAAATATTTGGAAAAAGAGTGTAAATATATATTCAATGTCAAGAATAAAACATTCAATGTTCAAAGGAAGTTGCAGCGTTGCTAGCTTGGAAACTGAAAATCATATTTTGATTTTTTTAGCTTTACCTCTTTTGGGATAGTGTCAATAACTCTAGTATATCCTCTCTTAAATGTTAAAATATATAAGAAATAAAGGGCAGTGTATACCATAAATAAATTCTCCATATCTAATTCCTCTTATTGTTTGGAATTTTTAAAAAAAATTGTAGATCAATCAGACATTGAATAAAATAATTTATTTTTATAAATGAAGTCCAAACAGAAGGCATCAAATTAAGAGTTAAAAAATATAAATTATAGTCATAATAAAAAATACAGAGGATAGCTATCAATGTGAAGGAAAAAATCATAAAAAATTAGCAAAGATTCACTATGGAAAAATCTAATAAATAGTGTTTCAATGTATTATCGAAAAATTAAAAACTAGAGAAGGGCATACAACTTCTCAAGGAATAAATGTAACTTCCAAGAGAAAAGCTCCCACACAAACCCTACCGACTTAACTATATAACATAAATGAGGAATTTCCTTTAAGTAATTACAAGAACCTGGGAGAGAAGATTATGATTGTGACTTTGTACATTATGGAAGGTTTGTATCTTTATCATCTTTCAAAGAGAGGAAGAACATTATTAAAACCTTACCTCCTATCGACTAAACTTTATTCTATCATACTTCCTTTCAAAAGTGTCCCGACCCTACATGAGAGGTGCAAATAGTGGTCTAGATCTAATTATCATCCAAGTTTGGTGTTCAGAACCTACATCATTCCTAGTCAGTTACACCACCCAAGTGCCTCTCTCACAAGTGCAACATTTTTTGCTAGACATATATGTTTTGTTCATGTGATTAACACTTACATTCTTCTTCCACTGCACATTCTTGGCCAAGGTTTATAAATACACCAGCACTATGTTGTGCTATTAGATTCACCACCCTTAATTTATAATTGAGTCTAGTTGACTACCTTGGTATTTGACTCATCTCAAATTAATTATCTTTATTTGCTAGTAATAATGGTCTATTGACCTTAATGGTTGATGATCCTTACCTATGACAATCATTTAGTTTCCTTCCCTAAGAATGTGAATGGCTAACCTTTCTTTTCGTAACATGAATATGATTTGATATATATTTCTTGTTGTTATGTTTCAACTAGCATTATCTCTAGGTTAAGACTAATGCAACATTTGAATTCTAACATAATAACAACATAATTTAATTATTTAGATAAATGTTCTTCCTTATCATGCATATTTCTAACTCTTTGATTCATGTAGATGCTTGCCTTTTCAATTTGTTATTCATTTATACTTACTAGAAGGCTTGTTCGAATTGTTAAAGTAACAAGATATAATTTTCTTATTGATGACATGTTGTCATAATTGTATATTGATCTACTATTGCCAAAATGGGGATTTCATCCATAACTTAGAATAATTAGATAGTCTTGAGAAAATTAAGATTCACATCGAAGATAGATGTACTTCTACTTTCTTCATATGCAAATTTACTAAAATGGAAATGAATATGTATGTAGATATTATTGAATGATAAAGACTATGGATAAGTATCAAAACCTTAATTATCCAAATTAAGTAATTGGCAATTATGCATTATATAACAATGGGTTGCATATTTTTTGTACAAGTATTGATTGAGATGGATGGTAGCGTATGAAGGTGTTACAACTCTATGCAATTAAATTAATCAATGCCATCAATCAACATCACACTCTTCCATGCATATTCATAGACTAGTATGTGTGATAATGGTTCTATTGCATTTCATTCTCAAGACATGGAACACTAATGCTAATGTAGATTCATAAACTAATATGCATGATAATAATTTTGTTTCTCTTAATTCTCAAATTTGAAACATGAATAACTAGTGCTAATGCAAAATAAAAAAATTGGTATGCATGATAGTATTTATGTTTCTCTCTATTCTCATATTCAAAACATAGATTACCAATGCTAATGTAGATTTGTAATGATTAAAGATCATTTGCTTGATTCACATGAATGATTCAATTTAGAAATAATAAGAAAGGGACAAATTGCCTGCATTTCAAATAATGCAAGGCTTGATATCACTGAAAAATAAATATTTTCCATTTATGATTTATCACACTCTAAACCAGGAGAG
Organism: Cupressus sempervirens; assembly: GCA_028749045.1. Classification (NCBI taxonomy): domain Eukaryota; kingdom Viridiplantae; phylum Streptophyta; class Pinopsida; order Cupressales; family Cupressaceae; genus Cupressus; species Cupressus sempervirens. The sequence continues at coordinate 753,841,009 of CM053789.1, read as the reverse complement.
GAGCCAACACCTTAACATGTTCTAATGGTTGTGATAGCAATTAAAATCTAATACTTACACTTGTTGATTTAATATCCAATATTTTTTACGACATTATACCAATAGTTTTGACTTTAAATTTGGTTTTGTTAAATAATGACTACCCATAATTGAATAAAATGTGCCTCTTATTCTAAAAAGAAACCAATTGTGTATCATTATTTAACAAAACCAATTGGCTATGGTGTCCAAAACAACACAAGTATGGGTGCCTCTAATGCACTCCGATTGGTTTCACTTTTTGTGTTGTTTTGGACAACATAGCCAAAAACACGTTAATATAACATCATATTTGATGACGTGGCATTGAAACCATACTTATATGCAAGGAGCTTTCCAAGTAAGTTATTATAAAAAATGGATGTGACTTGAAATTTCCATGTAGGATTTTGAGAAGTCAAAGTTAGAGTACTCAACTACTAGGTCATCTTCCCTATTACATGGAGCATTCATAGAAACATAACTTGATCCTCTAGCAAAATAGACGACTTGATTCAATTGGAATTATCGGAAATAATTTGATGTTCTTACAAAATGGAGAAACGTCCAAGATGATAAAATCCATATGGAATGATAGTGAATAGCTTTTTAATTGTGTATTTGTGAAAGGGAGAAGAAAAAAATAACTTCTAGTATATCTTTGTATACCACACCTCATGTAGGAAGAAGTAACTCCTATCTTTTTAATTATGTAGTTGCAATATAAAAATAAAAATAAAAAAATTATGTATATCTTTGTATACCCTACCTTGTGTAGGAAGAGGCAACTCCTTGTTACCTTGGTGGTAAGGAGTTACTCCTTGTCACCTCAAGGGGGGATGTTCAATCTAAGCCAATTCATGAGATAAGATAAAAAAATTGTGACTTTTAATCATTAGTTTGATATGCACTTTATTGTCATTTTTATAAATATATTCTTTTGTATGTATTTATGTACATATGTATGCATGTTTATCTAAGCTTGGTTCACAATTTTATTTAAATTGCACACACATGGCATTATGTACTTAGCAAGTGTGTGTGTGTGTGTGGAGAGAGAGAGAGAGAGAGAGAGAGAGAGAAGGAAGTTATTCCATTGAAAATCAATAGAATAAAAAGAGTTACTGAGATGATTAATTCATTTCTTTATTTACATGAGGATTAAATTCTTTTTGTAGATTTTTTAATCATTTCAATTTAATAATGAACAAGCTTCTCCTATTCCTACACTAAAAACTAGTAAATAGCAACCATATCTTTAACACAAAAATTAGGTGACTAGGTGACCATATGACCAAGATTACTTATCTACGGGTTCCAACTAAGATATAAGTTTAACATTTTCTATAACGCCCTGCCAAGGGATCCAAAAGAAATAACCTAAAGTTTGACTAAGTTTGATGGTATTTTTTTTTTAAAACATGAAAGATACACCATTCACACCAAACACATAATAGTGGAAGCAATAACATATATAACAGGTTACATTCCTTAAAGATCCCATGACGTTGAATCACATTTAAATCTAATCTAACACTAAGTCCATCAAATGCCACATCCATATTAAAGAATAATGAAAAGTCCAAAGTCTATTTAATATACATTTGTTTCCGAATGCCTCTTGGAAAATTAATTTGAAATGCTCATTCATCCACTGTACATGTCACAAGGTATGAAAGGCTTAAAAGAATATACATATAGACATACATCATCCTCCACGAATCCATGATACAAAGTACAGTAAAACAAATGAAACCATCCACCATACATGATACATCCATCCATCGTAAAAGATATAAACATCCAACATGAAACACAACTATCCATCATAAAACATAACTGACTAAGTGTGTGGTTCCTCCCAACCATCAATAGCATCATTAGACCACCATGTGCCCTAGCCATCCCCCACTCGTAACATCACAAGTCACCAAGGAGATCATCGGTACTATAGTAATAGGGACGTCAATCCTAGACATGCTACAATATATGCATAAAGAAATCTAGCATACTATAATAAAGCATAAGATGATCCTACAAAGTAAATAACATCATCTATCACATGCTAATCATCAATATAAAGAAACATGTCACTAAATAACATCCATCATAATGATCCAAGAATAGAATGAAGGTAAATGCCTACCAAGAATGCCCCAGCCACGGTGTCTATGAATGGATCTCAAATGGTAAGAGTGAAAAAGCACTACCACCCGACCACGTGGAACCTAAATGGCCCACTCCCACCACGCTGAGGAGATAGTCTCAAGTCCCAATTAGGATATCAAATCACATAACATAGATACTCTCTAAGTCCAGGAATCCTAAAAGTATACTATCTCAAAGGTTCCAACATAGATCGACGTCTAGACCCAAAGGCACACAAGACACGTAAGAATCTACTATATAAGCGGGCAAGTGTCATTGCATGAATCATGTTCGGAGTTACTCGAGCAATCCCTTAGGAATCTTGGGTCCCTAATGATCCCTGCAACCACTAGTATCCTCTCATACTTATGAGGCATACTACGGAATGCAAGGTCATAACCAAGAGTTCTCTCTACTCCCATCCTAGTTTGTGCTAGCACTCGAGGCATGGGCGGGAACATACAATTAATCTTATTAGGTTCATTTACTCTCATTTAGTGTAAATCTTATCACTTATTAAAACAACTTACAATGAGTTACCCTAGCAGCCACTTAGGGCCCCGACCCCCATTGCAAGCCACTTCTTGACACTACATATAGATAACCAAACCTAAGCTCATGAAATCACAATCATAGAAAAATCACCTCAGTCCTATACAAGTGACTAGAAAGCATCATAAGTATAATCCACAATAATCACATCAGTTCTCCATGAGAAACTAAATAGCATCAAATGATAAATCACAATATCCATTGGTTCTCCAATGTGCAACCGGAAAGTATCCCACAATATACATTGGTTCTCAATGAGCAACCATAAAACATCCCAAAATAATACTGATCAAAGACTCCAAAATGGTCAAGTCAAAGATGTCACAACATGACATCATTAAGAACAAATCATCCAAAACATCTTAGTCCTCTCAAAGCGACTGGAAGGAAAATCAAATATAATTGACCGATGACTCAAAAATGGTTAAGTTAGGTATCTCATATACATACACCTCAGCTTCACACAAGAAGACTGGAAATAATAACAAGTAGTAAATACAACCATATCATAGAGAAAACCATCACATTACCATGGTTGAGTAAAAAGAACGAGATCAAATCAACATGACAACACAATCACATAACCCCCAAGCCTCTGGTAAACATCTTAAACTGGTCAACACTCTAGGACCACCCAAACCCTAAACATAACCAATACATAGAAAACATCATAGTTTCACAGTAGGTTTGATTTGAAAACACATAGTTTGAGTTAAACAATAAGGTTTCAGTTTTTAGTGTTTGTGTTCAAGTAATTTGTCTTATAGTTCAATTTGATTGATAATATACTATTGAGTTAATGTGAGGTTTCCATTTCTAGTTGAACGTATGTTTTAAATAGATAGAACCCATAGTTTACCCTTACAAATTATCCCATTCCTATATCCAAATGAAATGCACAATTACCCCTAATTGATTTCAAGTCAAAGTCCTAAAACAATCTAAGGGTAATAATTAAATTATTAATAATACTTGTTGATCTTTAATTATAATAATCTACGCTTTCATTAAAATCAGTATTATAATATTAAACTTATTTAAATAAATTCCCTTATTAATTAATCTTAATTAAATCAAACTTTAATTAAATTAATTAATAATAAATAAAAGAACTATATTACATTTATTAATAATTTATAAAATTATTAATAAATAATAATATAAATTCAATATAATTTAAAAATTAATATAATTTAAAAAAATTAATATAATTACAATTAAATAATAATTATATTAATAAAACAATTTTTTAAAAACTTTTTAAAAAATAAAATACAAATTAAAAAGGTGTGTTTAAAGGCCCGCCAGCCTACCACTGATTGTGGCTAGCACAACTCTCTGTTGTTGCCGTAGTAGAGTACACTGCGACAGTAGTTGTACCTATTGTGTCAACAACAGAGTACATTGCGGCAGCGATAACATAAAGAGGGGGGGTGCGTGGGATATTCCCCACCCCACCCATATTTTTTTTAATTTTTTTTTTTAAATTAATTTCTTTTTTTTAGATATATGTTATTAATGTTTCTTTTAATATATATATATATATATATATTTATTTATTTAAATGCGTTTTATTATAAATTACATTGCAATTTGAATTACAAAATAAATATGATTCTAATTTTATATATATATATATATATATATATATATATATATATATATATATAATTACAATTTTAATCTTATAGGGAAAATAGGTTTTATCCATTCAAATTTCTAATATGAAATTTTCTTTTTATTTCAAACCCTTCCTGAATCAAATTATAAGTTTCTTTAATCTACAAAATGAGGGTTTTCGATTACATTACTGATCACCATGTGTGCAGAAGATAATGTCATGTTTTTCAATAATTTACAACATTGAAATATTCACAGTTCATCGCAAAGAAATTTGGATTTGCAATCCACAATCACGAAGAAGACAGAATTATTTAAATAACATAATTAACTGTGTGATTCAAAACATAAGAACCTACTTGGTTCTGATGCTAAAATTGCAACACCCAGAAGATTTGCAGGAGAATTCGCTTCTATCCAAGAACTTCTTTCTAACAGTCTTTCCCAAAATTTTCTTTTCCAAAATTTGCGTCCAAATTCGTCTCCAAATTCTTGTCCATCAAAATGAACCATCTAATTGTGATAAAGAGTTCTCTCCTTAAATCGGGGCACTGATTGTGCATTCACTCGGGAGAACTCCTTGCTCACAACCTTTAACTCCATATTAACTTTTTATTAATCTTTATCTTTTTCCTGTTTATGCACGTTAAATGAATTTTTAAAATAACTTTATTAAATTTTCACTTGGCTTCTCCTTTAAATAATTTATTAAATTAATCTCATGCACGCACTTAATGCAATCTAAAATCTTTTATTAAATAATTATATTTTCACTTTTTAAATTATTTTTGAAACTTAATTGATAAAATATTTATTAACTCAAATAGTAATAATATTTAGCATTTATTTAAAAATGAACTCTAAATATATTATTATCAAACTAACTAAATGTTATCACGTTCTAAATTTATACTTAAAACTTTTATCTCCAAAATTTAATTTTTTTTATTTATTAATTTCTCAATTAATTTAATATAATTAAATATTAAATATCATAATAATTTCTCATTAAATTAAATCATTAATTAATCTTTTAATTAGGCTTAATAAATAGAAAATACACCAAAGACTCATAAAACAACATATGAAAACCCATCATAGCAAAACACATACTAAATCAAACAAAAAGGGCTATAATCGTGAATTAACGTCATTCGATGCATTCGGAGGGTACTTGACTCAAATACTTGTCCTAATTATCAATTAGGACAATTGGCTTAAGGGTTTAGGATTTGGACTTAAGAATTTATCTCCCCTCTCTTACCATTGAGATAATGCGCTAGGGTACACTCATCTTGGCAATTCAGGGAAGTCGATACCTAGTACCTGCAACCTACATAAAATCCATGCATGTACATACACAATAATCTAAGCTAAACAAGCAATGGCAGGAAGTGGTGCATCATGTAGATCCTGACTAGCAAGTGACTACGACTCCCTTCCTTAACCACATCAGAAACACCATACATAAAGAAAACAGACACACACACCATACACATGCAGTATGGGGTAAGTGTTAGAATCTGAAAAGATTAATAACCCAGAAAACTAGTGCAAAGAGTAAATATCTAAACTATGAATGAAAATGATACAAAATCAAAATAGCATCATAGAGTTAGTCTCCAAGAGAGTAATGCAAATGCTGGAAGCAAAATAGCATTAAGAGGGTGCAAAAACAAGAGATCCAAATACAAGCCAGGTAGCATGCTTATATAGGCTAGGAAGAGGGAGGAGGTGGCAACACCAACCAATGAGGAGCAACCATCTATCGGACTAAAGATAGCAAAGTATCTTCCCAAGATAGCTAATGGATGCTCACATGTAGGAAGGTGACACCTCACAACCATTCACCTAATAAGACATGATTTATTAACCTAAGCGAGATTATTAAAAGTGTAGGAAAAAACTAGCAAAATAGGAAAAATAAAAAACTACACTAACACCCCCCCATAAGTGAAGCTTAGGTGGATGCTAACCTAGCAAAGCTATGAGAGCAGGAAAATGGGTCCCGACAACAAGGCCTGATCAGGTACCCAATACAAGAAAAAGAACTAGATGAAGGAAACTAAGCCTCCAATCTAGGAAATGTCCCAAAGAGAGGAACAAAAAAGAGCATGAAGCATCTCCGAAGCATGAAGCTGCAAACTTTGTCAAAATGCTGATCTGTAGAACCTCCATGGAAATAGAAGGCACAAACCATTAACCAAAGAAGCATATAACAACAAGTGAACCCCCCCATAATGATGAACAGGGAGAGGGGTGACAGGAACACTGAAATGCAATGCCAAAAACATCTGCAAGAAGAAGAATCAGGAACACCAATAGTGCAATAGAAGTACAAGCACATGATAAAGGGCGGTGTCACCGACACACTGCATGGGCTAATGTCATGGAAGAAAAATTCACTTGAAAAAGGTGGATGAGCACAAAATGGCAAAACATCATGACCCCCCATGGCACTTTATAACTAAGTGCGAGTACAAACAAACACAAGGTGTACAAGATTCCATATATGCAAAAGCAGGCACTTTATCTCAGTGCGTTTACAAAAAAAGGAATGCAACAGAATAGAAGCATACAATGCTCAAAAATTTGAAAGAAGAGTGAGCCAAAAGAACAGAAGAAGAGATTCCAGGACCTGTAGAATCCAAGTAATCTGCTAGAGTGCGAAAGTGCAAAACGCGAAGGAGAAAGAACCTGGAGCAGAATTTGGATAAAAGACCTCTGCAACTGAATAACTCATAGAACCAACTTTCCAGCGATATCTAGCGAGCCCAGAAAAGAGTCTGACTGAGCGAGATATGGCTCCCGAAAGGCAAAATAGAACATCTGGCTTTGACTGCCAAAATAGGCAACCAGACTGCAACAAAAATCAAAAACACATGTACCATCATCTCCGTCTTGAAACCAGCTTTTTGATGCATTTTTCAAATAAAAAAAATATGTCTGTATGCTCAAGTTACGGCGAAAAAACCAATAGGGCCTCCTCATGAAGATCATATGATAAAAGTGAAACTTGGGCACAATAATCAAGGAAAAAAATAGCACCACTGCGATCTACTCGAAAAATCATGCACTTTTAAAAAAAGAATTGCCTCGATATGAGGTCGTATGAGAAAGTTATGATCCTCTGAAGTTTCCAAAACGAGAACTGTGCATAGTCACAGCTGAGAATCTGCAATTTCTGAAGAATTCATGCATGAAAATAAAAAAAATAACTCCATTAATGGATAGAGCACAAAAAAATAGCCAAGTTCATAACAAGAATCATCAAAATTGGAGTTCGTATGAGCAAGAATGAGACATTTGAAAACTGCGTTCAAATCTGCGACTGCCAACGGAGAGGGGTATGGCTGTAGCTTTGCATGCTTGATTTTGCAAAATATACAGCTTGCATGCAAAATCTAAAAGATACCCAAATGATTTTTTGGGGCTACGAACAAAACCCAGAAAGCGTTTTTCTTGCTGATGTACAAAAGATGTTGTTGTAGTGTAAATCAAATGCCTTTAACAGTAAAAAACGGCTCCAAAAATTAAAAAACGACTCCAGCAACCAAAATATGACATGCAAATGTTGGATCAGCTTCCTAAGTCCATCAATGGCATGCTGGAACCTGCAATACTGATTGAAAACTCCAAATATGCAAGTTGGTTGTCAGATTTGAGATTAAAACCCCAGAGAAAAATAATTTTTGTCAAAACTTTTCTGATTCTTAGGATCATCCAAAGATGCAAGAGAAGAGCATACATCATTTTTCAAAAAACTACAATAAAGTTTATTTGCCCCCCCCCCAAATCTCTCAAATAAGGAAACTAAAATCTACTCTTGCACATAGAAAAGCTTTGATACCATGTTAGAATCTGAAAAGATTAATAACCCAGAAAACTAGTGCAAATAGTAAATATCTAAACTATGAATGCAAATGATACAAAATCAAAATAGCATCATAGAGTTAGTCTCCAAGAGAGTAATGCAAATGCTGGAAGCAAAATAGCATTAAGAGGGTGCAAAAACAAGAGATCCAAATACAAGCCAGGTAGCATGCTTATATAGGCTAGAAAGAGGGAGGAGGTGGCAACACCAACCAATGAGGAGCAACCATCTATCGGACTAAAGATAGCAAAGTATCTTCCCAAGATAGCTAATGGATGCTCACATGTAGGAAGGTGACACCTCACAACCATTCACCTAATAAGATATGCTTTATTAACCTAAGCAAAATTATTAAAAGTGTAGGAAAAAACTAGCAAAATAGGAAAAATAAAAAAACTACACTAATAGTAAGTATCCCTAAGTGAAACACATATTATAATCCATCTAACTTAAACATCATCAATAACTGAAATTACTAAATAATCATCATGCATACATGGAATGTAGAGTACCAAGTAATCTCATCATATAATCAACTAAGTCTGAAACAATATCTGAAAATCTGAAAGTAATGCTACTAAATATCAAGCATAAAATTTGCCTAAAAGAGTTTGGCAATGATAATTGAAATGCAACTTAGGGGCAAGCACTACATTTTCCCCATGTTTGCATCCTCTCTCTATGATGATACGCTCCTTCCCTTTAGTTAAGGGTGATCATTCTCTTGCATCCACTAACACGTGAGGTAGTTAGCTATACTACAAGTATGTTAAACGTATTTGCTAGCATAAATTATATATGTTCATCAATATACTTCAATATTCAAACAAATGCATTAATATTCACAAATATGCATAATAAACATATTTCAACATTAACCATACCTTTCTAGTTGAGCAATTAGAATAGTTATTTGAAAGATTCATAAATAAGAGATGCAACTTCATAAATAAGAGATGTAACAAAAAAAAAAACCTTGTGAATAATCATTAGGTCAATGATTGAATGACAGAAAAGCATTCATAAATGTTTACAAAATAACATCATATAAGTTTCTTAAAACATGTTTAGTGGCATGAAACAAATAAGGAATTTTTTGGAAGATTCCATCACCATCATTCATATATTGGTTTCATTGGACCTTGAATTTTGTGATCTTAGGGTTATATAAGTGGATCTTATGTACCTTGAGCGGCTTGATTGTGGTCCCACCCCTAGATCCTACACTTGCAATGAGTTTTAGACATTTTCTCAAAATCTCTATATATTTCTTCAAGTATGAAACATGGAAAAACATTATGTAACTAGGTAAGAGCTAGTGATAAAGAAAATATTTAGGCTACAAGGTTGATAACTTCTTGGACCTCAAATGGTCCCACATATCTAGGCCCCAATTTGGAATATTTCCCACATTTAATTGAACTCTTTCGGGGTTTAACTCTTAGGATCACTTTTTCTCCAACTTTAAATTATCAAGAAGTTCATTGAGCATCAATATACTTTTCTTTGATCAACTTGACATGATCCTCCATTTTTTAGAGCATCTAGAGAGCATGGGGATTATCCCATCTTCCATCTTTTTCCAATTGATAGGCATCTTGTGCCTTCGATATAAAGCTATGAATCATGCAATCTTGATGGTTGATTGATAGGGATGATTATAGGAAAACTCTACTAGTGTTAACCTCTCACTTACAATGTTGATCCACACAATACACAATCAATACATCCTTAATAAATTAGCTCACTATTTCTGTTTGACCATCTAACTTTGAATGATATGCTTAGCTTATATTCAGCTAAGTCCCCAAAGTTTAAAATAAGGTTTGCCAAAATCTAGATGTCATTTTTGCATCTCTATCTAATATGGTCTCCTCTACAATCCCATAGTGTTAGGAAAATTCTTGAACATGTTTTTGTGATACGGAAGTTGTGCCATGTGTTTGATTTCCCGATATAAAATGATTTTTTTTAGTCAATTTGTCCACCACTATTAATGTAGCATTACAACTATTTCTTGAAATTGGTAAATACTAGACAAAATCCACAAAATCCATGCTCGTGATCTATCACTTCTAGTCTAAAACAACATGCAATTGTAATGCTTGAGTTAAACATTGGTGTTTAGTATTTTCCCTCTAGCATTCAAGACAAGTTGCCAAAATCTAGCAACATCCCCTTCATTCCCTTCTATAAGTATAAGGTTTTAATATCAACTAATAGCTTGGTAACACCAAGGTGCCCTAAGTATGGTGTTAAATGGACCTCCTCTAAGACTATTTTCCTTAACTTTGAGGAGTTGGGTACATACATTCACTCTTAGTGCCTTAGAAAAAAATCTAGTTCGATATTGAGCCCTTCATATCTTAGGCAGTGTGAGTCAAATTGAAGAGCTTCTCAAACCTGATTGTAATATTCACCCTCTTTCATCTCATGAAGAACTTGTGTCCTAAAATCTAAGGAAAGAGTGTAAATAGCTCCAATAGGCTTACGAATTTTAGTATTCCCACCCTACCCATTAGTATCAATATAGATTATTTAAGTTCAAGTCTAGCGACAAAATCTCAACCTTTGAGGGTTAGAGAAATATCACCATTAATTTCATTAATAATACTATGATTTGTATGGATGTTAATTTGGAGGATAGCTTCCTCAAACATGTCATGTTTGGGGATCCTATTACAACATTTAATTGTCCTACTATAGTTTGAAGAAATGAATGTTTCCAACATTAATCTCGACCCTTGAGAAAATATTGAGGCTTTCAATAGAAAAGAAAACCACCTCTAAGAATATGAAAACATTTACATCAAGATAAACATAAAATTAAATAAGAAATGACATGAAAATTCTAAGACATTCTATACAAAATTTATAAAACAAAATCACATTTCATTCCCTCTCATTATTATATAAATATTAATAATAGTTTACAAATATAAGTCAAACAAACTTTTGAATTAACTTTTAACAAACAATAATATACACATGTCTTGTTTTGTAAAATGTAAACACACATTCAAACAAACTAAAATTGATTTAAAACTTTTTACCAATAATACAATGCATGAGTCTTTATAAAGATTAAGGTTTTTTTCAACTTTAAGATGGCCTTTTAACTAACCATTTGGTGTATCATATATTCCCCACATTTAGAGTGTGCATAATACACTTAGCTTGGTTGGAATAATATTTAAATTAAATCAAAGTCGATTCCTTGTAGGTGAGACTCACTACCCTTCACCAACCCCATTAAAAATGACATTTCAAGGTGTTCTCCATACCAAAAACATAACGTCCCACGCACTAAAATAATTGTTTTTAAAAAATTCATTTACTTTTTCAAAACATAAGTCCTCCAAAGCATTGGTTTAATTGGACGATGGGCACACCAACAATTTGGTGGGTGGGTGGATATACGTCACAAATGTTTTATAGTCATCAAAAGGTAGGTAGCAAACAAAGGGATAATGTAAAAAATGAAAAATATATTATATAAATATTGATCTTTTATATTATGGTTTTTACAATTGTAAAAAGTTTCAAAAAATAGAAATTGTTTTTAGTTTCAGTAATTGAGAATAAAAAATTGAAATGATTTGGTGATTTTAAAAATCTTTATGATCAAGTGAAATTTTAAGTAATTTATTTAATATTTTATTAAAAATATATTAATATAAATTAGAAGTTATTGGTTGATTTGAGGGTGAAGACTAGGAATATCAAATCTACTAAAATTACATAAAATTTTATTTCTATTTCTATTGAATTGTACTTATCAAACAATACCAATTAACAAAAGTAAACTTAATTTATTATATAACACTATGAAGAATTTATATACAAGAAATAAGCCAATTTTGAATAAATTGTAACAAATAAAGGAATTCTATATGAAATCAAGAGTAGTTTGTAAATCTTATAAAAGTTTAGTGCTCTTAGATATGAAAATCAAACTTGTTACTATTTAGTTGACATTCTTCATCCCATAGACTACTTTGATCTTATAAGTATTACTGTCATCTTTTATTCATTACTTTGATTTTATAAAATTATTATTATCTTTTATACATTCAATTTCAATCTAATACACCAAAATCACATAAAATTTGAAATCAATTTATTCACATTTCAATATTAAATTCTCATCTCATTGTTTTACTTTTCTTCTACCTCCCAAAACACTCATCCATTTAAACTGAATTTTATATAATTCTTTCAAGTTTGATTAATAAAGGGGTAAAAAAAAATGGTAATTGATATATAACTAATAATAGAAGAGTGCAAATAAATCAAATACCCTCAAAATCACTTACAAACTAAACCTAACCCAATCCTACCAAGTACAATTCCATAAAAAAATCAATGATTAAAAATCAAAATTTGACTTATTAAAACGAAACAAATATTGATGTCACCTACCCCCAAAAACTCTCCCCACCAATGCAAATCTAGGCCAGGTAGATCATTGGTTGTAGGTACTCCCTCCTCTGCCTATAAAAACAGAGGCCAATTGCATCTTCAATTGTGTGCTTCCTCATTCAAATCTGCTTCAACGTAAAAAATCAGTCTGCCAAAGGTAAGTCAAAATACTTCTGAATCACACACATTCATATGAGCTTCTCAAGAAATTTGAGAAGCCAGAACTCGAAAGCATTGCCAATTCCCACAATTTTACTCAGAACCCAATTCCGTTTCTCCCAAATTTCAATTCGATCCATTAATCAGACTGAAATTTGTCGAAGAACGCCATAGAAAACTCGCATTTGCTGTTTTCCCCAAATTTTTGATGTCATTTTCGAACTTTTTCTTTGTTTATAGTTAAGAGAACGACTAAATTGAGGTCTCAAATTTTCAAGTCTATCAGATGTATGATGTAGATTAGTACAAAAGCATGCAACTGTTAGTTTGTATCTGAATTGTGGAAAGCTGGTGTTGATGCAGATCGCCATGGAGACATTCTTGTTCACATCTGAGTCAGTGAACGAGGGGCACCCAGACAAACTCTGCGATCAGGTCTCTGATGCAGTTCTGGATGCGTGCCTGGAACAGGACCCCGACAGCAGAGTGGCCTGCGAGACATGCACCAAGACCAACATGGTCATGGTCTTTGGGGAAATCACCACCAAAGCCAATGTCGACTACGAGCAGATCGTGCGCAAGACCTGCAGAGAAATTGGGTTTGTTTCTGATGAAGTGGGTCTTGATGCGGACAAGTGCAGAGTGCTTGTGAACATCGAACAGCAGAGCCCTGACATTGCACAGGGCGTTCATGGCCATCTCACTAAGCGCCCTGAAGAGATCGGAGCAGGGGATCAGGGTCACATGTTCGGCTACGCCACCGATGAAACCCCTGAGCTCATGCCCCTCACCCATGTCTTGGCAACCAAATTGGGGGCTAAACTGACGGAGGTGAGGAAGAATGGGACATGTCCATGGCTGAGACCAGATGGGAAGACACAGGTGACAATTGAGTACAAGAACGAAAAGGGCGCCATGGTTCCCCTGAGAGTCCACACCGTCCTCATCTCTACTCAGCACGATGAGACTGTCACAAATGATCAGATTGCTGCAGATCTGAAGGAGCATGTGATAAAGCCAGTGATCCCATCAAAGTACATGGATGGGAACACCATATTCCATCTGAATCCCTCTGGGAGGTTTGTGATTGGGGGGCCACATGGAGATGCAGGGCTGACAGGGAGGAAGATAATAATAGACACATATGGAGGATGGGGAGCTCATGGAGGAGGGGCGTTCAGTGGGAAGGATCCAACGAAGGTGGACAGGAGTGGAGCATATGTAGTGAGGCAGGCTGCAAAGAGTGTTGTTGCTGCTGGTCTTGCGAGGAGGTGCATTGTTCAGGTGTCTTACGCCATTGGTGTCCCTGAGCCCCTCTCTGTCTTTGTTGATTCCTATGGCACTGGTAAGATCCCAGATAAGGAGATTCTGGAAATCATCAAGAACAGCTTTGATTTCAGGCCAGGAATGATTTCGATTAATCTGGATCTGAAGAGGGGTGGGAATGGAAGGTTCCAGAAGACTGCTGCTTATGGTCACTTTGGCAGGGATGACCCTGATTTCACATGGGAGATTGTCAAGCCTCTCAAGACCACCTCATCCTAAAGAGGGTCTTCTATTTCTGGTAGTGGATGTGAATAAGGGGTTTCTCTTGTAAATCAGGGAGGCCAGTTAAGGATTTGAGAGGAGGGTCATGTGCCCATCTGGTTGTGAAGATGTTGAAGCAAATTGTTGATGTTTGGGAGGTCGGTCCATGACAATCATGGGGTTACAAGTTGCCGCTATTCTTTTTGTTTTCTTTTTCTTAATATCATGTATTCGTAATTTTCAGTAATATTGTTTTTTTTAATAAAAGAAATGAGTATATTTGGGTTTATCAGTCTTATATTTTTCAATCATCAATATATTGAATGCATGTCATGATTCATATTGATTCCTAGGAGTATTATGAATTGCTATTGGATTCAATTATGTGGTTCTCAAGTCAAACTTATTGATCCATGTTTCATAAATAAGAGTATCACGGCTTCTTAAGAGTATTATGAATGGTTAGTAGGATTCAATTATGTGATTTTTAAGTTAAACTTATTGACCCATGTTTCATAAATAAGAGTATCATTGCTTCTTACAAGTATTATGAATGGTTATTAGGATTCAATTATGTGATTTTTAAGTTAAACTCATTGACCTATGTTTCGTAAATAAGAGTATCATTGCTTCTTAGGAGTATTATGTACTGCTATTAAGATTCAATTATGTGGTTTTCATATCAAACACATTGACCCATGTTTCCTAAATAAGAGTATCGTTGCTTCTTAGGAGTATTATGAATTAGGATTCAATTATGCGATTTTCAAGGCAAACTCATTGACCCATGTTTCACACATAACAATTTACATCAACCCATATCTCATGAATGAATCGAACACTAGTGCTCTCTTTACATATTTTTAGTATTTATTTTGTCGAATTATTCGAGAAAACAAAAAATAATCATAAAAATTTTGTTTGATGATAATACAGAGCATTATTCTTTCAAGAAAAAAACTAAAAGTTATTAATAAATTCATTAATATCAATGCTTGAGATAAAGTGATGTTATTCAATGTAATATTGGTATATTAAATTATTATTAAAATGAGATTAAATGCAAAATTATTAATTATTTAATAAGAAGCATACAAATCTTAATGTTTAGGTTTTGATTAGAGGTAATTACTTGAGGGGAGGTAGAGGTGGGATAGAGTAAGAAGAATTTGTCTTACATAACTTACAAAATAGTAGTCATATTCACCAATTTTCTATATTTGAGAAAGTTTAAGCTAGAGAGGTTTCTACAAATGCAATTTGAACAAGTTGATGCATAGAAACAAACTTACTATGTTTGTCTAAATTCAATGGAGATGTTTATACAAAGTCGACTCTTTATGTAACTTGGCACTAAATTTAAACCATAGGCTACAAACCAAGTCTATTCTTCTCCTCATCATCACACCAACTCTTTAGACAACAATAATGGAAATGAGAGGCTAGTGCTTTCTACTTGTACGAATTAAATGTGTTTGGTGTCATTGATTTTCCTTGCATTCAATTTATTATTGTATCGCATAATTTTCTCCCAAGATAGGATAACAATATTTGGGTAGTTGTTTACTTCGATATGTTGTACATGTGGCTATTACATTCCTTGTTAAGTGGAGATCGACTACACATGTGATCATATTTCTTATTTTCCCACATCAATTGTAGGTTCAATTTCTTGGTGGTGTGTAGTATGCAAACTCACCTCTTGTTGTCATATGCATAATCCAAGCAATCTTGTAGTATCACTTACTAAATTTTGATAGGAATCAAATTATCATGTCATAATGTTCTTCTAAATTATTTATGATTATTTCCTAGACAATCTTATAATGTCTATTTACAAAATAATATCTAATTATAAAACAAAATCCTTAGACAACATTCATTAGCATAATGTTAATGTCATAAACATTGTACACTTCAAGCCTATAATAAGAATAACAAGGGAATGTTCACCAAAGAACTAGAAAAAGTGTTATTTTCTCTCTAATTATTTATAAAATTGTCATGTTAGCTAGTGAATATGAGGTTGTGTAATGCCAACCCGTATGTTGCTTTTCTGTTCGGTTTGCCAATCTCTTTTAGGCCTATTTTATGTATGTGTTAGTTTTAGAGATATTGTATTCATAGTTATATGACATTATTTCATGACTTGGATTACATATATATCAGTAAATAATTACTTAGTTGATTATTGTTCACATATTATTTGATGATTATGGTTACTTGTGCATGAATAATGCTTTAATGATCGTTAGTTAGTAAATTAGGTTACTCTCATGATGATGTCGTAAGATATATCTATAAATGATGATTATTTTATATTCATAATGATGAATTATTATATATGAGCATGCGATGATTTGTGCACGAGATTTATTATGGTACTTACCCCATACTTGCATGTGTGTGTGTGTGTGTGTGTGTGTGTGTGTGTGTCTATTTTACTTTCTATCTAATGTGGTTAAGGGAGGGAGTCGTAGTCACCTACTAGTCGAGATCTACATGATGCACCACTCCCCTCCATTGCATATTTAACTTAGATATTTATTTTATGTGTATGCTCATTTTTTATGCAGGTTGCAAGTATCGGGCATTGACTTCCCTAAATTGTTGAGATGAGTGTGCCCTATTGCAATAACTCAATGGTAAGAATGGAAAGATGATGATCATATCCAACCCCAACCATAGCCTAAATACTTGTCCTATAAGGAGAACTCATATCTGATTGTCTACCATTTTAAAACATGTCAGTCTTTTTACATTGGTTTTCCTGATGCATTTCATGTGGTTTGACTTGCTTATTTATGATCTTTGGATTAATAATTGATATTTGAATTGTTAAATATATTTTTATCGATAATTCATTATAATGTTATTTGATTTAAAAAGAAAAAAATTCAAAATAAGACAATATTTAATTTGTTGAAACTATTTGAATCTATGGCTAATTTAAAAGATTTAATTTAAAGTTCTAAATTAAAAAATTAAATATTAAATATTATTTTAGTGTACACATAATTAATATTGTTTAAAATTAGAGTTGCATTTAAATAATGAACTCTAATTATCTTTATTGTTTAAATAATGAATAATTATTTTTAACATGGTTGCAATAAATAATAAAGTGGGAAAATAAGATAAAAGAATTTATTTAATTAAAAAGTGAGTTAAATATGCATGAAATGATTAATTAAATAAAATAATTATATTTTATTTTATTTGGTTGAGGGAGGGAGTTGTAGTCACCTGCTAGTTAGGATCTACACGATGTACCACTCCCCTCTATCACATGTTTAGCTTAGAAATATGTGTGTATGTACATGCTTGTCTTTCATGTAGGTATCAGGCATCAACTTCCCTGAATTGCTAGGATGAGCATGCCCTATCACCATAACTCAATAGTAAGAATGAGAAGATTATGATTAGATCCAATCCCAACCATAGCCTAAATGCTTCTCCTCAAAGAGGACTTGTATTTGACTATCTACCCTTTTTAAACCTATGAGTCTTTCTGTGCATGTGTTGTTTGACATTCACTTTGGTTTTCCTTAATCATTTCATTCAGTTTGACTTTGTAGTTTGCTTAGTATAATGCTTAATTATGATTTTTTGATTTATCATTGATATTTGGATAATTTAAATTTTTAATCGGTAATTGATTATAATATTATTTGATTTTAAAAAGGAAAAATATTGAAATAAAATGATATTTAATTCATTAAAATTGTTTGAATATATGACTAATTTAAAAGATTTAATTTAAAGTTCTAAATTAGAAAACTAAATAAATAAAATTTAAATATTAAATGTTATTTTAGTGCGAATATAATTAATATTGATTAAAATAAAGGCAAGAGCCTACAACATAATGGTAAATTGTGAGCCTCTTATCGAAGAGGTCTTGGGTTCAAATCTACCCGTGCTTAATAAATAATAATAATTAATAATAATACATAATAATTAATCTTGGCTTTGGCCTCTTACCAATGAAATATATATATATATATATATATTGATTAGAATAAAGTATTTTTGTATCATATTCTAATTAACCATAGTAATAATTCTCTGCTTTGCAAAATGTCAAAATTAGCAAATCCCCCGAAGGAATACTCATTCAAGCAAACTCATGGGAACAAATTTGCCTTTCTCCATCAAGTGAATCTATACTAGAAGAAGGATATAGGCATATTGCAAACACGAAATCAATTCAAAGTCCTCTCATCTAATCAGCAAGATCAACGAACCTACAAACCCAAAATAAAAAGCTTCAAAAACCTAATCCAACTCCATGCGGAACGAAACATAGTCATCCAAGAATGTCAACACAACAAAAATGAGGATGGATGACAAATCGCTCAAAACAAGAAAATGTGACAACAATGCTTGTCACCACAAAACAAAGAAGATGACATAGCTTAGAGATTACAGAGTCAAAAATATTTCTTTACCAAAACAAAATATTCAATTTTGGAAGAGCAAAATCCTAGATCAAGGAAAATCATCCACAAAAAGAAAACGGATCAACCTAAAGCAATTTCTGAGCCAAACAATATATCATTAGGCCCTTCATCAACCAATATACGAGTGCAAATCAGGAAATATGACCCTCAAGTACTCATCTCCAAAAATAATATAGGGAAGGGAACAATTCCTCCAGCAAAGGGGACATATATCCCCCACACTAGAAGAAAAATCAAGAAGCAATCAATCTAAGCAAAGGAAGGAGCCTTAATCTAGGGCATCCAGCCGAAATTAAGGAGAGTGATACTATAATTATCAGCAATACTCACAATGAAGCTAGATGGTTGGAATGTGCTGAGAAGGGTATTTATGTGCACTAGAATGAGCCAACAAAATTTAGAAGCAAGTTGGAACGTAATCTAGCCAAGAGATGGGGCAAGAAGAGACGACAAAGGAACATTAGTAGGAGAGCTTGGAAGGAGAAGGAAAGGAGGAAAATAGATGGATGAAAAACATAAGCTACTAGCACTCACTAGAAAAAATCAAAAAATGCAAGGATTACCAAATGGAAAAAGAGATAATAGAAGAAATGGAACTTAGCATTAAAAAAATGAATATGCTATCACATGAGATCCTATTACTACAAAATGATCTGATAGATCAAAGTATACTAGCAAAAGTCATCCACAAAGAGCATAAAGGAAAAAGGATATTAACATCAGATCTAGAGGAGTCATAAAAAAGTAGAAATAGCCAAACCAAAGATCTAGAAGAAGGGACATCAAAAGCTTAGGTTGAAAAACTAGGCATTACATAGATGGCACAAGAGAACTATAAAGAAAAGGAATCAGAGCAAGAAAGAAATTAAAAAGAAGCCCATAAATTGCAGATATTAGAACAAAAACTAAGTATCCCATTGGTAGACTCAACTCATTCGAGCAACATTACTATTAGGAAAAAAGAAAAAAAGAAGAGTTACAAATTTTGGCAGACTCCTAGCAATGGCAAGGACATGTTTGACCTAAATGAAGAAGGAAGAGGATTAGAAGCATAAGCAAGGAAAACAACCCCAGAAACAAAGCAAACAAATTTGCAAAATGAAGAGCAAACAATATGGAATGACTTTGGAGCTCTAGGGGATAGTCCCAACAGGGGAAATGGAATCAAAGAATTAAGAACAAAAGAAAAAGAGAAAATTTCAGAAGCAAAAGATTATCAAATAAATAAAATGATACTCAAAGAAATACTAACAGAAGATGTTCAGGCAAGAGAAGATTCAGATATAGCTGGAAATGTGATAAAAAAGAGAAAAAATTGGAAAATATAGGTATATCAATTAATTAGGAAGGACTAAAAACACCTAATTGTGGAAAACCCAAGCAGAAGAAAGGAAGGAAATCACTAAAGGAATTGAGGGAAGTTGTAGGACTGGTAAAGGAACAAACTAAGATCTTCAAAATTCTATAAGGTGGGAAGGGTAAGAGCCTTCCCAAGGAACAATGAAAATCACTACTTGGAATGCTAGGGGCCTAAATGCCTCTAGTAAGAAATTCTTATTAAAGCGCAATCTCACACTGTTTGACTCAGACTAAATTAAGTAAAGAAGAAGGCATAAAATTAATTCAGAAATTGGGAACATGGAAATCATAATTTAAACAATCACAAGGTGCCTTAGGTGAACTTGGAATCATATGGAACACTTAGAAAGTCAATATAGAAGACATATCTACCTACACTAACTGGATGGGAAGCAGAGTCATCAGTACAAAATCAAATATACAAATGACTGTAATAAGTTTCAACGGGCCTACTCGATCAATAAAGAAATTAATAGTCTAGAATGAAATCAATTCATTCATCAATACAAAACCA
This sequence comes from Cupressus sempervirens, assembly GCA_028749045.1. Lineage (NCBI taxonomy): Eukaryota > Viridiplantae > Streptophyta > Pinopsida > Cupressales > Cupressaceae > Cupressus > Cupressus sempervirens. Next base: position 753,820,353 of record CM053789.1, on the reverse strand, counting down.
AATGAGACCATCATCATAGGAGGAGACTTTAATGTTATATTAAAAAAAGAGGAAAAATATGTTGGGATAAGTTTAGTAACTAAAGCTATGGAAGATTTCAGAGAATGGATTGGGAAGAACACCCTAACAGACATCCCTACTAAAAAAAGTTTATATACTTGAAACAATAGAAGGAAAGGCTTTTGTTATATCACATAAAGACTGGACATATTCTTTCTAAAAGGATAGCTAAGCGACATAGATAGAGAGATCAATGCAAAAATACTACCAATGACAGGTTCAGATCACTTCCCCGTAAAAATGGAAATTAAAGATCAAGCTAAGCCAAGCAGGAACCCGTTTAAATGTGAAAAGATGTGGTTTATGGACAAAACATTCATGGAACAAATAAAAGGATGATGGCAAGAAGAACATTTCATGGGTTCAAAAATGTTTTGTTTTGTTTCAAAGTTTAAAAGAATAAAAGAAAAGATTCTAAAATGGAACAAAACACAATTTAAAAACATCTTTAAAGAAAAACTAGATATAGAAGAGAAATTAGATAAATTAAATAAAGAAATAATCATAAAAGGAATGAATAATGAAACTTATCTATTAAAAAAAGAGTACCTCCTAAAACAAGAAGAAATACTAGCAAAAGAAGAGATATACTGGAAGCAAAAATTCAGGGAAAAGTGGCTGTCAAAAGGAGATCATAATACAAAATTCTTCCACAATAGTACACTACATAATAGGACACATAATAATATATCAAAAATAAAAAATTTGCAAGGTGAGAAAACAGAAAACCCAGAGAAAATAGCAAAAATATTTGTTGACTATTTCAAAGATATTCTCAATAATTACGATACCTTAAACAGAATAGAACAAGAGGAAATGCTTAAATCTATTCCCAAGCTGGTTACAGAAGAAGACAATAAAGTCTTAAATAAGCCTTTTTCTCTTGAAGAAGTCAAAATGGCTCTATTCAATATTAACCTAGAATAAATCTCCTAGACCCGATGGATTCCGAGCATTCTTATTCCAAAAATGCTAGGACATCCTAGGAGAAGACTTATGGAAAGCATTGGAAGCTTCTAGGAATGGAGGATCCCTCTTATCAGAAATCAATCATATCTTCCTTACACTTATCCCTAAAAAAAGCATAAGTGCAGAACCAGGAGACTTTAGACCCATAGCTCTATGTAATACAATTTATAAAGTGTTCTCAAAAGCCTTAACCAACATCTCAAAAGATTTTACCCAAACTCATATCATAAGAATAGATAGGGTTTGTTCCAGGGAGATCCATCCTTGATGGTATCTCGATCATCCAAGAAACAATCCATTCTATAACCAAGAACAACAAAGCATGCATGTTATTAAACTAGACATCCAAAAAGCTTATGACAAAGTAAAAGCTTAGGACAAAGTAGAGTGGAGATTCTTATGTAAAACTCTCGAAGCCTTTGGGTTCTCAAAACAATGAATTAACATCATCTTTCAATGCATATCCATCCCAAAAATCTCCCTAATCATCAACTGACATAGGGAAGGGATGAAATAACTAGGGCCAAAGGCTCACCCAACTATCCAAACCACACTCCAAGAATTAACACAATAGAAGCGAACAAAAATAACATCAACCAAAGGAGGAAGAAGAGTGAAATACTTTTATTGATTCATCAAAATATCTTCATACATGCCTAGCTGTAAAGCCTTCTGGGTTATGGCCAATACAAATACATTCACATTTGAAGATCCAACAACAAATTCACACTTTCCAATTCCTCTTTGCAATCCTCTCCCAAAAACTTCCTAACTCTAAGCCTAAACACTCTATATATACTTGCCAAAATGACTTACAAATCATTCTAGAACATCACATAGGAGGAAGGCCGATCCAAAAACAATCTGGACACATCCCAAGAAAAGATCTTAACATAAATATTGCGATCAAAATAAATCCCCCAAGTCGGCTTGCATAAATCATGTCCAAATGCTAACACTCAGGATAAATAGGAAAACTCAGCACATGAAGGGTCACTCAACATACACTGGGTAACTCGGCACATGAAGGAACACTTGGTCAAGATCATTCTAGAACATTACATAAGAGGAAGGCGGACCCAACAACAGTTTGGAAACATCCCAAGAAAATATTTTAACATAAATATTGTGATTAAAATAAATTTCGCTAGTTGGCTTGCATAAATCACGTCCAAATGCTAACACTCAACATAAGTAGGAAAACTCAACACATGAAGGGTCACTCAACATACACTGGGTAACTTGGCACATGAAGGAACACTTGGTCAACACTAGATTGCTACAGCAACTTGGCACCAACTAAGTACTACAGTAACTCGACACCAAGTGCTATAGTAACTCGACACCAACTAAGTGCTACAGTAATTAGGCACCAAGTGCTATAGTAACTTGGTATCAACTAAGTGCTATAGTAACTCAGCACCAACTAGTGCTATAGTAACTCAGCATCAACCTGCAGAATGAACAAAAATGAGTAGGATAACAAGGAAACCCAGGATACTCCTGCATCAAACAACCTGGGTTGAAAGAAATGATTCTCCTGAATCATTGAGATGTCACAATCTGAGTTGAATCCAACTCAGATTGAGAAATCCATGAAGCATCTTCAATAGGCCTATTCTTCCACTTCACCAAATATTCATAGTAATCTTTTCCTCTTGTGCTCTTGCGAACTCTCTGATCCAATATTTGTTTAACTTCTTCAATCTACTTCTTAGGATAATCTTCTAATACAATAACTTCATCATCTGACTCGTGACACTTATACAAATCAGCAATATTAAATATAGGAGATATATCCATGTCATCAGGTAACTCAACTTCATAAGCATTACCACTGTCAAACTTCTTCATGATCTTACAAGGTCCAAATTTCTTCATCTTCAGCTTACTGTATATTCCCACAGGAAATCTTCCTTTCTTTAAATGAACCATCACCTCATCACCAACTTCAAAATCATGATGTCTTCTAGACTTATCAACATTCTCCTTATACTTTTGTTTACTTTGTTCCAACCTCAACTTCACTTCCTTATGCAAAGACTCTGTAAAATCAACAAATTCTTCTCTTGCAACACTTCTCTTTTCTTCACCAGCAACATCTCTCAAATTTGATATACCTCTAGGCTTCATTCTAGTAATAATCTCAAAAAAAAATTTCCTTGTGCTTCTATTTACAGAATTATTATATGCAAATTTAGCTTGTGCCAATACCATCTCCCAATCACTTGGCTTATTCCCAACTAAACATCTCAGCAAATTACCCAAGCTTCTATTCACAACCTATGTCTTTCCATCAGTTTGTGGATGGAATGTAGAACTAAACTTCAACTCAATATCCATCTTCTTCCAAAAATTCTTCCAAAAATAACCAACAAACTTACTATCTCTGTCAAAAATAATACTTCTAGGTAATCCATGCAATCTCACAATCTCTTTAAAGAAAAGTTTAGCAACATGATTTGCATCTGATGTCTTCTTAGTACATGGTATGAAATGAGCCATCTTAGAAAATCTATCCACTACAACAACTATGGAATCATACCCCTTCACTATCTTAGGCAATACAAGAACAAATTTCATACTGATGTTACTCCAAGGTTTCTCAGAAACAATAATAGGTGTATACAAACCAATATTTTGACTTACTCATTTTGCAATTTGACAAACTCCACGACTCTTTACAAATTTTTGAACATCCTTATACATTTGTGGCCAATAATACTTCTCTTTCAGTAAACTCCATGTCTTATCATTTCCAAAATGTCCAACCAATCCACCACAATACTTTTCCTTAATCAGATTCAACCTCATAGAACTTCTAGGAATATACAACTGAATGCCTTTGAACAACATGCCTTCTTGAATGAAATAATCATCATACTTACTTATGTGATCTGTCAGATTTGGTGCTCTGCACTCTCTCCACACCTCAGAAAAATTAGGATCAACATCATACAACCACTAGTACATTTGCACTTATTTTTTGACCAAAGGCATGATTTCCTTTATTTTTTGATTTCCATCCTTGTATTGGTCAAAAATTTCCTAAGTATTCTCAAGTTGGTAAAAATTTTGACCAACTTGGGTCATAACCTTAATATGCTAAAAGTATAATATAATAGTATTGGTCAAAAAGTATATTAATATTTAATCTTTATTCGTGCGGGCTTATTGTCGTATCGTTATTTTACTCTTGCATATAAGGGTATCATGGAAATTTGCAGGTATTGGGGCATCAAGGGTAACAAACAACTGATTCCTGTATGTCGTCCTGCTACTGATTCAATGAGGTCTCCCTCGAGTCCTTCTGTTAGAGTAATAATGAGCTCTATGGAGCAACACCCATCTCAGAGCTTTTACAAATTGCTTGGTATATTTGGCGATGTGGGGTTAGATGATATCAAGCAGGCATATCGGTAGCTAGCTAGAAAGTATCATCTTGATATGTGTCCTCCTAAGCATGTCTAGAGGAGTAACAAGAAGGTTTATTGAAGTGCAAGAGGCTTATGAGACTCTCTTTGATCCTAGGAGGAAGAATTAATATGATAGTCATCTTGCAATGGGGTTTTCCTCTGGAGCTTCTAGAAACAAGTGCATTTTTAAAACAAATTTTCTTGGAGAATTCCCACAAGAGGTAAGAGCATTGAGAAAACAAATTTTATTTTGTTTGATGACTTTTTCATTTTTAAAACCTTCATGCTACTATTGAAGCATTTTCTATGGTATGTGTTGATGTATATTTAATGGGTATGTCTAAATTTGTGTGATCTATGGGTAACATTCTAGTTTTGTGATGTATTTGTGTATATTCAATGAGTATAGGCACACTAGCTTACTTTCTGGTTTTGTGATGCATTGATATATATGCAAAGTGGCATTTGTATGCCTGAAATGTTGTATTATAGGCTACAGTAAACATTCTGATTCAATGAGTGTTTGCAAATTAGTTTTATGCCTCAATTTGTGTGTTTTATACTTCAAATTCTAGTTTTGTGATGTGTTGATATATATTCAATAAGTACATATGAAAACTAGCACTTTTCATGTATGGATTTGTGTGTTATACAACTAAAATTTGTGGTCTTGTGATGTGCTAATAAATATTCAATGGACATATGCAAGTTATCATTTTTATTTGTAGTTTCTAGATTAGATTGTGTGTATTTTTAACATCAAAGTTTTAGAAAGAGATGTGTAATAGAAGAGATCCATCATTTTTATGTCTAGTAGTCTGAATTTGTGATGTGTTACTATATATTTAATGGGTATAAGTGTATTAGCATTTTTATGTTTCAATTTCTGTGATCTATAGTTTCCACAAGAGGTAAGGACATTGAGAAAATGAATTTTTTTTTGTTTGATGACCTTTTCATTTTTAAAACCTACTTAAGCTAAAGACATTTTCATATTTTTGGTTTAAAAAACCATTCAAGTAGAGCCAATGGAATGGTTTATTACTTCTGCCCTTGTGTTCCTACTAGTTTTTTGTGACAATTATCTATCAATTCTAATTGCATATTTCAAGAAAATTCAATGTACTTACTCATTTTGGTTGCTTTAGACACCTAAATTCTCATTCAAGTAGATTTAATGAATATCGATTCTCTTTTTCTATTTTTCACTCCTAAAATCTCAATCAAGTAGATTCAATAAAAACTCTCTCTCTTTGGAGTGGTCACAAGAGTGAAAATAAAATTTTTCTTTCTGATCATTTGGATCCACTCAATCAAAGCCGGTGATTTCTTGATTGTTTATTTTCTTTAAAATCTATATGAGCCGAGTTGATGATGACAGGGTTATTACCATTTGATGCATTGAAGTTGCAATTTTTGGTTATTAAGATTTCAACTTTGTGAAGGTTTTCTTATGTTGGGGATTGAGATTTGGGGATCAAATTTGTAAAAGAATGCATGTTTTAGGGGTCAAGATCTGTGTTGTTCTATGCTTTGTCTGGTTAAGTAATCAAAATTGATGTTTTTGTTTTGATCTCCAACCATAACTATGTCAAATGAGTTAACTTGTGTTGGTGTTTGATTATCTGATATTTGAAGCTCTGAGTTTATAAATCAACTTGATACCTACTTGCAATGAGTGATTGGGAAATAATGCTTTAGATTTGGAAATGATTGAAATGATCATAAGAACAATTGTTGGAATAATATATGGAACTGGTAAAGAATGTCCTCAATCATTGTTTTGTCATTGATGTCAAACTTGCTACTTGCAGGGATGACAATTGCTTTAGTGATCCAAATACTATCAATTAGTTGATTGTCAAGGTGGAGGCAATCAATAAGATGTAACTAGAACACCTAGAGAAAGGTTGAAGTTATGATGTTGTAATGAAGTACAAGGATCAGTCCAGCCATTAATGAAATAGTGTATTGGATGACATACTAAAAGATACAAAGAATGAGCACACTGAAACATATCAAAGATCTAAGGTTTTAGCTAAGTCTTTAGTAAAGCTCAAACTAAGTTTATTAGAGAGAAGGTGCCGAGCAAGCTAGTAAGAGCTGAGAAAATTCCTAGTTAAGTGCCGAGTAAGTTCAAGTGCCGAGAAAAACCAAGTGCTGAGCAGAATCAAGTGCCGAGTAAGTTCAAGTGCCGAGCAAAACCAAGTGCCGAGCAGAATCAAGTGCCGAGTAAGTTCAAGTGCTGAGAAAAACCAAGTGCCAAGCAGAATCAAGTGCCAAGAAAAACCAAGTGCCGAGGAGGTATAGGTGCCGAGTAACACAGAGGTGCTGAGCACCAGTAACTCAATAATGCCAAGTAACACAGAGGTACCAAGCACCAGTAACTCAATAATGCCAAGTTGCTGCATTATTTAGAAAATCAAAGATTCGTCAGATCTAAGCCGATAAAGTTGTTATCTAGAAATCTGTGAATTAAAAAGAAGATAAGAATGATGAATTGGTGGCATAGAACACCATGCAGAACATTTTTTTTTAAGATACAACTGGCGAAGTTTCAAGAAGAAAACAAGATATGGGGTAGATACATTGTATCCTACCTAATCCATTTTGAAACCCTAAAATTGGAGAGGGAGATTTGAGCGGCAAAGGCAAATCAGACTTGTATATAAGAAGACATAAGTTAATAAAATAAAAAAAGTGTGGAATAGAGAGGGGATAGTGAGAGAGAGAACCGTGGTCAAGCATAAAAGCATGAAATGCTAAAGAATGTGCTAAGGGGAAGATAACACAGGAACTCTGTTTAGATAGATGACCACAAGCATGATTGCATTGACAAAATGAGTAAGAAGACTCAAGGAGACGAAGCTTGAAAGGGAGACAAGCAGTCAGAGTTGAAGTAATTGAAGCCAAGCATAAGGATTGAATTGAAAGAGTGATCTGAAATCTGCAAAGTATGTTGTAAGTTATGTCAGATCAAAAGACCATTATCGTTACTTTCTAGCAACTGTAACAGTAAGATAAATCCTATGGACTTAGGTTGGTTTAACAACCATTAGATAAATCCTTTAACAGAGTGACATTCCAAGTGGATGTTCTAAAGACCTTTAATCAGGCCCATTCCTAACAGTTTGATGAAATCCTCTAACAAGGTCACATTTAACAGTGTGTTGTAAGCCTTTAATAGGGCATCACTTCAGAAGAGTGAGAATCAAGTAGCATGTTACTGGTGGTTTTTCCCAAATTGGGTTTCCACATAAATCATTGTGTCATGTGTTGATCTTGAATGTTTTATCTTTGCATGTTGATTTACAGTAATTTTCTTATATGACTGATTTAAGTTTGAACAGATGAAAAGGGTATTAATAGGGCATTGGAACCTTGAATAACTGATTCACCCCCCCCCCCCCTCTTAGTTATTCTAAAGAATTCTAACAATTGGTATCAGAGCCTGACTGCTGATTCAGTTTAAAGGGACTACTATCAAAAAATATCAAAATGCCAAAGAGAGAAGTTCCCAAGCTCAACAAAGACAACTTTGTTGCATGGAAAAGTTTGATGAAGCTACATCTTGGATCCATAGGAGATTATGCCCAAAATTCAATTTTCACTGAACATGTAGATCCAACAGGTGCTCCTACTGCCGAAGACATGAAAAACAAACAAGAACACAACCAGACAATGCTAGAAATTGCCTCTGCACTCAGCTATGCTGAATTTGATGATATCAAAGGATGTGACACTGCATTCAAAATGTGGAAAGCCCTATCAGACATCTATGGAGGAGATCAGAATGTACAAAGAGAAAAAAGAGAAAGTCTAAGAGGAAAATTTGATGACATGAAAATGGAAGAAAATGAGAATGTTGCTTAGTATGGTGCAAGAATAAAGGAAGTGGTAAGTGCAATAAGATGCTCGAATGGTCAACTAGATGAAGATACTATTAATAGTAAGTTCTTAAGAACCTTGCTCCCTATCTATGCTATTAGAGTATCAGCAATACAAGAGCTAAGATGTATACCAGGAAATAATCTAAGCTTTGAAGGTATAATAGGTAAACTCACTGCATTTGAGTTATCTAACTCTGACAACTAAAAACCTGAAAATGTTGAATTTGCTTTTAAGGCCAAGTTATCACTAAAAGATGCCGAATAGGTGAAATCAAGGAAAGGATGAAAAATGAAGTATGTATCTAGTGACAGTAGCACTGATGAGGAAGATGTGGAACAATTGGAAGCATTGCTCGCTAGAAGATTTCACAGGGGCAAAGGAAAATTCAAAGGTAAGATGCCTATCATTTGTTTCAATTGCAATGAAGTAGGTCATATTGCTACAAGATGTCCACAGAAAAAAGATTCCAAGGAAGGCAACAAATACAAGAACAAAAGAGATGATGACAAGAGAGACTACAAAGAAAAATGTAAGAAGTGTTATATTGTTGAAGAAAATTCTGATGACAATGATGATGAAGTTGTTTATGTAGCCATCAAGGATCAATCTGATGAAGAAGAAGCCACAGCACTGGTGACATGTATAAACAAGAATGACAGATGGATCATAGATAGTGGATGCTCACATCACATGACAGGAGACAAAAGTAAGTTTGTTAACTTTACTCAGTATGATGGAAATAGTGTTAGATTTGGTAATGATGCTCCATGTCAAATCAGAAGAAAAGGTTCCATTAAGCTCACAGACCAAATTTCATGTGACAATGCATACTATGTTGAAGGATTAAACTACAAATTACTGAGTGTCTCACAATTAGGCAATATAGGTTGCAAAGTGGAATTTGAAAACAAAACTGCAAAAATCTATGACAATGATGGTAAACTAATAGGAAAAGGAGATCAAACAAAGAGTAATTTGTTTTACCTTGATATGGATGATGCTTCTTGTCTATTTGCAAAATTTGAGGATGAATGGTTATGGCATAGAAGATTATGTCATGTCAACTTTGACAATCTAGTCAAAATCAGTAAAATGAAGAAAGTCAGAGGTCTACCAAAATTGAAGAAGCCTGATAATGTCATGTGTAAACAATGTCAGATAGGAAAGATGACAAATTCAAGTTTCAAAAGAAAAAACTATACATCTAAAGAGATACTTGAGTTAGTTCACACTGACTTATGTGGTCCAATGGAAATACAAAGCTATAGAGGAGATAAATACATAATGTTATTTGTTGATGACTATTCCAGGATGATGACTGTTATGTTCTTAAAACAAAAATTTGATGCTTTTCAAATGTTTAAGTGGTATGTGGCTAGAGTTGAAAAGGAAATTGGAAAAAGCTTGAAATGTCTAAGATCAGATAGAGGTGGTGAATTTACATCAAATGAATTCGAGATATTCTGTAATGACAATGGAATCAAAAGACAGACATCAGCTCCTAGAACTCCCCCACATAATGGAATTGTTGAAAGAAGAAACAGATTTGTAATTGACTGTGCCAGAACATTAATGATGGAAAAGAATGTTGCTCTAAAATACTGGAGAGAAGCTGTAAGTGTAGCTGTTCATACATTGAACCGAGTACAAGTCAAGAAAGGTACAAATACAACACCTTTTGAATTATGGTATGGTTACTCACCAAATGTAAAACATTTCAAAGTATTTGGTTGCAAATGTTTTATCCTTAAAGATGTTAGAAATGGAAAATTTGATGCAAAAAGTGATGAAGGTATATTTCTTGGTTACTCCACAAGAAGTAAGGCATATAAGTGTTTGAATGTTAACACTAACAAAATTGTGGAAAGTGCAAATGTAAATTTTGATGAGCACACAGAAGTCCAAGCTGAAGAACCAAAGAAAATGGAAGAATACAAAACCTTTGTATATTCTTATGAAGGAATGACTACTGATGAGGATGATGTCAATCAAATTGAAAGTCAACAACAAGTGTCAGTTTCAGCCGATTCACAACCAGTGAATGCTGAGTTGCATTCAAAAGCCGAGTTACAGAATGAAGAAAATGCACAATCCAATTCTGAAGACAGCATACATGATAAATAACAACCTAACAATGAAGAGCATAGTGATCCTGAATCCAAAAGATCAAACATGGAAACAAGGACAGAGCCAAGATTATCCAAATATGTAAAAAGACATCACCCTGCTGAACAAATAATTGGTGACAAAGATGCAAGACCAATGACAAGGAACAGACTAAGACATGAATCATGTCTGATCAGCAAATCTGAACCCAAGACAGTATACGGTGCATTACAAGATGGCGACTGGTATAAAGCTATGGAAGAAGAAATTGATCAAATAAGAAAAAATAAAACCTAGAGTTTGGTTCCCAGACCAACTGACAAGAATGTGATTGGCACCAAATGGGTATTTAGAAACAAACTAGACGAGAATGGTGAGATTACCAGAAATAAAGCTAGACTAGTATGCAAGGGTTATGCTCAAGAAGAAGGAATAGATTATGGAGAAACATTCGCTCCTATTGCTAGAATTGAAGGATTAAGAACTTTACTTGCATATGCTGCCTACAAAGATTTCAAAGGCTATCAGATGGATGTAAAATCTGCCTTCTTAAATGGTATACTAGAAGAAGAAGTCTACATTGAACAACCAGAAGGATTTTTTGATGAAAACAATAGGGATATGGTGTGTAAGTTACATAAAGCACTCTATGGTTTGAAACAAGCACCTAGAGCATGGTATGAGAGACTTCACAAGTATCTAGTGCAAATTGGATTTGAAAGAATTGATGATAATAGAAACATGTACATCAAAGCTGAAGAAGGTAAAGACATTATTGTATCTAAAATTTTTGTGGATGACATAGTATTTGGTGGTAAGGAAGTACTTTGCAAAGGCTTTGCTGACAAAATGAAACATGAATTTGAAATGTCTATGTTTGGAGAAATCAAATTTTTTTTTGGATTGCAAGTTCATCAACTCAAACATGGAATATTTATTACACAATCAAAATACATCAAAGAAATTCTTAAAACATTTGGATTGGAGGAATCCAAACTAGTCAGCACACCAACGGCCACAGGAAATAAGCTATCCAAAAATGATGAGTCAGCTGAAGTCAATCAAACAATGTACAAATCCATGATTGGAAAACTACAATATGTTGTACATAGTAGACCAGACATAGCATTAGCAGTTAGAATAGTGGTTAGATTCTCTACTAATCCTAAAGAAAATCATCTCATAGCAGTAAAAAGAATAATGAGATATCTCAAAGGGACTGATGATTTTGGTCTATACTACAAAAAGAATGGAAAATTTGAACTCAATGCATATATAGATGCAGACTGGGGAGGAAACATTGATGACAAACAAAGCACAAGTGGAGGTGCATTATTTCTAGGCAAAAGGTTGGTTACCTAGACTAGCAAGAAACAAACATGTATATCCCAGCCCACTGTAGAATCAGAATATGTGGCAGCTATAGTCAATTGTACAAACATTGTATGGCTCACACATCTATTGAATGGAATGAAAGAAGTAACAAAACTGGTGATATTGTATTGTGATAATACAAGTGCTGTAAACATATCCAAAAATCCAGTGATGCATGCAAAAACCAAGCATATTGCAATCAAGTATCATTATGTCAGAGAACTGGTATAAGACAAACAAGTGAAGTTGGAATACATTCACACAAAGGAACAAACTGTAGATATCTTCACCAAACCATTTCCCAAGGATGCCTATGAATATCTTAGAGGCAAGCTGGGGGTTATACCCCTAAGTCAAGCAGTTTAAGGTGACAAGAAAGCTGCCTTGCATCAACAGGAATAAATCATTGAAATATTAACAGGTTGATGCAAAGGATGACAGCAGGAACAGAAACTCCAAATCAATCACAAGCATGGTGATAGAGGGAGAAAGACAACAAGAAGCCAAAACTTATATTTTGCATGATAAAGATGCTACATCTTTGGCATTTATGTCAAAGAGGGAGAAATATGTAAAAAACTGATAAATGCAAAGAAAGAGGGAGATATATATGAAAGAGGGAGATATATGTGATAAGTAGTGAAAATGCAGCAAATCAATACAATCTTGGTGGTAACTAAATTGATTACTTGATCAGTTTGGTTTGCCATCAATGCCAAAGAGGGAGATTGTTGGAAATGATTGAAATGATCATAAGAACAATTGTTGGAATAATAAATGGAACTAGTAAAGAATGTCCTCAATCATTGTTTTTTCATTGATGTCAAACTTGCTACTTGCAGGGATGACAATTTCTTTAGTGATCCAAATACTATCAATTAGTTGATTGTCAAGGTGGAGGCAATCAATAAGATGTAACTAGAACACCTGGAGAAAGGTTGAAGTTATGATGTTGAAATGAAGTACAAGGATCAGTCAAGCCATTAATGAAACAGTGTATTGGATGACATACTAAAAGATACAAAGAATGAGCACACTGAAACATATCAAAGATCTAAGGTTTTAGCTAAGTCTTTTGTAAAGCTCAAACTAAGTTTATTAGCGAGAAGGTGCCGAGAAAGCTAGTCAGAGCCGAGAAAATTCCTAGTTAAGTGCCGAGCAAGTTCAAGTGCCGAGAAAAACCAAGTGCCGAGTAAGTTCAAGTGCCGAGCAGAACCAAGTGCCGAGCAGAATCAAGTGCCGAGTAAGTTCAAGTGCCGAGCAAAACCAAGTGCCGAGTAGAATCAAGTGCCGAGCAGAACCAAGTGCCGAGCAGGTATAGGTGCCGAGTAACACAGAGGTGCCGAGCACCAGTAACTCAATAATGTTGAGTAACATAGAGGTGTTGAGCACCAGTAACTCAATAATGCCGAGTTGCTGCATTATTTAGAAAATTGAAGATTCGTCAGATCTAAGCTGACAAAGTTGTTATCTAGAAATCTATGAATTAAAAGGAAGATAAGAATGATGAATTGGTGGCACAAAACACCATGTAGAATGTTTTTTTTAAAGATACAAATGGCAAAGTTTCAAGAAGAAAACAAGATATGGGGTAGATACATTGTATCCTACCTAATCCATTTTGAAACCCTAAAATTGGAGAGGGAGATTTGAGTGGCAAAGGCAAATCAGACTTGTATATAAGAAGACATAAGTTAATAAAAAAAAAAAGTGTGGAATAGAGAGGGGATAGTGAGAGAGAGAGTCGTGGTCAAGCATAAAAGCATGAAATGCTGAAGAATGTGCTAAGGGGAAGATAACACAGGAACTCTGTTTAGATAGATGACCACAAGCATGATTGCATTGACAAAATGAGTAGGAAGACTCAAGGAGACGAAGCTTGAAAGGGAGACAAGCAGTCGGAGTTGAAGTAATTGAAGCCAAGCATAAGGATTGAACTGAAAGAGTGATCTGAAATCTGCAAAGTATGTTGTAAGTTATGTCAGATCAAAAGACCATTATCGTTACTTTCTAGCAATTGTAACAGTAAGATAAATCCTATGGACTTAGGTTGGTTTAACAGCCATTAGATAAATCCTTTAACAGGGTGACATTCCAAGTGGATGTTCTAAAGACCTTTAATCAGGCCCATTCCTAATAGTTTGGTGAAATCCTCTAACAAGGTCACATTTAACAGTGTGTTGTAAGCCTTTAACAGGGCAGGCTCTTAACAGGGCATCACTTCAGAAGAGTGAGAATCAAGTAGCATGTTACTGGTGGTTTTTCCCAAATTGGGTTTCCACGTAAATCATTGTGTCATGTGTTGATCTTGAATGTTTTATCTTTGCATGTTGATTTACAGTAATTTTCTTATATGAATGATTTAAGTTTGAACAGATGAAAAGTGTATTAATAGGGCATTTGGACCTTGAATAACTGATTCACCCCCCCCGCTCTTAGTTATTCTAAAGAATTCTAACAATGAGTGATCGGGAAATAATGCTTTAGATTTGTGTAGTCCATGGGTTTTTGGGGGTGGAAGGTTTTATATTTCAAGTTATGGTGTGGAAGATTTTGCCCATCTCTTCTATCTATCTAATCTGCAAAGTTTATATGGGCATCTAATTTCTTTCAACTAACCCTGTAAAATCTTCTACTTTTCTTATGGTTGAAGGTTTGAGAACTTTGAATGTATATCTGATGCAATGAAAACATCTCAGTTTTTGGTTGCTCATGATTTGTAGTTTGTCTTTGCCCATAAATGTTTTATACTTTTACAATATCTAAATTTGATGGTTGAGGATTTGGACTTTCTTGTTTTTGTTTTTTATTTTTCAAATTCTATTTTTGTTTTCCAACTTTGATTGGATAAGCTGATTTATTTTTCAAGTTCTTGTGGTTTAATCTTTAGTTGCCTAGTCTTTCTAACAATGCCTTAGCAAAGTGGCTGTTTGTCCCCCTGAATATCCACTATAGTAAAACAACTCAATCTTTGTTTTCATACATTTATATTTTGTTCATTAGTAAATCTGGATTTGCGCCCTTCTTTGATTGAATCCTAATAAAATTCCTCTATCCTTGTGTGCCTATTCAAATATCAAAAGTTCAATTGTGACTAAACTTGTATTAAAATTAGTAAATTTATCAAGTTTTGGGAGTTGAAGATTTAGGAACAGTGTCTATATTGCTTCAATTGTTAATTGGTAATTTGACATATTATCACAAGGAAAAATTTAATCTAGTTGTTCAAGTTGACCATCTTTTTAAATTTCTATATCTATTTTGATATCTAACTCTCCATTAACAACTTGTTGACTCATATTTCTGCCATTATTTGTCTTTGGAGATTTGGCTCTATGGCTTTCTCTGCTTAAATATCCAACATATATAATATGTCTTGTCTTTCTCTATAACTTTCGACATTTTATTTCGATATAAACAACCTATAATATTTTTCCCATGCTTTAATGGTTGATGGTGGGTGAAGGTTGATTTTGTGGCTATGCCTTTTTACATCTAAATTTGCAATAATAAAAATTGGTTCTTCTAGTTGTTGAAGTTTTGGGTTCTACATCTTGGTCTACTTTAATTCTCACTTTATCAACTCAACATCTTGTTGTTGAATAAGATCTTCCCATAATTTATCAGCTATTAACTATAGTAAATATATCTCAATTTCTTTTTAATTGAACTTTTTTCCAAATTATTACTCCTTAGACGATCTCTTTAGTGAAGCCAATCAAATCAATTCTTTGCCAAAATTTTGGCAACTTGCAAAGTGTACTCTTATTCAAGCTTTTAACCCTCTAAGTCTAGGTCATATCACTTTGTTGCCAGTTAATACCACTTTGCCTGATGGACCTCAAAATATATAATATATATTGATACTGATGGTGTTTGCATGGAATGAGAACTATAACTTTCTTGATAAAAAGTAAATACATTTGAGCTTTGAAGTGCCAATTCCTCTTCCCATATTCAAGAACTACATATGTTAAGTACCAATAATGACATTATTGATCCCAACTTGATTGATAGGATTCATGTACCTCTTAGTTGTCAAGGGTTCTTGCATTAAATATTTTATCCAGAATCATGTTCTGCTATTCTGTGCATGATAAATATGTGGTTTGTGCTCTATAATAGTAATGTTTACTATTTTACCATTTCATATTGAGTTTATGATGTAGAATCAGTGGTCAACCATTGATTTGATGCTTGAAATAACTAACTATCCCTTTGTTTTGAAACAATACCCTTATATCTTCCTCAAGTGCAATTGAAGCAATGAACCTACCCACTTAATCTTCTAGGTTAACACACTAATCTTCACACCTTTAAATTACAAGACAAACTCCACTTGAAAACTTCTTCAAGCATGTAAGTTTTCCAAGTTGCCTAAAACACCTATAAACCCCATATGACTCCAAATGACTCCAAATATCCAAGGGACTCATCCAAGGGTTAAATAATAATTTTATGAGTTATATAATGTGTATTCAACTATATTTAACCATCCAATTGGCTAGACCCAAATCCCAAAGCTTAATTCTTCCAATGCACCTTAGGAGACCTAATTGACAAACTAGTAGCCCTGCATCAGCATAAAAACCTAAATAACTTAAACTTTCTCAAAATTATTTGACAAGATAATTACAATTATGGACACCCTTTTCAAATTACTAAAACATACCAAAATCTTTCATATGGTCATTTTGGACCAACATCCCCGTTTCTGACTAATGCCCTATTTTTTAGCATGAAAATGGCTAATTTGACAAAGCAACTCCTAGTAATATTAACTCCTAGAACTTGTAACTTCCAATAGTCATCATTCATGGCATAAAACCACCAAATCCACAAGAAATTTTTTCCAAACTTCCTGGAACCACAAAATCCCAAATACCTTCATTCGAACCCTCAAATCTAGGGTATCACCAATATCACCATTCCCCAAACTTCTAGATCAATTTTGTTGATCATAAACCTTCAAAATGATCATATAAGATTATACAAATAATAAAATACCCCCTTCATATGACTAGAACTCCCCTTTTTGTACCTAACCACCATTTCCATTGAATTTTTTTCACAAAACCCTCACTGTTCTGTGACAGTCAAATAATGCTGCATTATTTATGCATTTTAGGAGTTAGTAGGCTATTATAAAAGTTAGAATAACACATCCCATGAAGCCAAGGCCATTTTATTTTCATGGGATGGTCATATTATGGAAAGAACCTAGATTGTTGCAGGAAAAACCCAAAACTTATAATTTGTCAATTGATACTAGTCGTCTAACTTTTAGCACAGTGTGTATCAATCTTTGTCAAAAAAAATAATGAATGAAAAGGAACTTCTATTACATCTAAGTGAACAAAAATAAGGTTCCTAATGCATCTCCACTTGGAATCCAAAACACCAAACTAATAACAATGCTAAGAACACACAATTTGCTAAAAAAACAAAAGTTTTTATTAAATCCATGTTCTTGTCCATACTCCAAGCTATCCCTCTCGTACATTTCCTGATTAGCATATATATTATCCTCTTACAACCACCACAACCATATTTGGTTGTTTATAAGGCTTACAAATAGTTAATGATCCCCTTAAATGAGATTTCCCTCCAAATGTACTCCTAGCCATTGTTATTCAAAGTTTTGAATTAACAACATTGCAAAATATTGAACTTTGAAATACTAACAATAACTACTAACTTCCTAATACCTTAATCTAGACTTTAGAGCTTTATTTGACTCTAAGACAATATTGGTCCACGTACAACTATATTTATGTCATGTGAGGACATTACAAACATGCAACTTAGTCTTTTTAGGACATTACAAAATAAACACATTTGATTACGTTCTCGTCCATTTGTATTGCTTGGATATCTCCTTGTCCTCCTCACTCCTCTAGTCTTCATGGTGTGTTTCTGTGTCTTCATAGAATGATCTTGGTGCCCCTACACCATGCTCTAAAGGATCA
The DNA here is from genome assembly GCA_028749045.1 of Cupressus sempervirens. Taxonomy (NCBI): domain Eukaryota; kingdom Viridiplantae; phylum Streptophyta; class Pinopsida; order Cupressales; family Cupressaceae; genus Cupressus; species Cupressus sempervirens. The sequence continues at coordinate 753,802,568 of CM053789.1, read as the reverse complement.
AATCAATCCAAGTCCCTTTGGATTGGGAAGTCTTCTTCCTTGTCTTCTAGTTGTTAATCACTTCTTTAGCAGGCCCTACAACTTGAATGTTTCTTTTGTTCTCTGTCCACTTGTACCTATAATCAAACACCTTAGGTTGATGCCAAATGTTCCATCCTCCAACTAGCATCATGATGTGTCCATGGTATGTAACATCATCATCCACATAATAACCTTGCAATCCTGCAAAAAAATTATTAGAAAACACAAATACCAATGTTTCTTCATTCACCAAAGCATATGTTTGGTTCCCCACCTCCTTATCCATCCTTTCATTTAACACTTTCTTCTTCTATTCACCCATTTCCTGTGAGATTCCAATGCTTTGATAGATTTCAATTTGTATGGTCTCTTGTTGACCAATATCTGCTATAGTACCATATTCTTCTCCGTCTTCTTCATGTTTGCCATCCAATTAACCCTAAAGGTCCATCTTGGTTAGCATATCTTCAAGACCTTGTTCATGGTCTTACTCTATCAAGTCACTGTCCTCTTCTTCTTCACTATCGTTGCCTACCATGTCTCCTTTATGGTTTCAAATTATTTTGCCAAATCCACCATGTCTTCTCCACATCCTTGAATACTTGTTTTCTCTATCTTATCATAAACTTGTATGACTATGTTGTCATCATCTTAAACCTTTACAACAAGAGGTCCAATGTTCAACAACTCCTTACTCTTACCTAGCCTCTTGATAGGCCAAGTAACCATCTTCTTCATCTTCATATGCCAACTTGTGACTCTCCTTTCCATCCTTGCTTTTAGAGATTCTTCCATTGTCCTTATTTGCACTTCAGTGTGCCCTCCATTGTCTTCCATTTCTACCTCATCATTGTTGTTATCCGCTACACTTGCAACCTCTTTTTTTTTTCTTCCACATCTTGTCCTCTAAATGGATAGTCCTCCATCATCTCCTCTTTCAATAGGATCTCTTATTGATCCATTTCCTCATCTCTTATTTCAAAAACAATTTGTTTTAGCCCCACTTCATCTGTCTGCCTTCTAGGTTCTACAAAATCTATCCACTCCATCACACCAATACGACCATGCACTTGCTATGTTGCTTGTCCTTTCCTCAATGGATACATTACTACCATCTGCCCCATATGCCTAAAAGTATAGGTGTTATCCTCTCCATGATATAAAGCCCTCTTTTCCATCTGCCATGTCCTCCCAAAGATCAATGACATTCCATCTTTGGAACAATATCAAACCACAAAACATCTTCATAGGCACCATTTCTAAAATGAATGCATGCTTGTTCAGTGATGTCAACCATATTTTGTTCATTCCACCCTTGTAGCCTATAAGGCTTCTTAAGTGTAGTCCTAGGAATATGAAACTTTTCAACCACCTCCATAGAAACAAAGTTGGTAAAGGCTCCATTTGTCATGACAAGCTTACATATTTTACCATAGCATTTGCAATGTGTCTTAAAATCTCCTTCTTCTTGATTGTACTCCATATCCAAGGGTTCCTTCATTATCAACATTCTTGCTATTAGGAAAAAAAAATTGAACACCTTACACCTTCTTCACCAAGAAACCCAATCTGAGATCCCTCAAGCCCAATGCAACCACTTTGGAACACATAGAAGGATGCATCTACTCCTATGTCACATCAATGGACACCAAGCACTTAGCATCTTAGACCATATTCCAACTCTCCAAACATCATACCCTCAAGACCTTTTTAGGCTTTGATACCACTTGATGCAGAATCAGTGGTCAACCATTGATTTGATGCATGAGATAACTAACATCCCTTTGTTTTGAAACAATACCCTTATATCTTCCTCAAGTGCAATTGAAGAAATGCCCCTACCCACTCAATCTTTTAGGTTAACACAATGATCTCCACACCTTTGAATTCACAAGACAAACTCCACTTGCAAACTTCTTCAAGTATGTAAGTTTTCCAAGTTGTCCAAAACACTTGCAAACCCCATATGACTCCAAATGACTCCAAATCTATAAGGGACTCAACCAAGGGTTTAATACATCACATTACAATAGGTTTGTTGTATATCTTAGGCATCTCATTACTTAGAAAGTCCAATGTATAGGGGGTGAAGTTTATTCATTGGATCTTGCAATTTTTCAAATTATTGCCAAGGTTAGCTTCAAATATTTGTGAAAATACTATAATTTTTTTTAGGCCTAGATGTTATGTGGAACAAGCTTCACAAATTCATACTTCATGAGTTTCACCCAGAACTATGGATTTATCTATAAACAGTTTTATTCATCTCTTCTTTTAAGTAGTCAAATTCTGTCCTAACACATCCATTATTGACTAGAGCTTATGATTTAGGAAGATCATTAGTGCACACTGGTATATTAAAGCATATGAAGCTGAATTTGGGCATCTAAATAGGAGTAGTGTAAAAGAGTTTTTTTCACCTCATGATGTATCAGGTCATGGAACTCATACTTCTTTAATAGTAGCAAGTAATTTGGTAGATGATGTGAGCTTTCTCGGGCTAGCTTTAGGAGCTGTAGGGGGTGCCCTAGCAGCTCACATTGCAACATAAAAGTATGTTGGGCTATTGGTGATTATAGTTCAACCAACATACTTGCTGTATTTGATGATGCAATTCATGATGGTGTGGATGTGCTTTCTATGTCTCTTGGATCACCACCTCCACTGGATGCTTATTTTGATGATGCAATTGTTATTGGGTCATTTCATGCTTTGGAAAATGGAATTGTTGTAGTTTTTTCAACTGAAAACTCTAGACCTTACACATATATAGTTACAAATACAACTCCCTAGTTAATTTTTGTAGTAGTAAGCACAATTGACAGAAGTTTTCCTATTGCATTGACTCTTGGAAACAATTGAACCTTCAAGGTTAAAAACTCATTCTTCTTTATTTAGCAATTGTGTAAGTTCAATATAGTTGGATAATTCATACTTAATATCAATAATAAGAGATTTCCACAATCCAAATTGTATAGAGAAAGCTATCTCTAGATTAAATTGTGTACATAGTTTTTGTACCCCACTCTATGTTTCATAATATCCTGATGATGAATCATGAAATATGATATGAAAGATTGATACAAAAAACTTGTACACAATTTAATTTTAAGCTAGTTTTCTTTCTCTATTGATTTATTAAGTTAAAGTTTGATGGCATTACTATAAGGCATATTTTTTCCTACAAGGTCAGGCATTGTATACCAAAAAGCATATGGGGAAGTTGTAAAGCCTTGTTTATGCAAAAGATATTGCTTCTAGGGATGTTGTTGCCTCACAAGTTAGGTATGACTTCTAACATTTATTGCTAACTTTCACCTTGAATGAAGTAATGGTTCTCATAGGAAGTAATAAATCTGTAGGAGTTGTGAAACAAACTCTCTTAACGCTACTTTGGCAAAAGGTAAATTTGTTCTATGCTTCCAAACTAGAACGCAAAAGCCAAGTAGTGTTACAACACTTAGTGTCTATAATGCCCAAGGAATTGGAGTGATCTATGCTCAGATCAGAATCAATACTATAGTTTCTTCCCCTATTATTCTATGTGTACAAGTGGATTATGAAGTGGGCACTAGTATTCTTTCCTACATACAAACATCAAGGTAATCATTTGGTTATTTCTACAAAGGAAACAAGGTAGCTATCACCTTGAATTTGAAACTACAAGATTTTTTAAAAAACACTTTGGCTAAAAATGCCCTGATATTGATACTTTGTAGATCTCCTCTTCTGAGACTAGCTACTACAGAGACAACTATCAAGAAGACACTTGCTCCACAAATTGCATTTTTCTCCTCTAGAGGACCTAGCTCTTTGTCTCCAACAATATTAAAGGTAAGCAATTGCAATCTTCCTGCCCTTTTGCAATATGATTTATTTACTATGGATACAATTTGACTGGTGTACATTACATCAAATGATAATGTCTCCTTTCAATAGTGAAACAATGGTGCAAAACAAGAAATTTTTGAATACCTCTAAAACTTAACATTAGAGATTCTTTAGTACACATTGTTCTTCTTGTTAAATATAATTATCAAAGAGTCACACAATTTGAGTGAATAATTATTTGTAATTTTGGGGTCATTATAAGACAAAATTGTAACCAAAAAGCAATGGAAATCTTCATATTGACAAAATCTATGATGGATGTACTCCCTTGCTTTGTTATTGAATTGAATAATCATATAAAAAAATTCTTATGTCTATTTCTCATTTGTGTTTTATGGTATGCCATTTACACTTTCTTTCAATTGCATATGTTTGACTTTCATAAGTGTGCTTCTTGATATACACCTCTCATGGATGTCCTTTTAGCATAGAAACCAGGTCTAGAAATGTCTACAATGCATTTAGTTTATCCTTCGCCTTAGATGTGTTGCCTAGAAACCAGGCCTCTTCTCTTGTATTCAAATTTGAAATTTCACAAGCAATTTGGTTAATACAAACACAAAACACTAATGACACTATTTAAAATCTATTTCTCATCCACAACTTCTGTATTTCTGGTTCATGTGTTGTTGAATTTCTCTAAGGGTGAAGCTTGTCTGAGGTAAGTCAACCATATGCTTGTAATCATTTTCATCTTCATTTTTACGTTGAGATGTTTTATGCATTGCTGAAATTTCACTGTTGATATAATAAATACTATGGGACCCATCTTTATTTAGATTGATTTTTGAAAAGGACTGTCTTCCTAATGCTGGGTGTTTCAAAATTCCATCACATATATTATACTCTTGAATGGATTCAGAATTGATTATTTAATAATCATTTTTTAGAAGTAAAATCATTTACTTATTGGCAACAGTTTAATTTGTCTTTATTCCTAATAGTCAAAGCTTACTATTTGGTGCGTATGAGAATGCTTTGTATTAAAAAATGGAGTGTCATGTATAAAGGATGTATTTGAGACAACATTGACCTTGTCTGGGCTTCTGTGTTGAATATTTCTTATTTTTAGAATGGGTTGTGATAAAGTTTAATGAAGGAAAAAACATGTGTATTGGTGGGAATATACACTACTACAAATTCTGGAAATATTACTCTTTATTTCTGCTATCATGGTCCATGCACTATTTAGTCAAGGGTGAATGTGTCATTATTTTATAAAGATATTTGTATTAGTTCTTGGAGCATGCATGAGGAGCTTGAGATTTGGATAACTATGGTTCTTCTTATCGTGTGTGTACTAAATGAGTATCCATTTGGGTACAAGTCTTCTATATATCCAACTCTTGGAGAATATAGCTGCTATTTTATTCCTGTGATGAGTCAAGTCAAGCATATGATGCTTAAAGAGTAGATATATAGAGATAATAAGTTTATTGCAGACTAGGAAGTGAAAATATACATTAAAGGAGAAATGAATGAGTTGTGTGATAGATATTATTTGATGTTATGCATTTCATTGCAATTGAGATGTTGTCATTGAAGATAATATTTTTAGTGCAACAATAATTTTTCTGTTATTGCTAATAAAAAAGGGGTGTTATCTAAAATGTTGAGAATGTTCTAAAAAGTGGTATTAAGTTTTGCATTTGGGTTAGTGCTCACATTTGTATTCTAGGTTGTTGGTGCCCATTTTTCATTTTGGTTAATAAAAAGCTCTTGTATGCTATGGTTTTTTACCCATAAAGGTTTTATGTGAATAAATTAATGTATGAATCTTTATGCTTACTCTCTTTAGTCTTTAATGCTTTATGTTGTTTAATGTGCATTTAAAATTTCTAACAGTTCTAAAACACTGATTCATGCCCATAATAAATATGAAGACTCATATAGTGGGTAGGAGGCCACAACAAAGATGAAGACTATTTAATTTTTTACCAATCTAAAACAATTACCATGAAATCAACCTCTAGAATAAGAATTACCTCTTCCTCAGTAAGTACCTCCTTGATAAGAATTATCGCTTTTCCATTTGGTCTTACCTTTTTCATCATTCTTCCATTCAAATTTGCCTTTATCCTACACAAAATTGTCAGATCTCCACCTTCATGATAAGATCTACCTCTACCTCTCTGGAATCTACCACGTCTACCTTTTTGTTTTTGTTAATGCATCTTTGTTAAGATCTCCTTAGCTTTCAAGGCATATTGATATGCTTCTTCAACACTTTCCAACTTCACAAAACTTATTTCATCTTTAATTCTAGATCTCAATCCCTTTATGTACTTTTCAATTTGTCAATGTCATCATCCACATGTCCAGTCTAATGTCCTATCTATAGAATTCCTTAGTATACTCTTTCATAGTCATGTCCTTTTGTTTCAAAATTTTTATCTTTCTCAACAAGCTAACTTGGTAATCAACAGGAAGGAATTTGTTCTTTACCTTGTTCACCATCTTTGGCCAAGTTCTGATCTTCTCATTTCTGCCCCTTTGTCTAGCAATTTGTAAATGTTCCCACCATAGTGATGCATGACCTTTCAACCTAGCAATTGCAATCTTCACCTTTCTATTATTAGGAGTGTTTTCATACTCAAAGAACTTCTCCATATCTAAGATCCAATCCAAGACAACATTGGTCTCCAATTTTCCATCATAAGGAACAACTTCTACAACAGGCTTTGAAATTTCCCTAGACATCACTTGCAACAATCTTTCCTCATCTTGATCTTCTTTAGGTTCTAGATTATGGTTTTGTGTTGCTGCTTCATCATCACTTACATCATCAAGATGTGCTCCTCTCCTTTGGGCTATCCCCACAGCATCTAATCTGGTTGCAATTTGTCTCAACTAATCCAATATGGCATTATTAACATTTCCTCTACCATGAACCATCTTTACAAATTAGGTTCCTGCAAGATTGTAACCCTCTGCAAGTTATAAGTCAAATCCATAGATCTGCAACCCTACAATCGAATCTAAATCAGGGTTCTACAGAATCCAATCTCCACAAAGATGAACTTTAAGCTCTGCTACCACTTGAAATGGGGAAGGGATGAAATAACTAGGGCCAAAGGCTCACCCAACTATCCAAACCACCCTACAATAATTAACACAATCGAAGTAAACAAAAAGAACAACAATCAAAGGAGGAGGAAGAGTGAAGTACTTTTATTGATTCATCAAAATATCTTCATACATGACTAGCTGTAAGGCCTTCTAGGTTATGGCCAATAGAAATACATTCACATTCAAAGATCCAACAACAAATTCACACTTTCTAGTTCTACTCTACAATCCTCTTCCAAAAACTTCCTAACTCTAAGCCTAAACACTCTATATATACTTTGCCAAAATGGCTTACAAATCATTCTAGAATATTATATAAGAGGAAGGCCAACCCAAAAATGGTCTGGACACATCCCAAGAAAATATCTTAACATAAATATCATGATTGAAATAAATCCTACAAGTCAACTGACAAAAATCATGTCCAAATGTTGACGCTTGACATAAATAGGAAAACTTAGCACGTGAAGGGTCACTCGACATACACTGGGTAACTCAACACATGAAGGAACACTTGGTCAACACTAGATTGCAAGAATAACTTGGTACCAACTAAGTGCTACAATAACTCTACACCAACTAAGTGCTATAGTAACTTAGCACCAACTAGAGCTATAGTAACTCGACATCAACATGCAAAATGAACAAAAATGAGCAAGATAACAAGGAAACCCAGGATGCTCCTACATCATCAATAGTACTCCAGAGGGATTCTTTAGTATATCAAGGGGGATCAAACAAGGAGACCCTATCTCCCCATTCCTCTTTATCATCATGGTAGAATCCTTTGGAAGAGCAATCAAAATTGTGCAACTTCACAACAAAATTAAAGTAGTCAAAGTAACTAATAATGTGGAGAATATGACGCATCAACAATTTACCGACAACACAATCTTAGTAGGAGTCAACACCATGAATGAGGTAGAACATATGTAAGAAATTCTAGTAACATATAAAAAAGCCTTGGGTCAAAGAATCAATGCAGAAAAATTAGAAATCTTCTTTTAAAATACACCAACGAAAAGAGAAGATCACATATACAAATAATTAGGATTTAAAAAGGGCACCTTACCATTTAAATATCTAGGAATATTCCTAGATAAAGGTAGCAAGACCAATCCAAGATGGGATCAACTTCTAGGGAAAATTGACAACCATACTAAGACTTTGAAAGGAAGATGGTTGACTAAGGTTGGGAGAACAACAAAAATTAAAGTCATTTTATCAGCGATACCCACCTACTAGCTCTCTTGGTCACAACTACCTGAGTACATAAACCAAAAAATAGAAAAGAAATTACATGATTTCTTTTGGAATGGCTTAGAGGAAAAAAAGAAGGCAACTTTAATCAGCTGGGACAAAATCTACAAACCTAAATAAGTAAGGGGTCTAGGAATCAAAAACTTAGAATGGCAAAATGAAGCATTAGGAGCTAAACAAGTTTGGAGAATGTATTAAGAACGAGATAGCAAATCGGCTAGAATCTTATATAACAAATACCTCAATTCATATAACAACACCTCTTTATTTAGAACTAGAATGGCCCCTAAGGGCTTAGCAACTTGGAACTTCTTAGTGAATTGTAGACATCTGATAACTAAATACCTAACATGGGTTATTGGAAGAGGTGATGAAACATTGTTTTGGGAATACTCATGGAATGGACACCCCCTAATAGATCTCTCAGACGCTACCTTAGATGCTAAAATACACCTTAAGTCTATTTGGGGCTATAAAGTGAAAGACTATATACAAATAACTCACTCTAAGACAGAAACATGCTAGAAATGGAAATCTCTTGCTAACTGTAGGCTTAACCAGGTAGATCAAGAGATTTTAGAAAATACCCTTAAAAGTCATCTGATCTTAGTTAAAAATAGAGAGGACAGACTAATTTGGGTAGCCTCAAAGGATGGGATTTATAAACTCAAAGAAGGGTATGAAAAACTACACATTCTCAAAGGTGGAAAGTAAGCACCCTCCTAATTAATCTTTGTTGGGACCCAACAGGGCTTCCTAAAGTAGGCATATATCTATGGGTGGCCATCCAAAAGAGAATTCTAACAGTAGATAGAATCCAAAAAATGGGATTCATATTTCCTTCAAGATGCACTCTCTATAAAGAAAGTTCAGAAACAACAAAACATCTTCTATACCACTATAAATACACACAGGAATGTTGGGGGTGGCTCAAAACCAAACTCAACTAGACAGCCCCCCTAGCAGGTAATTGGCAAGATCAATTAATAGGTTGGACAAAAGACACAACCAATCAAGTATGTGGGAAACTATGGAATATCACTCCAACTATCTTAACCTGAGAAATTTGGAAAGAAAGAAATAGACACACTTTTCAAGATCAAGAACTTAACTCTCAAGCTATCTGCACCAAAATTGAAGTCACCATTACAAAATTTATGAATAGTGACCTAAGGAAAAGTCCAAAAGAAGGATCATTCATAGAATGGGATGTAGAGATTAAAAAGCAATGGCCACATCTCATTATTCCACCCCTCACATATATAAAGAAAAATAATATAGCCAAGAAAGAATGCAAATGGGGACCCCCGCTGAGTGGATGGAAAAACTAAATTTTGACGGAGCCTCAAAAGGCAACCCAGGCAAGGAAGGAAAAGGATGCATAATTAGGTAAGAAATATGAAACTGGCTAGTAAAAATAGAAAAACCATTGGATATAACAACTAATAACATGGCAAAACTAGAAGCAATAGAATAAGGTTTAAAAATCTATATTAATCTTAGCATTAGAAAGATTATAATCAAAGGAGACTCACAAATAATATTAAATTCTCTCAGGCAAGGGGGAACACCAAACATCATAGATTCTATTGCTATGCCAATTGGTATTTCTAATAGCCATAAAGCTAAGGCTACTACAACTCTGTATACAATGAGGTTAGCAATGGAAACTGGTTTTCGATACCTCTGGATGGAAGGAGATTCCTTGAACATTATAAATATGCTTAATGGTAAAAGCTCGATCACTTGGTCTATCAAAGCTAGTGTAATGGAAATTAAATCTTTAATGGATAAATTTGAGAAAGTCTTTATATATCATTCATTCCATGAATGAAATGATGTGGCTGACTGGATTGCTAACTAGGCTATCCAACGGGAGTGTAAGATGACATGGCATGATGACCTAAGTAGGAGCATGTATCTAAAAGCTCTTATTACTTATGACAAAACTCATGTGATAGAGGGAAAGTTTTCTAAGATTAGCAATTAAATGATAAATGAAAGTGGGGTTATGGAAGCCAGTGTTATTTTCCCAAGAAAGTACATAAATGTGATTATTATCCTCACTTGGCACGTATGTGTTTTAATGAGCACCTTAGTTTTTTTAATGAACACATTGTATTTTCTTAATTCTTTATGTCTACCTATCAGATTGACTTTGGCATTTCATAGTGAAATGAAGTTTTTAGAAATGGGCAAGGAATCGAGAAAATAGGAAACAAAGAACTGTAAAGCATGGAAGGCCAAAGCCTCTGTCTGGAAGATTTTGCATAAGGGAAATGTCACCACTTACCTGGAGCACCTTCATGGCTATAAACCACATGTCACAAAGGCATTTTTCAAAAATTGGATCGAGAATAGGGTTTCCATGCATGGGGTGATGGTTTATTTGTCTGAAGATTTAATAGCCGAGGTTAGGGGGCTGCCTAAGGAGGGCATAAAATTCAGTAAGGAAACCAATATTTCCAATGTTGCATTTAAGAAATTTTTGAAGACTGATGAGGAGGAAAAGAATTAGGAGAAGAATGGTAACTTTTATGAACTAGGTCACATTAAGGTTATCTCGTAGGACGTTCTCTCATGCATCTGTGAGTATTTTATTTTAGATGGTAGGTCAAAGCATGTTCATAAATTTCATTTTGTGTTCCTAAATCATTTTTGGTATAAGGATAGGATCTCATTTCCTTTTTATCTGAGATTTTCTTTTCTTCAAACTCTTCAAGCCCATAGGAAAGAAGAGTCCCGTCTGATTTTACATGAAGGGCTAATCCTATTAATTGAGAATTATTGTAAGAACAAGGCTATTGTTTCTTCCCCTCCCTCTGAGAAAAACAAGGGCTCTATTAGTGAAACCTACTCTAGGAAGAGTTAGGGTGAGGAAGGGGTTAGTATGAGAAGGAGTCTTAAGCAAGAAACTCCTTAGAAAAGTGCAAAGGAGATTACTGAGTCTGAGAATTCTGATAATAATGATGATAAGAATAAGGAGGATGAGGAGAATATAGATGTGGAAGATCTCAATTCAAATCTGGAGGGTTACCCTGGCAGTAAGGGCAAGATTGGTAAGGATGAACTTGAGGAGAGTAATGATAAAAATATTGGGTTGGATAATGTTAAAGAAGAGGATAAAAACCAGAGTGAGCATGAGGGATGAAAATGAAGAAATGGTGAAGGAAAAGGAGGACCTCACTAGTAAGGATGCTATAAATGTAGAGGAAGAAACAAGGAAAGAGAAGGATGAGTCCACTAGTAAGGAAGAAATGGGGAAAGAGAAGGATTAATCTATTGGTAAGGACACTATGCTTTCTTTCCTTCATACTGCTAAGCTTAAGATTGACTCCTCTCTCCAAGGTGACTCCTAGATGTACAATGAGCTAATGAATTTGAAAAGAAAAGTAGGAAAGATGTAGCAAGACCAAGAAGATGACCGAGAAAAGATCATTCAAATGGAAGTTCAGGTTGGTAACATTTTGGATAAACTAAAGGAATAAGAACATAAACTCCATCTTTTGATTAAAGAAAGTGGCAATAAGATGGAGCAGGTTACTTCTACCATTTGTGTAGTTGCTGCTAGCTTAGGGAAGAGAAATAATGAGGAAATCATGTCTCCAGGTGGACCAAGTAAAAGAACAAGACAGAGCTCAAGAAAGAAGGCAGCTAAGGTAACTTGGGGATCTACTACTGATACCATCCAAAGAACTACAAAGCCAGGCAAAGAGGTGGTGAAAATAATCAAAGAGTTGCAATAGTAGCTAGTGGTGTTTATGGTAACTCGTCTTTGTTCTGGTGGTGGTACTAGTAATTATTCTTTGGTCTAGATTTTTTATGTATTTTTTGTTCCCTTTGTTCAAACACTAGGTTCTAGGTCCTTGTAAAACCTAGTTTCATTTTATGGTCTTATTTTGTGGTTTCAGGTCCATTGTAAAACTTGATTTTGTAACTATTATATTACAGGTTTCAGGTCCTTGTAAAACTTGGTTGTGCTTACTGGATTATCTTTTTCTTTTATGTTAAGGATTTTGGGTCACTTCAAAACCTATTGTTACCTTAATCTAAAACTCTAAAACAATTAGAATATTTTGAAAAGGTAATATTCTTGTATATTTATAGAGAAGGTAACATCAAAGTAGATAGCCTAGCAAACAAAGGTACAAATGGAGAAAGTCAATTATTAATTAATCAAAGTGAGTTAGGATAATTTTTATTATATCCTCTTTTAATAGTCACTCCCAACTATCTTATGGTTTCATGATTTTTCCTAACAATCATCAAATCAGGCCCTTGTACCAAAATTGGATGCATATCTTCCTCCTATGCCTCAAATATCCACTTAATAATGAGATTGAGTGATGTTATCAAGCCCTTTTGGGTGATGGTGTCATCATACCCAGTTCTAGATTCTTCCCCCAAGCTCTATATTAAAGAAAATTTTAGCCCTGATGCTTACATATTTCACTACAGAACTTGAGTTTTTCATATAGCCCCCCATGGACACTAACATCTATTTGTATCATTCCCACGAAAATCACACCAATGCTTTCTACGATCCAATAAAACAAGAAAGATAGAATAGGATATTTAGGTCGATAGATGAAATGAGCTGTATTGTAGTCAACAAAGCACTAGGAGAAGGGGTCTTTAATTATGATTTTTAATGGCAAAATAATAGTGACATCTTGAGGCAATGGGTAGGTTTCCTTGCTAGGGCAGGTGTAGAAAAATGGGATATTGTTAGGCTTAGCTACAACCTGTTTGACCCATGTTGGCTTCTAGGGCTAGAGGTAGTTGTGGCCAACATTGATAAAAGGCTAAGAATCCCCCTACCTGAAGCCTATATGGAATATGAATTGGGAAGCATAGAACTTTCTAGTAGCCCTAGGCATCCATGCTTGGTTATCATAGACAACATTGTCTTTTTTACAAAATGGCCGAGAATGGAAGCAAGCATTCACTTCTTGTTGAGATGAAGAGGAATCATAGAGGATCCAGGTAGAGATTGGCTCATGAATTACCTATGGGCCTTTGATGCATACATCCATCTGAAGGTGGACCTCTCAAACTTGGAAGCAATGGAATTTTGCCTCCCCAACTATGATAAATCTAGTAGAGGAAGGATTGCATATGAATTTCCATTGGGTTTGAAGGCTAAAAACCTCCATGAAGCTTCAAAAATTATAATGGATTTCAAAAAATAGAATTAAAATCAAAGTAGGTGTGCTGGGTCAATTTTGATGGCTAGGTCTGATCCAACCTCGTCTCTGGTAAAGCTTCTATGTATTTCAATTAAACTAGCTTAATTTAGCCTGGTTGCATTTTCCCTATAGCAGTTGTATATGATATGAAAGTTGTAAGGCTACATTTTTATAAGCAATCATTTAGTCTATATCATTAATACTTCCTCTATCAAATTGGTTTTCAACTTCCTCTGTAAATGCCACTCTATGCAATGCAATATACTTTTTCTCCTGGTTAGAATCATTCTCTATCATTTGCGGATTGGACCTATGGTTTTGTTTCTAAGAATTTGACTTGTGCTTCCTTTCTCAAGTTTTTCTAACATGACTATGACATTGTTTTACGTGTTCATCTATTTTCAATTTTCAAAGCAAAAATATGGCACGAGCAAGCAATTTTCTAATATCTATCCCAAAGAAGTTAGAGTTATATTGATATAAGGACAACAAAATAATAAAGTTTGCACTTAGGTCAATCAATTGTAAAATTATCTTTAAAAATTATCACCCTTATTTTTGACTTATTAAACTATTTAAAATCTAACTCTTTTAGAATATACTTAACAAAGTGATTCGTTTCCTCTAACCCGACTACTTTTATTTTGAGTATCATTCATCGGACCACCTGAGTTATCAAAGGTTTTGGCCCTCCATGCATTAATGTGATGGTTTTGATATTATTCTAACTTTTAACTATGTTTGGTGGTTAGACTATGGTGTCTTGTTGTAATCAGGGTGATAATTTTAACCCAATACCACATTATTCAAAGCTCTAATGGAATATCCAGCCCAAGGTTACAAAGCATAAATACTCAAAAATAATCATGTAAATTATTTGATCAATTTCTACTAGGGTATGCCCCTTTTATTTTTGTATAATAAAGGACTTCAGTCTCGAGCTAGACTAGAGGATTTCTTGCTCCGTTCTTTCCTACCAATGCCTGTCAGAACGAAGAAAATCTGTAATTATTTTAATTTTATTAATATAATAGAAGGCTTCGACCATTTTCTAATAATAATAAAAGATTAAAATCATAGTTGCATTTAAATAATGAACTTTAATTATCTTTATTTATGAATTAATAAATATTACTTTTAATATGCTTGCATTGAATAATAAAGTGGGAAAATAAACCAAAAGAATTTATTTAATTAAAAAGTGAGTTAAATATGCATGAAATGATTAATTAAATAAAGTAATTATATTTTTGGGCATTTAGAAATAGAAACCCTAAAGCGAGTTAGGACTGTATATTAGAAGTGTTTTAGTTTATTATTTCACATGAGGTTTTGGGGAGCAAAATTTGGAGTTGGAGCAAAAGAATTGTTGAAAGTTTTGGAGGCTTTTGTATTTGCATGCATTTAATGATTGTCTTAGATTTTAATTGTTAGTTTGAGGTAGGATTTGAAAACCTATTGTAGATTTTTATTGAAAGATTTGTCTACTTTGTGTTTTCTTGGAAGCTTGCATTTAATTTATTGTATTGATTTTTGATTAAGAATTATGTTGTAGATTTTGGAAAGGAAAACTTATTGATCAAGAAAACTTGACTAAGAAAAATTATAGAAAAATCCAGAAAATTGTTATGATTGTATTCTTCTAAAACCCTTTCTAATATAGAGAAAATTTAATTATAGAAAATAATAAATTGAATAGATAGGGTTTTTAATTTAAATTTGTCATTAGAATCATGTGATTATCATAGATTTTATAAATAAAAATTAATATTCTTCTTATATCTAAAACAATTTAGCTGCAAAATTTATTGGAAAAGAAAAAGATTAATTAAAAGGAAAACATGTTGTAACTAAACTTATACTTACATTTGAAAACAAATATACTAAAGATAGAAAACTAAGTAAATTATGCTTGCATGATTTAAGAGATCAAAGACATGTGAAAATACTAATTGCATGTTTATTTTTATTTAATAAAAAATAAAATATAATTTTCAGATTTATACTAAAAGGAAAAAAGAAAAATATAATTATTTATTAGTTCTAAAAATTCAAACAAAAATATTATTTATTAATATTAAAAATTAAATAAATATTACTCATTTATTTGTAAAGTGGATGTTAGTGTTAATGATTTCTTAAGCCTAAAAAAACTATTAGTTGGATATAAGTGATTTTATATTTATTAATGCAACTGGAAAGTTAATAAATAAATATTTATAATTTTTTTATATTATAGGAGAAGTTATGGTGGAGTTTGATATGTAATCATCTAGTTAAAAATATCTAGTATTATGAGAGAAATTATAAATAATTTAGTTAAAATTATAATTTCAAGTTTGAGTTATTTGTAGTTTCATTATGGATTTAAACAAAAAAAATATATTAATATTAGACTTAATTGAAGTCAACTTAATATTTTTAAAAAATGAAATTGATATCAATTTTTAATCTAACATTATAAGTCATTTATGATTTAAGACTATTTAAATTAATAAAATGATAATATTGCATAAAATTTTATATGCACAGAGAAATTTGACATTTAAATACTTCTTCACTTAAATAACTATATTAACTTAACAGTTTAATATTCTTACTGTATTGCTAAACACATCCTTGTGGCTCAATCTAAACATAGCAAATGATGAAATTAAACCATATAGCTGAAAAATCATGTGTTTCTTATGTCTTGTTTAAAGTTTCATGATATTTATTTAATGATAATTTTATGTGATGTGTATAGTTGGCCAAATTAGGATGTGCACCAGAGGCTGCTTGTGATTTGTTCTGGATATTATGATGAGCTTTTTGATAAATCGAAAGTTGCATTTATGAGATTTTCTTTGTGGTACATTTATGTATATTTGGGTTGGGAGAGCCAACTTATTTTTGTGTTGTTTGTTAAGCAACTGAGATTGATCATTATGAGTGTTGTTGTATGAGACACAACTATGATTTGTATGGTTAATAGAGGTTGACTAAGTGCATGTTTTTTGGAGTGGCTGGTAATAGGGGTCCAAAATCCAAAGTAATTAGTACTAGGGTAACCTATTGTAAGTTATATAATAAGTGACAACATAGTAATTTAAAACATTTAGACACACATTAAAAAAATAAATTAGAGATCTTTGCCTCGCTCATGCCTTGAGTGCTTGTATAGGTTAAGGATGAGAATGAGATGATACCTAGTGAGAGGTATGATTGGTTTTCCTCATCTTCATGAGAGGGTATTATGCTTTCACATGTCTCATGTTGAGGGTTTGGGGTTCAAAGTGACCAATCTAGGGTAACTCAACACTTGAGGGCTTGGGTTCTAATGAGAGACCAGTTCAAGGTAACTCCAATAGTTTGACCATGTGATGACACTTATTAGTATGTAGCCTAAGTCTCTTCCATAGATTTTGTATTTGCCTCTAGTGGTGTATTTACTGGTGGTGTTTTATTTGTCAGATGTATTTATTCTTGATGTTTTACTTTCATTGATGAAAGTTAGTGTTTCAATGGTTTTTGTACTTTTGACATGTGGCTTTTGACTTGAGTGGTTATATTTTATTGATTTTGTCTCTAGTTGATGGTACTTGATTTACACTTAGTATATGTATGTTGACTTGGTATGTGGTGTTGGTATTGAATTGAATGTCCATTCAATTTTGTCCATCTTTTCTTCTTCAGTAAATATGTACCCTTGAGATAGTTTTGGCTATTAGGATTTATTTCCTATAGTTTTGGCTATTAGGATTTATTTCCTAGGATTATTTTATGATTTATTATTTGTATGTGGATCATTCATTATCATTCCTAGATGATGGGAGTGGAAGTCTGACTAGGTGGCCACGTTGTCGGGGGTAGTGACTTCTTACCATTTGGGTCCCCCCTCAGATTGCTAGTTGTTGGATGTTCGTGGATGCAGTTGCCCCAAATTATCACTCTTATTATTATTATCTCGGATACTAATATTCAATTGATGTATACAAATGCTATTGTGTATCTTGTATTTTGATGCACTTATATCTATTCTTGCATACCCTGTGACCTGTGCAAATGTTGTTATTCATAGATATATTTCATTGTATAAATTGTATTTGTGACTTTTCTTATGAGGTGATGCATCTATTATTTCTTTATGATCATGGAACATTGTGATTGAAATTTAAACTAATTAATATAAACTTCTTAAATATGACAAAACATGGAGGAACAATTGAGGAATATAATATATATTGTATATGTGTATGTGTAATTGATGTGTATGTGTATGTTTCTTCTACATTGTTCTTTTGATGTTGTTTAAACTTAACAAAATAATAGTTTAGTAAACATTGTGACATTTTAGGTTTATTTCTCTTGTGTTCCTGAGCGAGGCATTATATGTTGAGTTGAGGTTATTTTGAAGTTGTCACCTATAAAATTGGTCTAAGTTATCTATTTGAATTTCATGTAGAAATATTTCTACATATGAGAACTCTTTTAATGCTATATAATAAGGAATTAACCAAAGAAAAGAGATGATAATTCAATAATTTTATCTCTTAGAAGTGGAAAATAAATGATATATTTTTTTTATAAGGTTGAAATTGTTGAAGAAGGAGATTGTTGAAAATAGACTGATACAAGTATGATAAATGTGTTTCATTGTTTTGTTACTGATGTCAAACCTTTTATTTGCTAGTAAGACAACTACTTACATGATTTGAGTACTATCACTTATTTGATTGATGAAGAGGATTTTATCAAAAGATGTAACAATAGCACCTAGAGGAAAGGTTGAGTTATGATATTAAAAGGAGTACAAGAATCAGCTAAGATAGTGGTAACATAGTACATTGATAATCTACTTAAGGTTGCAAAAGATTGGTTACACTAAGTAAGTTTAGAAGAACAAGTATAACAAGGTTTGTCTACAAAGCTTGACCAAGTGGATAGTAGGTGCCAAGCAAAGTTAGTGCAAGCCAAGAAGAAAATTAGTTGAAGCTAAGTAAACGTATATTTTAGTGTATGCTGAGCAAAATAGAGGATGTCGAGTAAAGTTTAGTTGATGTCAAACACCAATAAACTTTAGTTCATCTCGAGTGATTTTTTAGAGGATGCCAAGCAACATAGTTTGTGCTAAGCATTAGAAGCAAGTAAATGCCGAGTGTCAACATCATTAGAAAGATCATGAACTTGATGGATCTAAGCCAACAAGTTTATTTTCTTGGATTGTGTGAATCAAGTGGAAGATAAGATAAATGAGCTAGTGGCATAGAATTTATGGTAAACCATTTTGAAGCGAATTCAAAGAGGATTGAAGGAGAAGTTTCTTAAAA
Organism: Cupressus sempervirens; assembly: GCA_028749045.1. Lineage (NCBI taxonomy): Eukaryota > Viridiplantae > Streptophyta > Pinopsida > Cupressales > Cupressaceae > Cupressus > Cupressus sempervirens. The sequence goes on along the minus strand of CM053789.1, from coordinate 753,783,829 downwards.
ATGATGAAATGAAATGAGGGGTAGATTCCCTAAATCCTACCTAATCTTTCCTAACCCCAAATTGGATTATGGAGAATGAATGCCAAAATATCTTAATTTCCTATTTATAGGGATGGCTAGTCAGAAGCAAGGGTTGTCATGTGCGAGAACCTAAGGAGGATAAGGAGTCTAGGGTATTTCTTCATCAAGTGACCTAAGTGAAGAGTTTTTATTAGCATTTTAAGAAATAAGGCTTAAGGGTATGAATGCTTGAAGGGTAAACAAGCTATCAAAGTTTAAGTATGTGAAAGCCAAGTAGAATGGAGGACTAAAATAGAGATCTGTAATCATAGGACTAAAATAGAGGAAAGGTTGAGTTATGATATGAAAAGGAGTACAAGAATTAGATAAGGTAGTGGTAGCATAGTACATTGATAATCTACTTGAGGTTGCAAAATATTGGTTACACTAAGCAAGTTTAGAAGAACAAGTATAACAAAGTTTGTCTGCAAAGCTTGACCGAGTGGATAGTAGGTGCCAAGCAAAGTCAGTGAAAGTCAAGTAGAAAATTAGTTGGAGTTGAGTAAAAGTCTATTTTAGTGTATGTTGAGCAAAATAGAGGATGTCAAGTAAAGTTTAGTTGATGTCAAACACCAGTAAAATTTAGTTTGTGTCGAGTGATTTTTTAGAGGATGTCAAGCAATGCAGTTTGTGTCGAGCATTAGAAGCAAGTAAATGTCAAGTGTCAACATTATTAGAAAGATCATGAATTCAATGGATCTCATCCAATAAGTTTATTTTCTTAGATTGTGTGAATCGGGTGGAAGATAAGATAGATGAATTGGTGGCACAGAATTCATGGTAAACTATTTTTAAAAAAATTCAAAGAGGATTGAAGGAGAAGTTTATAGAAAAGGATGAAATGAAATGGGGGGTGGATTCATTTAATCCTACCTAATCTATCCTAATCATAAATTAGATGATGGAGAATGAATGACAAAATATCTTAATTTCCTATTTATAGGGATGGCTAGTTAGAAGCAAGGGTCATCATGTGCGAGAACCTAAGGAAGACAAGGAGTCTAGGGTATTTCTTCATCAAGTGACCTAAGTGAAGAGTCTACATTAGCATTTTAAGAAAGAAGGCTTAAGGGTATGAATTATTGAAGGGTGAACAAGCTATCAAAGTTGAAGTATGTAAAAGTTGAGCAAAATGGAGGACTAAAATAGAGATCTATAATTTGCAAATGGAGTACTAGGTTGTTATTGGATCAAGCCTTACTCTTACTCTCTAATAATTGTATCAGTCTAGGGTAAATCCTTTGGATTAAGGTTGACCTAATAGTAGCTTTTAAATCCTTTAAGTAGGTGACATTCCAAGTGAATGGTCTAACGTCCTCTAACAAGGTGATTGAAATCCTTTAATAGGGTCACATTTAACATTGTGCATTATAACCTTTAACAGGGTTGGCCTTTCACAGGGCATCACTTTAGAAGAGCAAGAAAGAGTACCATGTTACTAGTAGTTTTTCCCAAATTGGGGTTCCATGTAAATCATTGTGTCAAGTGTGTTATTGAATTTGTTATGTTTCATGTTTAGATTTCTACAAATTGATTTGACAGTAACCTAAAAGTTTTAAGTCATTTTATAATCTTATGGATGCGTGCATAATGATAAAAAATTTATGGGTTCACTAAGTTGTGAAAAGTTTTATTTATACATTTGGACCTTGGATAACTGATTCACCTCCCCTCAATTATTCTAAAAAATTCCTACAGAAATAAGAATTATTCTTGTGAATCTATATCAAATGCATTTTCTAGTAGATTAGTTTCTCCCATCCTACGACTTTCTCAAAATAAGTCTGTGTTTCATTTTAGATTTTATCTTTTCATTTTTTATGCATCATCTCTTCAATTTCTCTTGACTATTAGAACTTCAATGTGTTATCTTTAGAGCTTCCTATATATACTTGTGATAATAAATATAAAGCACCTAAACTAGGAGTTAGGTTATCTACTATACAACCCTTTTATGGAAAAGGGAAATGGGATACATTTTATCATCAACCTAGGGACTATTGGGATATGTATTGTTATTCTTCACATAATGTGAGTTGCAAGTAAAGTAGGTTTAAACATGGAGGAAATTTTGTAATTAAGCGTGCTCAAGTTGGAGTAGTACTGGGATGGGTGACCTCCTGGAAAGTCTTGGTGCTTCACCTCTATGAGAATCACCTAGACCTAATGAGTGCTAAGTCTTCCATTTATTCTCATGAATGATGGATTCTTGTTAATCACTACTCATGAAATATGGGTTAACAAGTTTACTCAAAGCTACACAATTGAATCGTGATAGCAATATAACAATAAAATGTGAGTCGTTAACACAATTCACTTAGCTATTTGTGATTTTTTTTGAGTTTTGTTTTTTTTGAGTTATTATTATAAACCCTAAAGGATATCTAGTATTTTTAGTCAGTGAAAAATAATTAGTCATTTACAAGGTAGAGATATTCAGTCAACACTATGATCGAGTGATTCTATATAGGGAAAGCTATGTAAAGGAAACCTATGTTTTCTAATATTTACATGAGGAAACCTAAGCCAATTGATACAAAGGTTGAGAAAATTAATTGAAGTCAAGAATAGCAAGAGCCAAGGGACACCATGAATAACTAGTATGCGTCGAGCATCAAGAAGCTATTAGTGTCAAAAGAATAGTTTTGTATAAATAGTTGGAATGGAGAAAACATTGATGTAACCATTTTATCGAGTTGGGAGCATATTTTTATGATCGAGGAGTTAATCAAGGCACTAATTATGCATGTAATTGAGGATCATCAATCCCTATAAAAGGTGATCAACCAATCAAAAATTAGAAGGAATAAGTGGCAAAAAGGATGAATGAATCTAGGTCATCGATCATGATCTAGAAGCTTCATCAAAAACCCATTTAAGAAGGGTTTTAGAAATACTTATTGTGGTTGCACATTATAATTTTGAATGCAAACTTGAAGGTGAATTTGGTAGAATTAAGTGTTAAGGAGTAGTAAGGTGATCAAGTGGTGCAAAGAGAAGCTATTGAAGATTTATCAAAAAGAGGTGATATCAGATTACAAAGAGAATATATGTCATCAACATTCAAAGTGTAAATTGAAGGATCAAGGCATTGATATATTTTTAAAGTTGTTTTAGGGAAAATCTCTTAACCGAGTGGTCCTAACATGCCTATATCAATCTCCTTATAGAGTGCTCACTTCATTGTGTAGTTAAAATACTTTAATCAAGGTAGATTGAATAATTTTTGTAATATCTTAATAGGAAGAACATTCACAAGGTAGATAATTAGAAGAGATCAAAATTTGTAGCCCTAATAGGAACACTTTATTAATGCAATAGTGAAGAGTTGTGGGTGTCATCCCCACCATAGTTTTATGTTCATCTTGGAGGGTTTCTGTATTATCAAATATTTGTGTCATGTGTTGATTTATTTCTTACATGTTTTATTCATGTTATTAGATGTTAGATCTAGTATTACATTTTGATTTAAGATATTGCATGCAAAAGTTCAAGGTTAAGGCAGAGATGTGTCTGGCGAACTATGTATGAACATGGTTTATATTTTAATAAGTAGAAGTCTTGAAGATTTTGATTCACCTTGCCCCCCCTCAACATCTTACTTTCCTTATTAGATCTCCAAAAATTGATATCAACACCTAGTTCTCTTAGAAAGAAGTCTAACAACTTGAGAGTCAAAGATCTTGGAGATGGAAACCTACATGTTGGGAAAGGTTACTGAGAATCAAAAGATTGATTTGAAACTTGCATTTGAAAAAGTGAAGGTTGCAAAGGAGGAACTGAAGGTATCCCTAAAGAGAAGAAAGGAGATAAAAATTCAACAAAATGACACACAATGCAAAGAAGAAAGCTTTGAGGACTTATATGATGAAGGTAGATCTAGTGCAACTAATGTATCAATAGTAGCTCTATTGGAAAGGAACAACATCATAAATGAAGAAGTAAGAGCACTAAAAAGAGAACATGAAATACAGTTAGTAAGGCTATGTGAAGTGTTTGAATAAAAGAAAGAAGTTGAAGAAGATAAGGTAATGGCTAAAAAAGACAAAAGGAAAATAGATAGAAGTATTGATGAAAGGATCAATGAGGTACAAAGGATGACTAACAATCAATTTGACATGGTCAAGCAATTATTCGATGCTAATCATGAGATAACTAGGAAGGTAGAAGACATTACAAATTTGAGATATGAAAAGAATCATATGAATTTGAATTAAGAGATGAGAAGGAAATTATTGAAAGGATGAACAAACCTAAGGAGGCCATAAGACTACTTCATTAAATTATGCAAGTACAAAGAAGACCTCATTGTTAGAAATATAATAGGGGATGTGAGATACTTGGGCGGGGGGGGGGGGGGGGGGGGTGTGAATCAAGATCTATAAAAATTCACAAGCTTTCAACATGAAACATATTTGATATCACCACATAAACTATCATTTAAACATTCATCTCAGATCACTGTAGTCATTGACAACACAATATCATATCGACCTTCTAAATGCATGAAACACATAAAAAAATAATGCATAGATTTGGTAATTGTATATGTGAAAATGTGGCCTATGCTAACACACACACTTCAACATGGTCCTTATTTGTGGATTCATCCTAGAATCAACATTGGATTGTTCATCCGAAAATCAGCTGGCAAGGCGACCTGTTGCCTTCTATCTAAAGGAATTTTTCTTGTTAGATATCCTCAGATTTGAAGTGTTGAGCAACTAGACCCTCTAAGAATGAAGGATTTAAGAAATGAAATTAATCTATATGATGTCTAGATTAATCTAGAATGAGAAATGCATTCTAATCTAGGAACAATTGAAACAAAACTAGATTAACCTATGCATATTAAGCTAAATGAATTTAAACTAAGAATGCAAGATGTATGCAAAAATGTGAGCAAATGTGAGTATGAATTTCAATAGCAATTTGATGCAAATTCTAATTCTTCTCCTCAAAATGAAGAGATGAGGGTCTCTTAAATAGACTTTTCTAGAATCCATCAATGGTTGAGATTGATTTCAATCAACGGTCAGGATTGAAGATGAAGTTTAGTCATAAAGGAAGATTCTTAAATTAAAGGAAGTTAACTAACTCAAATCTAAGTGTAAGAGTCAGTCAACTCAGATAGACTTTAGTGTCAAAGTAAGTGATCTGAGTCATTTCCAATTTGATCAATAGTGAACTAGAAATTTCCCTTTTTTGAAATGAAGAGAGATTTTGGAGAGATATTTAATTTAATAAAATAAGATATGCTCTCATAAATATATTTTCTTATTAATTAGATAATTCTATTTAATTAATTAGAGACACTTTTCTTATTTAATTAAATAACTTCATTTAATTAATTAGGAATGACTTCCCATTTAATTAAATAACTTTGCTTAATTAATTAGAATTAGCTTCTCCATTTAATTAAATAATTTTTAAAATTAATTAAAAATAGGCATATTTATCAAATTAAATAAATATAATTCCATAGTACATTAGCCTTAGGAGATAATTTAATTTAATTAAAGTATAAATACTTAATAATTAAATTAAATCTTAATCAATAGGTTTAGTGTGACTAATGTAAGTCAATACTATAGGAATTAAATAAAGAGTCTGATTAATGCAGATTTAGGTTTTCTACATTTGACAATTAAGTCAAGTAGTGAGTAGCAGAATAAGAATTGCCTAGTGACATAAGACTTTAGAATCGATCAAAAATATACCAGAATTGGTGATCGTGGCAATAAGCCAATTTTTGGGTATTACATTTTGCCCCTCTTTGAATGAATGTACGAACAACATGTTCAATTCAAAGAAAATCAAAAAGCATGATGCGAAGATGAGATTAGTTCCGAAGTTGATGATACAAAGACCATTTGATAAGCTTTTAAGGACTATCTCTAGAACAGAGCTTAATCCCAAGGAATCCAAATAGAATGCCTAGATACCTAAAATTGATAAGCATTTAAAAGGTTTCTTCAGAACTAAGTTTGACCTTTAAGGATCCAGATAGAACACCTAGATACCTGAGATTGATAAGCATTTAGAAGATTATCTCTAGAACAGAGCTTAACCTTCAAGGATCCAGATAGAACACCTAGATACTTGAGATTGATAGCATTTAAAGATTATCTCCAGAATGGATCTTAACCTTCAAGGATCCAGATAGAACACCTAGATACCTGAGATTGATAGCATTTAGAAGATTATCTCCAGAATAGAGCTTAACCTTCAAGGATCTAGATAGAACACCTAGATACCTGAGATTGATAGCATTTAGAAGATTATCTCTAGAACGGAGCTTAACCTTCAAGGATCTAGATAGAACACCTAGATACCTAAGATTGATAGCATTTAGAAGATTATCTCTAGAACAGAGCTTAACCTTCAAGGATCCAGATAGAACACTTAGATACCTGAGATTGATAGCATTTAGAAGATTATCTCCAAAATAGAACTTAACCTTCAAGGATCTAGATAGAATACCTAGATACCCAAGATTGATAAGATCCAATTATGAGTCTCAGAATCATCCCCAAAACAAGGCCTGATTTTCAAGAGTCGAGGTTTAGACTGTCCCAATACCTGTCCATCAAACTCAAACTAGAAATGTTATAAGATGTGATCAAATGATCAAAAGATGAAACAAATGACAATGATTCCAGAAAGAGGGGGACAAGATGCCTCGAGTGATGAGATGCCACAAGTGATGAGGACATAAGATGGAAACTAGATGCCCCAAGCAATGAGATTCAAATTGAGTTACATTTAGTTCAATGACATAATCATCCTGCCCCCTTGAGAGTGAAATCAAAAGATGACACACCAAAACTATGATGTAGGTAGCATAAAGATATATTGGAGAAATTTAAGATTCAATAGAATATGGAAGAGATCAGGATGATCAAAAGATGATTCAAAGTCAATATAGCATGCTTCTGAGGTCCAAAAGATGAAGTTTGACCATTAGTTGACTAGAATTAAGCAAAGTGTCTTGAGTTGAAAATTTTTGAAATGAATTTTGCAAATATGAAGAATTGAGAATTGAAAGGATTTTAGGAATCCCAAGATATCAGATAAATTCAGACTGCACAAGTGTTTGATTGTGTTGGTCGCCAAAATTTTAAAATGCAATTTTGAGGCATTTAGGTGCATCAAATTTAAAATTTGATCCCAAAAATGGATCCAGAATGGTCCAATTAGCCAAGGGGGTGATTTTTGCACAAATCGGAGCACATTCAAAAATTAGGTCCACCCTTATATAAGGGTCTGAGGTGTCATTTTCAATCTCATTTGTGCTTTTGTCTTCTAGTGATTTTGAGCTCTAAGAGAGACATGGTAGTGAATGTGAGATACCATCATTTTGAGCACTCCAGACGACACAATCGACCAATAGACTACAGACCACTAGTGAGTTATCAATTTCCCATCTCCGTACTTTCACTTTCACGCTTTATGGGGTCATTTATTGCGTATTTTAGCATGTTTTTAGGGGGTCCAATTGATCTTCACACGAGACCTATCATCTTTCATGCAAAGATCTTCTTTCTTCATGTGAAGAAATAGGGTGCGTTGTTTCTTCACACATAGCGGGAGGATCTTTGCGAGGGAGGAATTTATCTCTTGCGTGAAGAACAAGATTTTCGCATGAAGGGAATTCATTTTTCACATGCAAAGATATTTTCTCGCACAACGACGTGATTCTTCACACAAGATTTGAGATCTTCGTGTGAGACTTGGAGAACTTTGTGCAAAATTTCATGGTTTCACACAAGATTTCATGAACTTCGTGCAAAATCCTGTGACAGTCATGCTTAAGAGTTTCAATTTCATGCTCAAAAATTACATTTTAGTTTGTTTTGATGTATCATTTTGACTTGATACTGATTGTTTTGTTTGTCATTTTTTGTTGTGTGTGTAGGAGGTCTTCAGTGATGTTACATTCAAATTGCACTACCCACCATATAGGGAGTTATTGCAGACTCTCGATGATGCTGATTGAGCACACATTGCTCGATTGGGTTTGTCGTCACTGTGCTAGATTCCAGCCATGATGGTGAATCATGCCTTACTGACAACTTTGGTGGAGCGTTTCCATTCGAAGATGAACACTTTTCATTTGCCGATGGGTGAGATGATGATCGCCCCAGAGGATATATGGAGGATACTGAGGATCCCCTTTCATGGCACTTGGGTCATTTATGATACAGTGCCCAGAGCAGGTACAGAGGCATTGTCCATTGTGTTTGGGAGAGAGCTACCAAGGGGAAGGGCCATTAGCTGGGATGAGTTGATGCACACCTATGGAGTGACGCACAGGATGGCATCTGTGCTGGCTATATTTTTGAGTTGTTTCTTATGTCTTTACAAAGGACAGCATGGGTTAGAGTGTGGGTGGCTAGCCATGCTTCGCAGGATGTTGGAGGCACCCGAGATCTTTGGGTGGGGTTAGTGCATGTTGGCCAATCTTTTCCATGAGATGCACGAGGTCATCTTCCATGAGAAGAAGATGATGGCAGCTGGAGTGTACGTCTTAGAAGTATGGGCATGGGAGCACCTTCCTATATGTAGGCCCATTTTTGAGGATGCCAGAGAGCCCATGGAGCCCTATATATGCAGATATCGAGGGCACATTACCTAGGTCCACCTAGGTAAGACTAAGCACTGGAGGATATGTCTTGATGACCTGGTGTCTGTTGTATGGTGACCTTGGCAAGAGATAGAGGACTGGAATGATGCCCCCAAAGAGCTACCATGGATGTTTAGTTCTCAACCTCTGGCAGGCAAGACTACATCAGTCATAGAGAGATTTGTGATCTCACAAGTGTGGCAGCAGTATGGCCGACCATAGGACATTCCTGCTGAGTACTATGCCTATGCCAGGTTGCAGAAGGATGTTGAGTGGGGATGGCCAGCACAGATGGATCCAGGGTGATCCACGATGGATATTCATAGCCTAGCTACAGTTCAGTGGGACTACCTGCCAGCGATAGTAGATGCAGGGATGACGCCTACGTATCAGGCATTTTTGATCAGCCATCCATTCCCACGATTTACAAATCCACTGGAGATGGCAGGGCAGGCATAGAGGCAGGTGCCCCAGCAGTAGCAGGCATAGCCACAACTGCTAGATTAGCCACAACAATAGTCATGGGTCTGCCATCAGGTACAACAGATGCAGATTCCCCCACATTAGATGGGATTAGACCTAGGTGCTAGGGGTAGTGGGACAGGACACAGTCGGCGGTAGAGACAGAGGACAGAGGAGTAGGCCCCTTAATAGGAGGCTTCACAATAGTAGGTGCCACCACAGTAGTAGGCACTAGAGATTTTGGATGAGGATATGCTAGATCAGCTAGCAGGTGGGGTGTAGGACATGGTACGACGATATCGAGAGCGGATTCGTCAGACCTCCCAGCAGTTGGGGGATCTATTGATTTCAGTGGTAGTCCGAGATGCATAGCTGGTGGAGATACAACAAGAGATAGATTGATGGAGAGAGTGCACGAAGACTGCTGAGCAGAGATTGGAGCTAGCGCAAGATGAGATCCACTTTTAGAACTATTATGTTGCATATACGAGTGTAGTACTAGATGAGACATTGTAGGTTTAGCACTTTTCTCAGTACGTGTGAGAGTCTGGAGGTGCACAACCTCCTACCAGACCAGATATGCCACTACTGCCTCTGCCACCTGCTACTCCTACTCCTCCTAAAGGTGAGGGTACGAGATAAAGTTAGACGCTCTATGCCTAACTGTGATTTTGATCTTTGGCTATGTATCAACTGGTGTGTCAGCACCACATGTATCATTTTTGATCGACTGCATTCGAGTAGCACCGATTTTTTGTACTGATCCATTCTTTTGATATATATATATATATATATATATACAAGATCTTTCTCTGAGTATCCCTGTGTACATGTCATTGTCTATTTTGCTTTACTTTGATGTACATGAGATGTCAATTTGTACTTTGATATGAGTGCAGTGATGTGTGAGTTTGATTATGATGCCTATGTATTGTGATGTGATGTGATTATGAGCATGTAGAGTAGATATTATGAGTATATGGATGCAATGCATATGGAAATTGACTGACATCTCATGTAGTGTTGCGTGTTTTTGCTTGATAGTGACAGGGATTTCATTAAGGAATGCAAATCAATGAACCAAATGCTTGTGTAGCTATGAAGAAACCTAATATGTTTGAAGATGCCCCCAATCCTTCATCAGATAGGGGAGAAATAGAATGACCATCGAATTGCATGTTTATGCAAATGAAGTATGTAATGCAAGACTATGTTAAATGCAACCCTAGGTCTGGTTACCAAGTCTCGATATTTAATCATCACCAGATATAGAACAAAGCTCGTAGGTCATACAATTCTCACTAACATTGCAATCATGGAAATATGAATATAACATACGTTTTTGGTTTGTCGGGATTAAATGTAAGCATTCAAGGCACAAGAAGCTAGAATGACCAGAACATTTGTCCCTTTTAATGTAGCAAGTTAACATACGCATCAAAGCATAAACTCTAGGATGACCTGAATGTTGCTTGCATACAAACACGCCAAACACACGAGAGATCCATCTTATGCTAAGTATTCAATAATTATTCTATCCGCAATGACTCTTGTATTCATAACCTGAGAGAAAAGTGTGCTAGATATACTCGCAGTGACCCATAGGTTCACTTAAGAGGACAAGTATTAGTATATATTGTAGCATGAAGAGTTCACTCCAACAAACAAGGAGAAGAACCAACGTTATTGACGTATTCATATATAAAAGGAGTCAAGATACACATGGCCATCCAATATGAGATGGAGGCTCTTATAGTGGACACCCCTCTTATAAGAATATGTCAACTAATTGGAACTAAATCACAAATAGAAAGAAAAGAAAAGATCATGCCCCTAGTCATTACTTCTCTGGTTAAAGATGACATCATCAAGTTGCTTGAGGAGATATGATAAAGAAAAACAAAGCAAACAAAGAAAATTCTCAGCATATCCAAAAAAGTATGTCTTATTTTTGAGTTCAATGTTTTTGAGATTGATGTCAGGTATCAATGTCCAGAACATGTTTGAAAGAAATCTCTTCAGTAGGATGACAACAGTAGGCAGACACAGTCAGAATGACTGGTGACTGAGGTCAAAGAGGAAACTTCACAATGAAGAACCTAAAGAGGACTAAGTGACAGTAGACAAACACAGCAAGGACAACTAGTGACTGATGCAAGAGAGATCTTCCATAAAGGAATCTAGAGACATGACCCAAGCAACAGTAGCAGACACAATTGAAACATCTGGTGACTGTTGCAAAAGAGATTCTATGAGGAGAATCTTGAAGAGAGTGACACTAGTGACAGTAGGCAGACACAGCTAGAACAACTCATGACTATCGCAAAAGAGATTCTATGAGGAGAATCTTGAAAAGAGTGAGACTGGTGATAGTAGGCAAACACAATGAGGACCACTGGTGACTATTGCAAAGGAGAGTCTATGAGGAGAATCTCAAAAAGAGTGACACTGGTGACAATAGGCAGACATAGCTAGAATATCTAGTGACTATCATGAAAGAGATTCTATGAGGAGAATCTTGAAAAGAGTGACACTGGCAACAATAGGCAAACACAGTGAGGACCACTGGTGACTATCACGAAGGAGATTCTATGAGGAGAATCTCAAAAAGAGTGACACTGGCGACAATAGGCAGACACAGTGAGGACCACTGGTGATTGTCATGAAGGAGATTCTATGAGGAGAATCTTGAAAAGAGTGACACTGGCAATAATAGGCAGATGTAGTAAGGACCACTAGTGATTGTCGCAAAGGAGATTTTATGAGGAGAATCTCAAAAAGAGTGACACTAAGGGGGAATGCCCTTGAGCTATGAGAAGACTCAATCCATGGATACATGAGCAGAAAGCAGTAAAAGCAGGAAAGAAAAAGCATGAAAGCAGCTGTACAGAATAGCCAGAAGATGTGTTGCAGGATGGAGCATTGGGAACAAGAGGCGCTTGTTTACCAGGTTTTCACCTTCTTGGCAAGATTTTCCTTTTTTTGCTACCATGATGACTGTTTCTAGGTTTTCACCAATGGCACTTTTCTTGTTTTCCAATTCTTTTGTATTTTTTCTATTTTTGATTTTTTTTGGTGTTACCAAGGTGCCTATTGCTAGGTTTTCACCAAGGTAACAATTTTTTAGGACTTTTTCTTATTTTTAGATTTTTTTCAAGACATTTAGATATGTACAAAGAGCTTACTGATATCAGATCAACTATAAAATTGCTTCAGGTGGAGAGTGTTGACAGGTTCTTTAAGCACCTCTCCTTCAGTTGTGGAAAGTTGATAAGCACCAAATCCATATACTATAGTGATGATGTATGGACCGAGCCAGTTTGGTTCAAACTTTCCCTTTTGTACTCATTGTTGTTGATTATTGGGGTTCTATCTCAGGACGAGATCACCTAGCTGGAAGTCACGTGGCTTGACCCTTCGATTATAGCTTCTGGCCATTCTTTGTTGATATGCTCACAAATGATCACATGCCACTTGTCAACATTCACCCAGTAACACAAGCTCTTGAAGCTGAGCTATCCTATAGTCATCATCAATGATCCCTTCATAGAGATTCTCAAGGTAGGAATCTCAACCTCTATTGGAAGCACAACATCCGCTCCATACACCAAAGCAAAGGGAGTCGTGCCTGTTGGAGTTCTGATGCTTTTCCTATATGCCTTCAAGGCTAGGTTGATCTGGAGATGCTAGTCTCTCCCTGACTTACTAACTATGCGATGAAGAATTTTGAGGATCGCCTTAGTGGATGCCTTAGCTTGGCCATTACCCTAGGGGTAATAAATGGAGGACCAATGTTGTGTGATTTTGAATTTCTTGCATAGTTCCTTGAGGTATTTATTCTTGAATTGTCCTCCATAATGATTGAGGATGGTACACCATATCTGCAGATGATGTAGTTTGTGATAAAAAGTGCTACAATTTTTCCATCAGCAACTATGAGAGGTACTTCCTTTACCCACTTTGTGAAATAATCTGTAGCTGTGATAATAAACTTATGTCCATTAGAGGAGGTTGGGTGGATTTGTCCCACCAAGTCGAACGCCCACTGTTGAAATGGCCATGTTGTAGTAGAGGGAATCAACTCTTTGGCTGGAGCGTGGATGAGATTCCTGTGTAACTGACACTACTTGCAAGACCTAGCATACTTGATAGCTTCTTGCTCCATTTTCAGCTAGTAGTAACTAGCATGAAGGAGTTTGCCAGCTAGTGTTAGGCTATTGGAATGAGATCTGCAAATGCCCTCATGAACATCAATTAGTGCACATTTGGACTCTTCAGGTTCTAAACACCTAAGTAGTGTTCCATCGAGACCTCTCCTATATAGATCATCAACAATGATGACATAATGTGAAGCATTATGGATTAGGTAACATTTCTCATTCCGGGTCAGACCTTTCGAAATGGTTTGATTACAAAGGTAGGAATAAATGTGATGGTAGCGAGATGATTCTTGTCCTATAATAGAATAGATCATCTTAGAATTGGGGGTCTAATAGGCTGGGTAGTGTAATGCTTCCACTAAGAACTCATGTCAGAGATCATTTTCAAGCATTTGTAGCAAAGAGGCCAGGGTGGCCATGGCATCAGCCACTTTATTACCTACTCGAGGAACTTGCTAAAAAGTGATGTGTACAAAATACTTCTTTAAGTCATCAACCATGCACTTGTAAGGAATTAGTTTCTCATCCTTTTTTTGGTACACATCATTAACCTGGTTGACAACAAGCTGAGAGTCACCAAAGATATCTAACTGATCCACTCTCCATTCAGCTACAATTTTCATGCCATTGATCAAAGGCTTGTATTCAGCAATGTTGTTTGTACAAGGAAATAAAATCTTGTATGCTTTGGGCAGTGAGTATCTCTGTGGTGTAATAAAGAGTAATCCAACACCTGATCCTTGTTATGTGAAAGACCCATCAAAGAACATAATCCATGTGTGGTGCATGAGTGTCAAAATTGACTCATCTGGGAAATCAATGTTCATTGGCAGAAGACTTTGTATGGGTGCCTCATCTAGCTGGTCTGCAATTGCCTATCCCTTAATAGCCTTGTGTTCAACATATTGGATGTCAAACTCACTGAGTATCATAACCCATTTAGCCAATCTTCCTATAAGAGATGCCTTACTGAGCAAGTACTTTAATGGATCTATTTTAGCCACAAGCCATGTAGTGTGGGCAAGCATGTAGTGTCTCAACTTTTGGGAAGCAAAGACAGCTACCAAAAAAGCTTTCTCAATAATGCTATAGTTCTTCTCATAAGAGACTAATGTTTGGCTTAAGTAGTAAATAGCTCTTTCTTTGTTGTCATTATCTTCTTGAGCCAATAAGATTCCCAAAGATGTTTTAGTTTCTGAGATGTATAAAAGCAAGGGCTTCCCATGAATAGGAGGCATCAGGATGGGTGGATTGACAAGATATTGTTTGATCTGTGTTAAGCTTTGCTGACAATCTTGGCCCCAATTGAATTTCATGCCCTTATGTAAGGCCTTTGTGAAGGGTTGTGATCTATCTGCCAATTGTGAAATAAACCTATGAATAGATTGAAGCCTTCCCTGTAGTCCTCTCATCTGACTGATGTTTCGAGGTGCTGGCATGTCCATTATTGCTTGTACTTTCTACAAATCTACCTTAATTCCTTTTGCAGAAATAATGTATCCTAGCAACTTCCCTGATCTGACACCAAACACGTAGTTCTTAGGATTGAGCCGAAGACTAAACTTTTCCATACGATCTAAGATGGGACCCAAATCTTGTAGATGAGTATTACATTTAGCACTTTTGACCAAGGTATTGTCAACATAGTCCTCCATGGTTCTATGCATCATGTCATGGAAAATTGTAGTAACAACTCGCTGATACGTAGCACTAGCATTCTTCAAACCAAATGGCATCACATTCCAACAAAAGGTTCCCCATGCACATGTGAAAGTCATTTTCTCTTGGTCTTCTAGCGCAATTTTTATTTGATTGTATCCAGAAAAACCATCCATAAGTGAATACATCTCATAGCCAGCCATCATGTCCATGATCATATCAATATTAGGGAGCAGAAAGTCATCTTTTGGACATGCCAAGTTAAGATCATGAAAGTCTATACAAACCCTGATAGATTTATCATGCTTGGAAACTGGAACAATATTGGATATCCATTTAGCATAATCAATATCATGAATGAAGCTAGCCTTTAGGAGTTTCTCCAATTCTACTTTGACAAGCAATGCAATGTGAGGGTGCATTTTTTGAAGCTTCTGTTTAACTGGTTTGATGCCTAGTGCTATGGACAAATGATGTATGATAAGATCAGGATCCAATCCTGGCATTTCAGAGTATGTCCAAGCAAAATTTATTTTCTTTTCCTTGAAAAAGGCAATGAGTTGTACCTTCTCTTCAGTTGATAGTGACTGTGCTAGATGTATCATATGAGGATGTTCTTCTTTGCCCAAGTTAATTAGCTACTCCTGAAAGTGACTGGGAAGGACATCAAATACCTCATATGTGAATGCCTCAGAGGGGTTTTCACCCTTGGATACATCTTTTGTTTTTCCTTTTTTGGGTTTGACATTGCCACAATATGGTTTTCACCATCGAACCTTTTGCATTTTTTCCTTTTAATTATGTGACTAAGATATTTGATGTCAGCCTCAGTCATGTTGATGCTCTACTCATTGGTGGAAGATGTTATAGGTTTGATAGTGTTTAGGTAACAAGCGAGAGCATGGTCATTCTGGAATGTGGGGACTTCACTAGATGTATTAGGGTTCTAGTCTATAAGCTCAAGATGTGTGAGTGAGAGAGTAGTGGCTGGTTCAATTGCATTCACAGTATAGTCATTAAGTGCTTGGACCAGCAATTCGAGACTGATGACAACCTCATGCACAAGTGTGTTCAAATGCCTCAGAGTACGAATGTCAGTAATTGACGACTCTAGGACACTAGTTGAATCTGACCCATGTGACCTAACACTAAATGTTTCACCCACTTCGATTTGGTTTTAATAGACATGCACTTGGTCAATGTCTTTATTAGTTATGGCTTCTGAAAGAGAGTCAAACTCATATTCCTTTGAATTAGTGCTACATGGCGAGAGACTATAGAACTCCCCAACAGTGATAGGGACATAGTCACCTTCATCCTCTAGGTTCTTACATAAATACTCAACATGGCATGACTGACTAGATTCTCCCTTTTCTTAATGATATTTGAATTGCTCAGTATTATCCTCAAAAGAATCACTAGTATCATCCATAGTGCTAATACGTGGCACAAAGTCATCTGGCTCAGCAAATAATTTAGCGAGATCATAAGGGATAGGATGAGGATAGGAATCCTCATCATCAAATTCTTCCTCTTGAGTATCTAACTCAGCTTGTGACTCATTTTTAGATGAACTCTAAGGTTTGGGGATGAATTTATTTGATCCCAGATGGAAAGGGACCCTCTTAAACCCTAGGCCAATTGTATCATGGTTGCTTCAAGCTCTTACTTTGATAGGATCAATTAGGCCATTGTTATTGCACCCAATAGGTCCAGTTCCCTTGTAACCAAAATGCTTCATAAGCTTAAGACTAGGTCCATATTTCTTAGGAGTGATTTCTTGAGCTTGTTCTGTTAGGTCCACTGGAGCCTCTTCTTTGTAAAGCCATGTAGCAATGGCTCTATTTTCACTTTCATCTTATAAGGGAACTATAGCCTTGACAAAAGTGCTATTATACTTGGTCTAAGGTGTCAGCACGAATGGCTTCTTTACTTCTGAGGGTCTCCCATAACGTCGAGGAGACTCTGGGAGAGACATTAATGATAGCACTAGTTCAATGTGGTACTCTCCCATAACAATTTCTTTTAGTTTGAATGACTACTCAATTTTTTTGAGCTTATTGTCGTGATAATCAGTAGACTCATGATTAGCAGGCATGAAAGTTTCAGCAGCTTTGAGCATATTGCAGGTGTAGCTAGTAGTGGAAGGAATAGTAACTTTGGAGCCATGAAATGGGAACTTGATACATTGGTGATATGTGGATGGCATAGCACGCATTTCATGTATCCATGGCCATCCTAATAGAATGTTGTAGGCCAAGGGAATGTCAAGCACTTGATAGGTCACATCCCTTTTGATAGGACCGGTGTGAATTGGTAAAACCACAAGACCTAGAGACTTTTGTTCCACTTTGTCATATGCTTTGATAGTGATCTTTCATCGAGGATCAACAAAGTACTCAAAATAATTCAATTGTTTAAGTAGAGCAGCAGAGACAATATTTAGGCCAACACCGTTATCAATGAGTACCCGACAAACACGTGTCTAATGGACCATAACCTCGATGTGTAGAGGTTGATTATGTGGATGACTCAATGAGTTGTCATCTTCCTCAGAAAAATTCATAAGATATGGCAAGGTCAGGTGAACCACCATGGATTGGAATCGCTCAAGATCAAGATCTTGATGAACATTTGCCTCAGCGAGGGCTTTATCCAGAATCTACCTGTGAGCAAGCGAGATTTTAAGTAGCTCAAAGATGGAAATATGAGCATTAGTTCATTTCAAATGATTGAGAACACTATAACTGGTTGCTATCAAGTTCATTGTGAGTTTTGCACCTTTTCCAGATGGACTAGCAAGGGTTTTATCTTTGTGTTTTTCAAGATCTAAAGTAGGAGGTGCAGGACCTTTGAGCACCAACTTGGTGCAAGAGCGAGTGACAGCATTAGCACAGTGTTGCGAATGTGTATTATCCATTTCATTGGAAGTAGGGCCCCTCAAGACAAATGGTATCTTGGGTTTGTCATTATCTAGCTTCCCCTTAATGGTAATAACATCGCAGTATTCAGAATCCACAGGTTCAACCATGTGAATAACATTGTCATCGTTGGAATATGTATAGTTGACCTTGTTATAGGGTTGTGGTTTTGAAGTCTCTCCTTTTTCATAAATTGGGAAAGGTTCTTTGAATGCTTTGTGATCCAAGTTTTTGTTATGTCCATCTACCACAAGATCACCAACATCAATCATGTCCTAGACTTTATCGCACAAGTTTATATAGTTGCTAGTTTTGTGTCTCTTTTTTTGGTGATACTCACAGAATGAGGTCTCATTCCACCATGGTGGACGTGGTTGTGGATCATAGGGATGAGGGTTATCCATTGGTAAAATAAGCTTATGTTGTAGTAATGTTTTATAAACCACATCCAAAGGTTCTCCCAAAGACGTATACTCTCACTTGGGGCGTGTTGCCCAAGAGTTTCTCGATTTGTTCCCAGACATCTTATTGTCAGGAGGAGGTTTCTCAGCATTTTTGGCCTCTTTGAGGCCATCTGTGAGGTTAGATACAGCTTTAGCAGGTTTGGGTGTGACATTGTCAACAACTCCATCATGTAAAATTTCTCGGTTCTTGTTGACATGTTTGGTTTTATCCCTGTTGGAAGTGGAACCTTGTTTTATGTCTCTCTAAAGAGTGAGTTCACCTTTCTTAACCATAAATTCTTCGATATGGATAGCATGTGTAATCATGTCTTCAAAGGTACGTGGACCTTGTAGTTGAACTTTATACCCAAAATTAGGTAAGAGGTTTGTTACCCACTTTTCACCATATACAAATTTTGCAAAGTGGAAAATGAACTATGTCATGTTTTGTCAAGTCGGGTCAATAGGTCTTTCCTCTTTAGATGTTGAGTTTCTCCATCAAGTTTTCATCTTTCCCCTTCTCCCGTGTCATATATAGCCTGGGTGGGTATTTCTTGATTGTCGTGAGCTTTAAACGGTAGTTTAGAACCATACTCAATGGGGATTCTCAAATTGTGCTACATCAATTGATTTTCTTCCAGCTCGTTTGATCTAGAAATAGAGAAATTGAATTGGCAAAAAAGTAGGTTCTGGCTTCTCCGTAGTAGGGTTTTCGCACCCCAAAGGTGAATTTTTGCAAAGGCTGGCGAATGATATTTCTAAGCTTTATTAAAGTAAAATGAATTGTGTTATGAAAAGATCATTCAAATGATGTCATGATTTCACAAAAAGAATCATTTTAAAAGTTTGAAAAGTAACCAAAATAGTGATTGGCAGAAAATCAGGAAAGAGCTTCTCTGAGGCAAGTTCTGAAGTCAGAAATCAATTTTCCAAAAAGATGTATGTAAAAGAATAAGGAGCACCAGTGGGCCCCACCTCTCACTTGCGAAGCATGTTTTGTTTTTTTTGAAGGCTTAAATTAAAGTGGATAGGTCAGAGGAAGTAAAAAGATGGGCATTGGCAGAAAATCAAATTTCTTCTTCTCCATAGCGAGTTTTCGCACCTAGAAGGTGAAACTCCACAGCGATCCATAGCTACTAATTATAGGCTAAAACAAGGATAGATAAGCCACATTATGATTAAGTAATTCAAATATCATCGTGTTTTCATAGCAGAAATTACTTAGAACTCATTGGGATGAGCAAGATAAGCATCAGCGGAAAACTCAGAAGTACTTTCTCCTTTGGCGAGCTTCGAACCAAGAAGTAAGTTTTTCGCAAAGGCCTAAATAGAAGGGTAAAATTACTAGCTAGTCCCATTTGTCACTTGTGAAGCCTCTTCTATTTTTTTTGAGGGTTTTTAGTAAAGTGCTTAGGGTAGAAAAGGTAAAAATGAAAGCTTAAGAGGCAAATCAAAAATCAGCTTCTCCACCGCAGGTTTTCTACAGTCGAAGATCATTTTCTGCATTTGAAGAAAAATCATTCCTGCAGGTGTGGTAAGTATGTGAATTGACTACAGATTATTTTGGGCAAGTAAATAGAAGAAAATCAATAAATTGATAAGGCTTTTGCAAGAAAAATTGAGTTAAGCAGATTTTGCCCTAGGAAGTTCTCCATTGTTTTTTCAAAAGATGGATGACACGAAAAGTAAACCATTAATTAATGAGAGTTATCGTTGAGCCAAAAAAAATAGTGAAAAGATAAAGATAAATTCGTTAGAACCTTTACATCCACCAATCCAACAGATTTACCCTTAATTTCACTCATGTGGCATGATTTATGAAATTCAATGGGCAAATCTAGGGTTATTTTATAAAGAGGGAAGTAACAGATTTTCAAACTACTGTTTTACTATTATACTATTGTACTGGATAGTGCTTTCAAGTAATTTTCAAAGTTATAGAGTTTGCTTCTTGTATCATCTACAATTGTTTGAATTTTTTCTATTATACATCAAATAAAATGGCAACAAGATTCATAGGTTTTGATGGATTGGGTGTAATTAAGTCAGCGTGGTCGACTATCATAGATACTTCACTCCATTTTTATGATATGCAAGATTTTCAAAGGAGATTAAGAGCAGAGCCAATTCATCCCATAATGAAAAAACTTTGGGGAAGCGGATTAGTAGAAGCAACTGGGTTTCCTGTAGCAGTACAAGCCCTAGAGTTAATTTTGGAATGCATCAATCATTACAACCCGGATACAAAGTAGATTCTATTTCCTGACCAAACAGTGTTGATTTCAATTGATCATCAAGCAGTAGTGAATTGCTTGTGAATTCTAGAGAAGGAGGAGTTCTCTAATTTAACGATGAGTGGAGCCATGTCTGAGTTCTCTTTGAAGAAGATGGTTTGGAGGAGGGAGATCATGCAGTCTTGGTTTCAAAAGCCAAGGGGAGCTAAGAGTAAAGTCCCTAAAACTCTTTTCGGCACAGACCTCAAACCAAAAATCATTGACATTTTGGTTCTGTTGCATTGACTCAAAAGTGAGGTAGAAGCTTATAATTTTGTAGAGTAGTACTTCTTTTTGGTGCAAGTTATTTGCTTAGACACACAGTATATTGACTGGGAATAGGAGGTCAGTGAGCATCTTTCTAGGGCTCTCAGTGCAGCCAAGTTTTATAATTCATTTTATATCTCCTCTTTCTTGATATACATGTTGGCTTCTCTTCAATTGTGGCCGGGACTCCCTAGAATTGAGAATTTTCCTAATAATGTAAAAAGTTATGAGTTTTATCGATGCTTGCAATTATAGAATAGTTATGTAGAATACATATGGGTAAATGATGCATTCACCATGAGGATTTGCAAGGACCTCCAAGGGTGTCCAGAGTAGAGATTCAGTCCGAAAGCAATGGCGACCATCAGTCAATTTGGCAATTATTTCATTTAGTTCTCATCATTTTCTTATTTGTGTCTTGCAATCTTTGATGGATTTCCACTAAAGCTGCCCATGTATCCAGATGATATGATCGTGCTCATGGAGATAGTGAGGCAAGCAATCCAAGTGAATGTGTTGAGCACCAACTTGAGGAAGAAAGGGTATGAATTCCCTATAAAAGTTGGAGCATACAGTTGTGAAACCATATCAGATGCAAAGAATATACTCAAAGCATTTGAGAGTAAATACAAATTGGAAGAGTATGAAGCAGTAAGGCCCCTATTTGATCCTATAATCAAACATGTGACAACCATGGAGGATTATTGGGAAGATTGTAAAAATGAACTAGAGAGTTGAGATCGTGCCTTTGCCAGATTTACGATTGATCAGGTAAAGACATATGGTATAAATTTAGATGTGGAGGGATTGGAAGATGATGGTCAAAATATGTATAGTAATACATATTTGAGTAAGTTGAGGAATACTCCCATTAGTTCCAAACCATGTGTTGACATAGAAGAAAACTTCGATGTCATGATGGCAATAATTATCAAAAGGATTGGGAAGTGGGTTGAGTGGACACCTAAGAAAGGCTGGAGCAAGAGCAAAACTACTCAAGCTTCTCCAACTGCAGCTACTCCTGCTTCCTCTCAAAGTGCCACACCCAATGCTACTACTACACTTGCTCAAGGCCCAACTCAATCTATAGGTAGAGATGATACACCCCCAGAGAAGACTGTTCCAATAGCCCCAACCTATCAAGGTGGATCACTACCAGTCATTGGAGCTCAAGCTAAAGCTGAAAAAGAAATGAAAGAACAGAAAGATGGATCTTCTGCTCCAGTCTCACCTCCACATGCCACTCTACCCCCATCTCCTCAAGCTTCTCCAAATCCATCTCCTCATGTTGCCCCTGTCTCATCCCCTCATCATAGCCCTACACCATCTATAAGTGCTCCTTTTCTAAAGCCCACTGGTTCTCCTATTCAAATAGTAGAGATCAGAGATGATAAAAGTAGTAGTAGCGAATCCACTGAGTCTAATGAAGTTGCAAAGAAAACTCAAAAAGAGGAGAAAGGTCCAGGTTCATCTAGGCTTCTTTCTCGAGATCCAAAGACCCCCTTTTCTACAACTACAATGACAATGACTCCACTGAAGAAGAAAATGTGCAGTATTGAATCACTTGGAACAGCCTCCAAAGTGATTAGTGCAGAGTCTTGGCTCGAGGATGCTTTGGAGAAGAAGAGGAAAAGAAAAGATGAAAGTTTTCTTTCAAAGGATGTTGTATCTGAAGTGGTTCGCTCAGAATCTGCCATAGTAAAAGCTAAATGTAGAAGACCTTGTCAATATTGGGACAAGATCTAGAAATAAGGCACTTAACTATGGAGGTAGCAAAACCAAACAAGGCAGGGAGAATCAAAGATATGACCCCAGAGGGCTTCACTTTGCATTTAATTGATCTTGGAGAGGGTAGACATGATACAAAAGTAGGCCTATAGAAGTTGAGTAATGATGTGATAGCAGAGCAACTGGAGAACCTCAAGTCATCAAAGATCAGAATGAAAGATGAAATAGAAGAGTTAAGAAGGTTCATTAGAAAATTAGTTGTTCCATTGGGAACTATTATTGGTGTGCTTGCCACTGAAAATCCTTTAGCAGAAGAGGTATAAGCCTTCATATCATAGCTCCAGAAAGATAGGCATTTTGGTCAGATTGGAAAGGAATGGATCGAGAAACTCAATGTAGATGGAGTTTCCCTAATCGATCAAATTGGGAATATTATCCTCTAGCTAGAAACTAAAAAGGATAATATTACGTCTAATAGTAATACCTTGGCTGGAGAAAGAGTGAAATGCATAGAATGTATTTCTCTCCTAATGATGATTATTTAGATGAAAGCAAAGGATGCAATTGAAGCAAAGATTCTTAAGAAGGGAAATGAACCTCTGAATGAATGGCTCCAAAATATGCAGTTCAAGATGGAAATGATTCAAGAGGTTGAGAAAGGACTCAGAGAAATAGGGGACAAAGTGAAGAAGACCCAGGACAGAGCATTTGAGCTTATGCAAGGATTGCACACTGAGTCACAAACCAGTGGACAAGGGAAATCCTTAATTAATATAGAAGTGATGAATAATAATGTTTCTATATATTTAAGTAATCTGTCCAGGATAACATCAAGCAGTCAAAATAGGGTAACAGAATTGCAAACACTTGGTGGATGCATGCACATGGCTACTGAAGAAGTGGCAAGTCAGCTGAGTGAAATAAAATAATTAGCTCTAGAGCATTCAAGGTGTCTTTTGAGATTCACCAACGTGCAAGTACCCAATGATGAAGTGTTGATTCCCATCATGGTGGCAGCTAAAACATATAGGATGAAAACTTAAAAGGGGAAGAAGTCCAAGTAATTCAGATTACCCCCTTTTCATTTTCTATTGTAAATTTTGAAATCTTTGTTAATATTTTGATATGATAAATTGGCATCTTGCCATTTGTCATCAAGATAAGATGAACCGATTAACATTCCCATTGTAATGGTCATCTCTCAAATCCTATATGTATGAAATTCAATGATTAATCAAAGGTCGGCAAAATTTTGGTGTGAAGTACTATTTTTTGTAGAGACAATTGAATGGCACTTCGTTTCAATCATTTTCTGTTCCAGTAGGTATTGTGATTAGTTAGTATTTCCTTTCTTTGTTACAGAAAACTAAGGAAGAACAGAGTTTCACTTCCCCTATTTTTCTAAATACGAATGAATGTAATAAGTATTGTTATAATTCATTTGACGAAAGGATTCTATTAATTTTTCCTGATCTATTAGTCATAGTCTAGATTTAAATTTTAAATTTGTTCTAGTCTTATCCGAATAGATTTATGGATTCATAAGAGGTGTGGATACGTGAATCTATTTTAGTATTTAGAAGTATTTCTTGCCTGAATTAAGTTCTAGTTAGGCTTAATTCGGTTTCCCTCTTCTACTCTCAGGTTAAGAGCATACCCCACATTAGTCTTAGGAATAAAACATAATTCCTTGAACATCATTCACATAGGGAGTTGTACCTCAATTCAGAGGGAAACTAGATATTCTTAGAAATGGTTTCCCAACTATTGTGTAAAGTTGTTCTTCATTATAAGTTTGGGCACATAAAAAAGAGGAAAAGAAGAAGAACAATTTGTTTACTAACAAGGTTATCAGTGAAAATGTCAAGCTTCTCCATTTCTAGGATTTTACGGGAATACTTAGTGTATAGTTGTCTCCACCTTTGGAGGAAAGTGAGGAAAGGTTCACCAACCTTCTATTTACGGTTGCATAGATCTTGAATATTGATAGGGTGTTGTATGTTATGAGAATATTGTTGAACAAATAGATTGCCAATTTCGTCAAACGTCTTGATACTAGGAGGTAGATGTGAGAACCACTCCAAAGCTTGACCACCTAGGCTTCTAGGGAATAAACACATGAGGTAGGTTTGATCATGTATAAACTCCATAGACAAAGCAGAAAATTCTCATAAGTGATCTTGGGGATCAGTAGTACCAAAGTATTTGTCATATTTGGGTAGTTCTATGCCTCATGGAAAAGGCAGCATGTTTATGCTTTTGTCAAATGGAAATGAACAAAGAGCATCCAATGTGTATGTCTTTATGGGTTTCTCTTTCTCATGCATCATCTGAGCCAATTGATCTTGCATAATTTTCAATTTTTTTTGGAGTTTAGAGGTCTCAGTTTCTTCTTCAAGTGTGACAATGGTTTCCACATTGAAATGAGAAGGTAACTTTGCTCCCTCTTGGGCAAGTTTGAGAAAGTATTTTTCTTTCTCTTCGTTGAGTAGGATTCCCATGAGCTTTTGGAAGTTTTTGTCTCTTCAACATTTTTCTATGTGTTCAGGGAGTATTTCCACCTCTTCCTATTCCTCATCAGTGTCATACCCTTTCTCTTTCTCTTTGTCATTCTTAGGTGTTTCTTGATGTCAACTATGACTACCATGTTCAAGTTCACGATTAGTCATTATAGGAATGTGTTCAGTTTTAGTGTGTTGTGTTTCAAAAGGTCCTCTGAAAAAAGGATCAGACATTGTGTTTGGTAATATAGGATCTCTACTTGTCTCAGTATCCTCTTGGTACAAAGGATTCCTAATTTTTTGCGGGTTTATGGAAAATGTTCGCTGAACTCAAGATGACCTAGCAGGTGAGGGAGATCATGAAGATGGCTCACTAGCCGAACTAGATACAGATTGTGTAATGAAAGGTAAGTGACCTCTATCGTGATTATGACCCCTAGCATGACCACGTCTAAGGTTATAAGGATAAAACATGTTACCACTCCTGGTTGCGATAGTCATAGACAAAGACAAGAAGCTAGAACCTGGACAAGGACTACACTAAGAATGAGTCTCAAAAAAGACACAATAATAGTAAGAATGTTGTTCACTAAGGCACAAATGGTCTGATTTAAAGGCTAGAACAGTCAAAGATTATGACCAATGCGACACAAAGTATGACAAGCATTAAGACAAGGATAAAAAAATAACTTATGAGACGTAACTAGTCAAAGTGTAAGATACAAGCCCTTAGCAAAGAAAAGTGTCATTGTTTTGGGACTGTTCGCAGACAGAGAGTAAAAAATAGATGTAGAAAAGGGTAGCGTGCAGGCTGCAGACAACCAAAATAGAACAAAAGTGGAAATGCTGACACAAGATCTCATGCGAGAAACCTTTACAGGTTGTGCGAAGAAGTTTTCTAAGCTGCGCGAAGAAGTTTCTTGGATCGTGTGAAAGTTAGTGATAGTGGTTTAATTACATGCGAGGAAGTTCAGGGGGTTGCGTGAAGACTCATGACAGCAGTTTAATTTTTCACGATAATTACATGCGAGGAAGTTCAGGGGGTTGCGTGAAGACTCATGACAGCAGTTTAATTTTTCACGAGAAAAAAATGATTTTGCGTGAGGACAAAATGATTTCGCATGAGACTGGAAAAGTTTTTGCACTAGAAGGCAGACCAGTTTTAGAATAGCAATTAAATTTGACAAGATTTTTGGAGTTTTTGAATAGAGTAGACAGATTTATCAGACAAATCTAATTGGATAGGTAGCAAGGTTGATCGAGTAAAATGTTTGGACAAAGTTTTCAAGTTTTCAATCCAAGCAAAGTATTTAAAAAGATAGTGAGAAGCAAGCAGTAGTTGAAAATAGTCCTGCCGAGGACAAAGCAACTCAACAGGATAAGGGAGTCTTGACCTTTGTTTGTTGTAACTAATTTGGACTTTGTTGATGACTCGATAATAAACACACTTTATTCCTAGAAAGAAAAATTGGTAGAGAAGGCAAAACCTTTGTCCCACATCTTACGCACATGTGTGTACCTCACACAACCATGTCACCCCCTAGAGGGCGCCCATGTTTTTGGTATATTCAAAGAACTCAATAGTATACACTGAATGAGCACCCTTGTGGCAAGGGACGAGCACGTATACCACATTCAAACATCTAGTAGCATGCCTATGGTGAGTTCTACAAGAGAGATTCTTCCCCCTCCTTGCAAAAAGATTGTGCCTCATTTCGAAGGTGAATTGTGTGGCTTCTAACTAAGAGGTTTTTACTTGGCTTCCATTCAAATTAATTCCTGGTGGCTTCACAAGCGGAGTTGAGGCCAGCAGCCCACACCAGCATATGAAAGTGCACACTACTTGCTTAACAAGCCAGGGGCCGGTGTTGACCAATGCACAGACAGAGCTTCCCCTTGATATGCAATATCAAGAATTAAGGGGAAGAAATTAATCCGGCTTTGGAGTCTTTCGCTCTACAAAGCATCTTGATTATAGTGAGTTGGAATCTCCAGTGAAAGGAGTGTGCTCACTTGGGTCATTCCCAGAGGTTGGATCACTCTGGTAGGCCCTCTAAAGGATTGACACGGATTGGTGGTTTAGATCTAAGGGTCCGAGTTTTTGATTTCCCTTAAGGGGAAAGAGCATAATCCTCTACCTTATTTCCTCGCCCAAACACGCAAGACAAATTAATTACTGACTTGGCTTAATCAATCCAAACTCATTCTTCCTTAAATATTTTGATTCCCTTAAAGGAAATCATTGTCTTATCATAGAAGAGAACAAGCTTTGTAGAACCACCAAGCAACTTGCCTTCTTCAAAATGCCGTCTTTCAGAAGCGTCTAAGTTTTTGATTCACTCTTGGTCATGACCTCCAAGAAGTGAAGAGAATATTCCCCTATTCTTCCATCTTGCACCCTAGGAAGTTCACAAGCCCCTAATTAGACTAGTTTTGAAAGCATCTTCGACAAGCGTATCTTCGACAAGCGTCATGCAAGCAAACAGTTAGTCTATTTTTGAGTGGGTTTTAGAAGGAGTCTTTGGCTAACATCCTGCAAACAACGATTAAGCTGCAAGAAATCCAAAGGAACAAATCAAAATGAGCATTTTAGCGAAATCAAACAATCTAAAGATCAAAAAATAATGCTTAAATCTAAAACTGTTGTCACAAAATTTCACGTGAAATCTCTGTCAGAGTTGCATGAAATTTTTTTAGGCTCATGCAAAATTTCTTTATGGCTCACGCAAAGAAACAGGTGCTACAGACAGTTTCATGCGCTCAGACACTTTCTCGCATGACACATAGAGAATCTTCGTGTGAAGATTTTGGATTCTCGCATGAAAATGAACAGTCTCGCACGAAGATTCTTAAATTTGTATAGAATAGTATAGACAGAGAACACAAAAATAATTTTTAAAAATGTAGAAAGAGGCTAGAAAAGTTGATTTTCTCAGTCCCACAATGGGTACCAAAAATGTATATGTGAAAATGTGGCCTATGCTAACACACACACTTCAACATGGTCCTTATTTGTAGATTCATCTTGGAATGAACATTGGATTGTTCATCTGAAAATCAGCTGGTAAGGTGACCTATTGCCTTCTATCTAAAGGGATTTTTCTTGTTAGATATCCTCAGATTTGAGGTGTTAAGAAACCAGACCCTCTAAGAATGAAGGATTTAAGAAATGAAATTAATCTATATGGTTGTGCAGATTAATCTAGAATGAGAAATGCATTCTAATCTAGGAACAATTGAAACAAAACTAGATTAACCTATGCATATTAAGCTAAATGAATTTAAAATAAGAATGCAAGATGTATGCAAAAATGTGAGCAAATGTGATTATGAATTTCAATAGCAATTCGATGCAAATTCTAATTCTTCTCCTCAAAATGAAGAGATGAGGGTCTCTTAAATAGACTTTCCTAGAATCCATCAATGGTTGAGATTGATTTCAATCAACGGTCAGGATTGAAGATGAAGCTCAGTCATAAAGTAAGATTCCCAATTTAAAGGGAGTTAACTAACTCAGATCTGAGTGTAAGAGTCAGTCAACTCAGATAGACTTTAGTGTCAGAGTAAGTGATCTGAGTCATTTCCAATTTGATCAGTAGTGAACTAGGAATTTCCCTTTTTTGAACTGAAGAGAGATTTTGGAGAGATATTTAATTTAATAAAATGAGATATGCTCTCATAAATATATTTTCTTATTAATTAAATAATTTTATTTAATTAATTAGAGACACTTTTCTTATTTAATTAAATAACTTCATTTAATTAATTAGGAATGACTTCCCATTTAATTAAATAACTTTGCTTTATTAATTAAAAGTAGCTTCTCCATTTAATTAAATAATTTTGTTTAATTAATTAAAAATAGGCGTATTTATTAAATTAAATAAATTTAATTCCATAGTACATTAGCCTTAGGAGATAATTTAATTTAATTAAAGTATAAATACTTAATAATTAAATTTAATCTTAATCAATAGGTTTAATGTGACTAATGTAAGTCAATACTATAGGAATTAAATAAAGAGTCTGATTAATGCAGATTTAGGTTTTCTACATTTGACAATTAAGTCAAGTAGGGAGTAGCAGAATAAGAATTGCCTAGTGACATAGGACTTTAGAATCGATCAGAAATATACCAAAATTGGTGATCGCGGCAATAAGCCAATTCTAGGGTATTATAGTAATGTAGAAACCCTCCAAGGTGAAGGTAAAACCACAGTGGGGATGACACCCACAAAATCTTCACTACTGCAACAATAAAGTTGTTCCTATTAAGTCTACAGTATTTTGATCACTTTTGATGATCTACCCTATGAGGGGTTTTCCCTATTAAAGGATAAAAGAATTTCTAGGTTCTACTTTGGTTAAAGGATTTTACATCACAATTAAGTAATTACTCATTTAGGATATTTATAAAAGCATTTTAAAGCTACTATGTTAAGAGATTTTAATCCTGAAACACCTATTTGAATGTTCAGTACATGATCCTTCAATTATCCATTCAATACTTGATAATAGATCTCATCTATGTAATATAATATCACATTATTATGATTGATCTTCTCTTTCTGTTCTCAAAAGTGTTCACTACACAGATCGGCCTCAACACTTTGATTCCCCTCCAAAACTTTGTATGCAATTAGAATCTTCACACACACACACACACACACACACACACACACACACAAACATATAGACTAGGTCATAGAACCTCCTTAAATAGATGTTTAGGTCAAACTTCTAGATCCAAATCAATGATCTAGAATCAATCCTTTTGTCACTTATTCCTTGAATATTTATGATTGGTGGATTGCCTCACATAGGGATCATTGATCTTCCTTTGAATGCATAATTACCTCCTTAATCTTCAAAACATACTTCTAGCTTGATAAAAATGGTTAATATTTTGTGTCTTTCCAAACAAATATTTTAAACTATGTTACTTAGCACTTACATCACATTGATGCTCAACATAAACTATTTCATCATATTATTCCTCGACCTTAATTGTGCTTGATTGAGTTGAATTACTCAACCTCTATATCACTTGACGTGAACTACTATCCTTGAAAAACTTGACAATCACTAGAGTACTTGATGAGCATTAGCTCGCTTGGCAACAACTACTACTCAGTACATGATTTGGAATATTTACAAGTCTTCAATAATTAGCTTGACCTATATAGGATGACTCAATCATAGTTATGACTGAACAATCAGGTGTTGTGAATGCCTAAGTATTTGACACTAATAGACAACATGAATTAGGCATTAAAAATCTCAACCTTTGACATTAGTAGAAAAAATACTTCATCACGATTGAAAACTTTTTAGTACAAAAAGTGAAACACAAGTACTACCCCTTAGAATATAACCCATACCTTAGCTCAATATACATTGCACATGTTCTAACTCTACTCTCGATATATACATGTAAAACTTCAAAAGTGTCAAAAATTTTCCCTTCTCATTTTTTGTGTTCTCTTCTCATTTCCCCCTTTAGTACTCTATTCATTTCCCCCTTATTTTTTGTCACTCATGGATGTTGAGGTGTAGGGGTCAAACCATACTTGTCCAAAAAAGGTTATCATGAAACATATCTAACATGAAACAAATTTGATATCAGCACATATAAACTCTCATTTGAACATTCATCTCACATCAATGTAACTATTCACATCAACATAATATCAGATCTACCTTCTAATTGCATGAATGTAAACTCATAAACACATAACACAATAACACATAGATTTGGTCATGCAAAAACCCTCCAAGGTGAAGGTAAAACTACAGTGGGATATCACCCACATAATCTTCACTATTGCAACAATAAAGTTATGCCTATGAAGACTACAATATTTTGATCACTTTTGATGATCTACCCTATATGGGCTCTACTATTTTAAAGGCTAAATTAATTTCTAGGTTCTACCTTAGTTAAAGGATTTTACATTATAATTAAGTGAGTACTTTGTTAGGATATTTAAAAAATCTTGTTAAAGATACTTTGTTAAGAGATTTAAACCCTAAGACACTTGTTCGAATCTTCAGTACCTAAACCTTTGGTTAGCACTTCAATTCTTGATAACATATCTCCTCTATGCAATATAATTTCACCTTACTATGATTTATCTTCTCTATCTCTACTTATAAGTCTTCATTGTAATACTCACTCTCAACACTTTGATTCACCTCCATAACTTTACATGCAATCAAAATCTTCACACACACACACACACACACACACACACACACACACACACACACACACACACACACACACACCCATACATACATACAATCTCAGTTATAGAACCTCCTTAAATAGATGTTTAGGTGAACTTGCTAGATCCAAATCAATGATCTAGAATCAATCATTTTACCACTTAGTTCTTGTATTTTTCTCATTGGTGGATTGCCTCACATAGGCATTAATGATCTTCCTTTGAATGCATAATTACCTCCTTGATTTTCAAAACGCACTTCCAACTTGATAAAAATGGTAAACATGAATTTTGTTCCATTCCAAACAAATATGTTAAACTGTATTTGTCATCACTTACATCACATTGATGCTCAACATAAACTATTTCATCATGATGTATGTTCATCTTAATTGTGATCAACATGAGTTGAATTACTTGGCCTCTATATCACTCGACATCAACTACTATCCCTAATAAATTGATAATTACTAGAGTAGTCAGAAACCATTAGCTCGCTCAACAAAAACTATTGCTTAGTACATGACTTGGAATATTTAAAAGTCTTTAATCATTATCTCAGCCTATATAGGATGACTTGATTGTAGTGATGATCAAATAATCATGTATTTTGAATGACTAATTGTTTAACACTAATAGGCAACATGATTTATGGATAACACTCATGACACTAATTAGTTTATACCAAGTTCATGTCATCTACCAAGTGAGGATATTCATTAAATCATGGAGAACAAAGGAATACAAAGCCAAAGAATAAGAAGCTTAGATGCTATTACTATGGAAAGCCAAGTTATACAGCAAACATGTGAGGCCTCACCCCAACCCATCATATCATAGTGATATATTCATATTTTGATACTTTATGATTTGATATTTTGATACACTTATGATTGATTAGACACCAACTCAAAGTATTGGTTGACATGTGATGGCTACATTGTGATGATCTTCACTTGTGGACTAGAACCTATCTTGTTTGTGTCCTAATGATCTAATATATAAATTCAATGGTTCATTGTTACGATAGAAACTAAATCATGGTGATACATAAAATGTTAAATTGGTTATGTTTAAAGTGAGGATTGACGTTGATGAGTATATCATGATGTTTTAATGTTGCAAGTATTTTATATGACATTTTTGAGAAAGTACAAGTTAATTGAAAATAAATTATGCATGTAAAATGTTGAATGCAATTAAGTAATATATATTTATATGTGATTTTTTCTTGGACTATTAATTCTCAATTTTAGAGTGGAGGGAATTAACCATGGAATTCAAACTTCCTAGTGACTATAGAGGGCTAAAAAGTGGTCCTAAAGAGCCATTTTAGTGGAAATTAGGTACCCTTGTGATAGTATTATGAGTAAGAAGCATACCTTTCACCATTAGAAGGTCCAGATAACTTTAGGGACCCCCCAAATAAGTTGTTTTCTAAAATTTGTAAAAATAGAGTTGTTTAATGACATTTCCCTCACCCTCATACTTGTCCAAGCTTAAATTTTTGTAAGGGATAACTGTGTAGGAGAAATGGAGCTTATGTTATTGTCATATTGAGATACTGGATGGATAAGAGGTTTTGGAGGCCTTTTTAGAGGGCCTTGGGCAACTTAGTTGAATGTTCACCCACTCTTTAATTTTAGAGACATCTAGGATTTCTGAGATTGGAAGCTACGGGAAAGGGAGATCTTCTCAAAATTCATTTCCATTTTGCATAGAACCAAGGTTGGTGCATATTTCTATGGAATTTGTCTTTCATTTGGAACTTGAGTATTGGTGTTGCAAGAATGAATATGTAGGAATGCAATTTAATATTATTGTTTATGTTGTGTTGGAATGACTATGAAAGATTGTTTGCATTTTGTTTTTGTTAAGATTAAACCACAGACAAAAATAACAATTACATGAAAATACAAACAATATTAGAAAATAATAGATCACATAGAAAAGAAGAAAAGACACCAAGATTTAATGTGCTTCACCCAATCCCTGGGATACGTCCACCAAACAACAAGTCCAATCCAGTGATTACAACCTAATTACAATCTATAATCCCTTACAGTTCAATACCACTGCAATAACCAATTTTTGCATCACACATTATGAAAATCTCTAACCCTAAGCCTTTTAATACAAGCTTTTACCACTTACAAAATTAGGGCTATAATAATAGAAAAAATAGTAGCCGACACCTTTTACAATATGAGGGCATTTTTGCCTTCCAGGGTGCTGCCCTCGAAAACCCCCGTAGGGGTGTTGCCCCTCGACCCCACCCTGTACTGTGATAGGGAGCACACCTGGGGTGCTACCCCAAGACCCTATAGGGGTGTTTCCCCTTGACCTTGTCTTGGGGGCACTACCCCCAAACCCCCATAGAAATAATGTTTATGCATGCAAACTTCTCTCTTTTCTTCTTCAATTACTTAAACACTCTCTCATTCTCTCTCTAAAGAGTTTAGTGTTTGTCCTCCTTAAGAAGACTTAGTGACTTAGGGTTAGGTATGAATCTATAGCTTAGATTCATCCATTTTTCTACTTAATCCTTTCCATTTTTTGATTGGCTGCATGTAATTGTGTAGGGAATCCAACTTGAGATTCATCCTTATCTCCAAAATATCAAAATTCAATCTTAAGTTGGCTCAAAATGGTTTACATAGTTGTTTGTGCCTTTTCAAAAAAAGGTCAAAATTTTCTTACTCAGCATCTGAAGTCTCTAATGCTCGGCATACACAAATCTCTCTGCTGTGACTGGGAACTTGTATTGCTTGACATCCACTATTTACTTAACTCCTATGTCATTAAGTATATGCTATCTCCTTGGCACTTGAATGACTCGATACATGAGTGACTCAACAGTCACTATGAGTCAGCATGATCTAATATATACATGTTGTGCTTGACATGTACTACTGGTTTAGCATGAAGTAAGTAAATAACTTAAGTGTGTTGACACTCACTTGTCAAAACAAATCCGAGATCAATAATACTATAAATTGCATATTGTGGAGAATGATATTTATAAGACTATATTTCATATGAGGCATGGCCACTACAAGTTCACTATGGTACCATTTTTCCTCACGAATGGTCTAGCTATATTCTTGGGCCTTATGAATGAAGTATTCTATAAATTTTTGGATTAGTTTATGGTAGTGGTCCTTGATGAAATTTTGATATATTCTCATGATGAGAAGGAGCATGAGGAGAACTTGAGATAGGTTTTGTAGTGATTGAGGGAGAATCAGTTCTATGGGAGTTGATCACAATGTGCATTCTTCATATTTGAGGTACATTAATTTGGTCATGTCATTTCAAGTGATGGGATCTTAATAGACCCATCAAATATTAGAGCCATCATGGATTGGCCTATACCCATCAGTATCACAAAGGTTGGGAGTTTCATGGGATTAGAAAGATCTTTTAGATGATTCATGGTAGGATTCTCTAGAATAGAACATCCCATCATGTCCCTTTAAAAAATGGGTAGAAGTTTGAGTGGATAGAGAATTGTTAGAGATCTTTTTAGGAGCTCAAGAAAACTCATTAGTGCACCAATCTTAGCAATGTCAGATCCCTTAGCATATTTTGTGGTATGCATAGATGCTTTATTAAATGGGATAGGAGAAGTCCTTATGTAGAATGGTCAAGCCATAGATTATGAGTCTAGAAAATGAAAGACTCACAAGCTCAATTACCTTAGTCATGACCTAGAGCTTGCGACAATGGTTCATGTCTTAGTGAGATGGTGACACTTTCTTCTAGGTCATCACTTTTAACTCCATTGGGACCATCAAAGCTTGTAATATATATTTTCACAATTGAACCTTAATGCTAGATAGAGGAGATTTTTGATTTATTATGTGAGTTTGATTTTGATGTACATTATATCAAGGGGAAGGAAAAACTGGTTGCAGATGCCTTGAGTAGGAGAGGACATGAGCTTTTATCTATAACCACGAGTACAAATTTAAGAGAGCATATTTTGTGTCATCTAATAGAGGATAGATTTTATGCAAAGGTTTGTCATTTATTCTATTCCTAGAAACCTTCTAATTATTCCTTAGATTCTAATGGACTATTATGTCATAGGGGACACATATATGTACCTTCTACTAGTGTTTTTTGTGAATTGATTATTCTAGAGGCTCATTGAGCACCCTATGTGATATTTACCAAATTTAAGAAGTCAAACACATATTTAAAACAATTATATCATTGGTTGGGCATGGGATTACATATTTCCAATATTTTTTTCAAAATTCTTAGAGTATCAGAGGGTGAAGGTGGAATACAAACATCTAGGTGGACTCTTGCAAAAATATGAGATACCTAAGTGGAAGTGGGATAATATTTCCATGGACTTTATTTTTAATCTCCCAATGTCTACTCACCACCATGATGACATCATGGTGATAGTTGACATGTT
This sequence comes from Cupressus sempervirens, assembly GCA_028749045.1. Classification (NCBI taxonomy): domain Eukaryota; kingdom Viridiplantae; phylum Streptophyta; class Pinopsida; order Cupressales; family Cupressaceae; genus Cupressus; species Cupressus sempervirens. The sequence goes on along the minus strand of CM053789.1, from coordinate 753,748,073 downwards.
GACTAAAGCTTCCCACTTCTCACTTTTTCATACCACCTTCACAGCTTTAGTAGTTGTATAGGTGTTCTTGTGAGACATTGTCAAACTTTATTGAATTCCTCATAAAATCATCTTAGATAGAGACTCATTTTTTACATATTCCTTTTGGAGAGAGCTAAGGGTAACATTGGGAACTAGGCTCAATTTTAGTACAACATATCACCCTCAGACAACTGGACAAATAGAGAAGAATAATCAGGTTTTGGAGGATATGTTGTAGATGTATGTAATGGATCATAAAGTTAAGTGGGAGGAGTACTTGCATCTTGCTAAGGTTTCCTATAATAATGGGCATCATTCATCCATAGGCATGCCACCCTATTAGACCTTGCAGGACATCCCTAAGTTAGGACAAGATCAAGGATAGGGTATCTATTTGACCTCAGTTAGTTAGGGATATGGAGAAACATATGGTATTGATTAGGTAACACCTTAGAAAGTCTTAGGATAGAAAGAAGAAATATGTATATTAAAAGAGGGTAGAGAGAGAGTATATAGTAGGAGATAGAGTCTTCTTGAGAGTGTAGCCACACAAGAGTTCGATCCATTATAGAAAGACTCTAATTTGGCACCCAACTTTGTTGGACCTTTTAATATTTAGAGTAGATAGGACCAGTTGCTTACCATCTAGCCCCACCACCTAGCCTATCATGTATACATGATGTATTTCATATTTTTCTATTGAAAAAGTATATATATTATGAGTCTCACATTATATATTTTGATGCCTTGTAGGTGGATTTGGATGGACAGCTAGTGTTGGAGCCCATTTGCATTTTGGCTCGATGGATCCTAATACTTTGAGGTAAAGAGATGGACCAAGTTATGATATAGTGGGATTGTTACAATGAGGCCATGAGTTCATGGGATGATGCAACATAGATGGGATCATAGTACCCATACCTTTTTTATGAACTCTAGGAGAAATTTTATGCCTAGGGGGGAGGATGTGAGGCCTCACCCCAACTCATCATAGCATAGTGATATATTCATATTTTGATACCTTATGATTTGATGTTTTGATACACTTTTGATTGGTTAGATAGTGACTCATAGTAGTGGTTGATATGTGATGACTAAATTATGATGACCTTCACTCATGTTGTGGACTAGGACCTATCCTTTTTTTTTGATGATTTACTATATATGTTTTTAGTGGTTAATTATTATGATAGAAACGGAGTCATGGTGATACTCAAAATGTTAAATTTGTTATGTTTAAAGTGAGAATTGATGTTGATGACTAGATCATGATGATTTAATGTTGAAAGTATTTTATATGACATTACTTAGAAAAAGGATAGTTAATTTAAAGTGAATTATATATGTCAAATATTTAATGTAATTATGTAGTATATATTTATATGAGATTTTTCCTTGGACTACTAATGCTTGAGTCTAGTGTGTAGGGAATCAACCATGGAATTAATTTGGAGAACAAAGGTCTAAACATATGTGAGCATAGTAAAGCCAAGGTTGAATCTATTGATTATCCAAACCTCATTGTTATGTGTTTTAACTTCTAAATGTGGATTGTATGTGTATCTTAGAGATAATTCATTTTGTAACTAGTGACATGTCATTATAATGTAAAATGTATTTTTGTGGTGTCATTTGACAATTGTAATGTCCATGTGTAGATGACATGTCAATTAGGGTCTGGAAAGAAGTACTTCACCTAAAATTAACCCCAATGGAATGTCCAAGTTAACCCTACTTGAGAGACTTGTTAGGAAAAGACCCCATCAAGTTGAATTTCCAATTCAAACTTCCTCATGACATTAAAGGGCTAAATTGTGGTCCTAAAGTGTCATTTTAGTGGAAACTAAGTTAGAAGCCTAATTTTCACATTGGAAAGTCCAAATAACTTTAGAAACCCGCCAAGCCATTTTATTAAAGTTGAAAAAATGGAGTTGTTTCATGACATTTACCTCACCCTCATACTTGGGAAGGCTTATATTTTTGGAAGGGACAATAATGTAAGAGAAAAGAGACTTATGTTGTTTACATATTCAGATAGTGGGTGGGTTAGAGGTTTTGGAGGCCTTTTAAAGGGCATTGGGTAACTTATTTGAATGTTCACACACTCACTAATATTAGAGACATCTAGGGTTTTGGAGATTGTAAGCTAAGGGAAAAGGGAGCTCTTCTCAAAATTCATTTCCATTTTGAATAGGACCAAGGTTGGTGCATCTTGCCATGAAATTTCTCTTTCATTTGGAGCTTGAGTATTTTTGTTGCGAGAATGAATATGTAGGAATTAAATTTAATATTGTAAGAAGATTATTTTTAATGGTGTGTTGGGATGAGTATGAAAGATTCCTTACATTGTGTTTTCTTTCTTTGTTGTATTTTTTTTGGATTGAATGTTGTTTTGGGGTGTCAAGGCTTTGCTCACCCTTGGGAGGGAAGAGTAGCCTTGGGTAAAGGGGTTAGTTGGGCTTGACAATGTAGTTGATAACCTCTTCTCATGGTGAAGAGAGGAATTTCATGGATTATGGGATCCATTAATCCATGCCAATTGTTATTGTATTTTTGTTGGAAGTCTTAATTGGGAAACTAAGATACTGAGAGGGGTGGGGGGGGGGGGGGTGGTTTGATCTAATCTATCAATGAAATGCATGAAATGTAAGCACATAACACAAAGATTTGATTACCTAGAAACCCTCTAAGGTGAAGGTAAGATATTAATACTATTAGGTCTTATGCTGTGAGAGGATTTTACACTTCCAATAAATTAAGGAATCAGGTAAGATCTTTACAAAGTTCTATTAAAATCACTATTTAAAGAGATTATCCCTGACATATTCAGTTAAAACTGATTCAATACCTGATCCTTGATTTTCTCTAAAAATTTGGTTTTAGATCTTGTCTCTTAAATATGATTTAATCTCTAATATGATATAGCTTTACTATTCTTCATTACTTGATAAGGTCACTTCCTCTATTCTGTAATAACAAAACTCAACTATTTTTCCTTATTCACAATGTTTGCACTTTCACACATGATATGTTTTGTGATCATACAAATAGCTTGCTTGCTCCTTCTCATCATCATATCTCAAATAGGTTTTGATTTGCGCTATTTAAAGATTTCTTTAAGATTTTTCTAGAAGCTTCCTTATTTTGCTTCTTTATTTGATTGGTTGATTACAACTCATAGGGATTTGTGATCCACTTCATAAAATGTGCAATAGGCTCTATAACAACATCTATATATATTAAATGTTTTTTCCATGTTGGCCTAAAATGGTTTACCTCATAGTTTGCATCATTCCTAACTTGAATGTAAATTTTTTTTTGCTTGGTACTTACTATCTTTAATACTCATCCTTTATTGTATATGATGTTTTTCCTTGGTCTCTATTATGTTCAAAACCTATTGTGTAACTCGGCAATCAATGTGCTCAAACTACTTGACAATCATTAGGCTTAGCTTATACTAAAAATACTCGATGACCAAAGACTTTCTTAGCTCCTATAGAGCTCGACGTATACATGTTTATTTACAAGTCTTTATATGACTTGGCCTATATAGAATAGCTTAGACATAGTGATGACCATCTGACTCTACCTAGTATATGACTAAGTGTTTGACACTAATATACAACAATAGTTAGAGATACCAACTATATCCCCCTTTGACATTAGTGGAAAAAACTCTTTGTCATGATTACATTGTTACAATGATAATATGAGTACTCCCCCTAAGCCTATTGCTTAGTTCTTATAAAACTATAAAACTTTTTCCAAATGAATAAATAATATAACAATGCATATATGTACATGACTCTAAGTAGTCTGATTGTTTCAGTGTCCCAACATGTTTGCCTTTTGAAGTTTGACTCTAGAATTTCTCTTGTGATCATTTTAAATTCAAAAATGTAATCATCATTACATCCCCCCTTGTTTTTGTCACTTATGACTAATGTTGGGGTTGAATGGGTGGAATCAAACCATATTTCTCAATGAATGGTTTGTGAACTTGGTTAATCATAACAAGGGCATCATCTCAAGTGATTCTAGTTGATTCCAAATTATGATTTTGTAACACCAATCTAGCTTCCAAAGAAATCAAACTATCAACAACTGAAATATTGTGATCTTCTTGAATAAGATCTTATGTTGACTTCAATTCTCTCTATATAACCTTCAAATGAGGTATCAACATAGATTGGATAGAGATAAATTTTTACCTCATGTTGTTATCATTTCTCTGAAGCATGGCCAATTTTCCTTGAGAAAAAATTAATTTATTGTAATGGCTTGAGTTGGATTCAACGAACTATGAAATATTGTTGCTTGTCTACTGCATTTTAGCTTGAATATGATAGATGTTTGGCTAAAGATCACTTATGAATCTTGGCACATCACAAAAAAAGTTGTACTTTTTGTATAAATTCCTCAATATTCTATACACATCCCTATAATTCAAATTTTTTCTTAGAAATGGTTGTTGAGACTTTCTCCACAACCTTATTCTCAACTTTCTTGGCTGACTAGGCCTTCAATTTTTAATTTGCTTCAATGTCCCTGGCATTTATTTGTTCAACTATATGTACAAGTTGCAAAATAATTGGGATTTCCCATCAAAATTATGTATGTCAAATGCATCAACAAAAATATCCTTTATATCATGCAATACTTGCCTCTATTGTAGCTCCCTTATCATCTCTTCATGTTTCTTCTTTTTCACCAAAATATCTTGCAACATGATTGTTTGTTCAAGAGTAAGATCTTCCAAATCCCACTAAAGCATCTTGATAACTTTTTCCAAATTATCTTGAATATCTAAAGAGATATCTTTTATTGCTTTCCCTTTACTCAAGGATAGAGTGCTACTACTCAAAACTGTTTTTGGAGTTGGTGAGGGGGTGTCACCACTCGATCTTTCTTGAATATCAGTGCTTGAGACCACAATAGTAGTACTCGGTACAATGTTATTTTCCTTAATCTGAGGTTCTAACACATTTGGTCCTTCCTAACCTTTAGTAGAGATGTCTACACTTGTTTCTTTATTTGGTTCCTCTACCTCTTGCTTCTCTTTATCTTCATTTGAGGGTTTCTCTTGCTTGACAACTGAAGTGCCAGGTGTGGCAACATGAATAGTTGAAATGTTGGCTTGGGAACTTGACACACCTAAAGTCACTTCATTGCTTTGATCATCTTGGATGGTCAAAGTCTCAATTTATTTCTCCTATGTCACTTCTTTAGTGACTAGACCAAAAATACTCTTCCACATTAACTCATTCTATTGAACTACTGCTTCAATCTTATTTTGTAAAATCAAAAAGATTCTGGACTTAGGAACAAATGAGTTCCTGTACTTCTCCAAACATGTTTCCTTTTTCTCTTTTGATAAATCAAGTATAACCTTGGCTAATATGCCTTCTTTAATATATTTCTCTATATTGGATGCATGTTGTAATCTTTTGTCTAGTCTATTGTACAATTCAATAAGAATCTTCTTCTCTACTTCATTAGGAGCTAATTTATTATTTTCCATCATATCTATCATGGCATCCTCAATTCTAGTTGTATCAACATTATCTAATATGTCATATTTTAAAAATCTAAAATTAGATTATAAGCTTGCAGAGCTTCATTTTTTGGCACATACCTTATCAACATTCTTTGTTCCTCTAGGTACTATAGCTGGTTCATCTAATTATGTCCTCTCTGCATCACCTTCTTTGACTTGTTTCTTCTTTATCAATCTTCTTCTATTTTGCTAGGTCATAGGACCTTGTGATTTCTTTTTTTCTACACTTGAGTTACTTGGTTTAGTAATATTTACTACTCCTTTCTTTGCAGATTGCTCAAGACTTGCTACTACTACCCTAGTCCTTGGTTTGGTTGGTGGTGGAGGAGAGAGCAGTGTCACAACTATCTTCTTTGCAATGTTATTTTCTTTAGGCTTAAAAAATTAAGCCTTCTTGGTGGGTGGTGTAATGACAACTAGGTCAGTACCCTAATCTCCTCTTCCTTCTTCATCTTGCCCATCACCACTATTTTTCTCTTCATCTTCTCCAAGACCTTGTGTGAGCTTCAAAGGTTATTTGCCTTTGCCTTGAGTGCCTATTTTTTCATCTAGGTCTTCAATCATTTTATTTTTTCTTTTCTTCTCTTTAGAAGATATTTTTATATCAATAGTAGTTCTTGTCTTATCTCTTCAGTATCAATCTCCTCTTTTAGTAGTGTAAAAATGTTTGTAATTACTGATTCACTATAGATTTCATAGTTAAATTCTTTTATCCATGTATTCCTTGGATTCATTTCCTGCACAAATGTGTTATTTGTGTCAACTAAAAAGTATATATCATTATAGTATTTCATTACCAATTCTTCTAGTATTCTCATCCTTGTCTTCATTATGTGTTTAAATTCTTCAAAATATATGTCCATGACATTTTCAAAATTTTCTCCTAACTAAGTTATATATTCATTGATTTGTCTTGTTATTTGTTTACCTTGATCCAAAGAATATTGCTAATATCAGGAAACTATTTTTGAACATAAAAGAAAATACATATAATAAGCAATCCAAACTTACACATAGAATTCTTTTCTTTCCTAATGGATATTAGGTTTTTTTCCAATTGCAGTTTCTACAGCTCGGCAAGATCATATTCATGATATTTCATGATAATCTTCTGTGCCTATTCAACTGCCATGCATGGAACAATATTTAGCCTACTTGATTGATAGAATTTGTGAGAAATTACTCTCACTACAAATTCAATTAGTGGACCCTTTTCCATTCCACTCGACCTTTGTGTTTGCCTTAATTTATTCATGACTTAGACAATGCATGGTATTCTTCTTGTCCAAGGTTGGATACCATGTAAACTTGTGAATCATCTTCTTGGTTATCTCTATAGGTCCATTATCTAGCCATAGTTTCATTTTGTGGATACTTCTTAGCACTTCCTTGATCCATTCTATCTTGAAGTTCCTTGGAAAGTCTAGGCCATGAGTTAACCCTTTTCTCTCAATAGTTTTGAATTCATCCTTCAAAATTTCTTCCTTACACAATTTTTCATATGCCTCTCGAATCTCATAGTCACCAACTTCTCCAATTTTGCACATATAGAAACTATGTATATCACAAATCATGATTACTTTAGGTGATATCAAGGATAATGCACCCATTGAGTTTGCTTTCATCAAAATCTTTGGAAGAACATGAAATTTAGGTGGAGAACAAGCATCATTCCTCACTAATTGAATGTTACTTACCTCTACTCTTTGGCTCTTTCCTATGGATGATGAAGTTTCCATATTTATTTGGTAGGGTTTGAGACGTCTTTTCTATAGGTATCATCTTATAATGAAATCACTTTCATGTTAAGAACATTTAGCCCTCCAAGTAAGTGGTCTAGGGTCTTGTCAAGTGCCTTGAATGGGTCTTTGAATGGATCTAGCTATTTTCCCCTTGTTCTCTCTCTCTCTCTCTCTCTCTCTCTCTCTCTCTCTCTCTCTCTCTCTCTCTCTCTCTCTCTCTCTCTCTCTCTCTCTCTCTCTCTCTCTCTCTCTCTCTCTCTCTCTCTCTCTCTCTCTCTCTCTCTCTCTCTCTCTCTCTCTCTCTCTCTCTTTCCAACCTATTTTTGACAAACTATTTTATGAAACTGTGGACTTTATCCTCTAGCTCAAGGACAACCTTCAAGGTCAAGGTAAACCTTGAACCTAACCTTAGTCAGGGTTAACCTCATTCTTAACCCCATCTCCCATTTTCAATTTTTGGGAGTTTCAAGATCTTGAGCTTCGAAAAGTTTCTTTTTCCCGCTTCTAAGTTAGTTGTTTCAAGTTTTAGAATGGTAGACTCTTGAATTAAATTTAATCTAGGTCTATTCCTAGGGGTTAAGATTAAATGGGATTTAATGCTCCTGTGTTGACCTTCTCTAGGAGTTAGTGCCCTAGATCTCTATATAAGGAAGCCTCTTCCTCTCATTTTTTTCTCTAAGATGCATTATGAGATCAGAAGAACTATTACCTTTCTAAATCAACCTACATGAAGTGAAGTTCTACTAGCATTCAAGCATTCAAGTGTTCAAGCATCCAATTCATCAAGGAGGTATGTTGTTAGCCATTGAAGGATTCAATCTCTATGGAGCCCTCTTGTTGAAGATTTCTCTATCCATATTCATCCAAGCCTTCTTCTATGCAAACATACATTAAATATTGGTTTTGAATATCTAATGACATTTATTTGAGACATCCTACATTCATTTGTAGCATCCATACTTTTGTATTCAAGGATTCAAATCCTCCACAAGGATTTCCACATAAGCAAGGTGAATAGTTCCATTTACTTTGTTTATGCATATATTATTTCAATTACATTTCAAGGTTAATTCCAAACTAGGTTTTGACTAAGGTAAACCCCCAATCCAACAAACAAACCATTTTTCTTATAGATACAAGTGTGGAACAACAAATTGGAAAGCATATTTGGATACACTTTTCATCAAACTTGCTAGATCCATGAACAAAAAATTTCGTCGAAGTACTGCAAGTCAAGGTCAACTTTTTAGGGTACAACTATGCCCTAGGGTAAGATTGTGCCCTACCAATAGGGTCAAGGTTGACCTCCCTTCAAAAAGACAAAATATTTTTTGGGTTTTCTCTATCTCGACATTTCCAGTCTGGAAGAGATTGCATAATTCCTCTAAACTATACACATACATCATAAATCAGCATTTTCCAGACTCAAGGTTAGTATTTTTCTTTTATCTATTTTAGGATTTAAGCACATACTTGCCTCAAAATAGAAAGAAAATATATTGAACCTATTTTCACCCTTTTTCTCCATCACTTGATCCATCTCTACATTGAACACTTTCTTGTGCTTAATCAATTTGGATCATTCTTTTTGTAAATTAGGGTTGAGAAGAGGGAAAAATTATTTTCTTTCTATTCATTTTGGCGAACCTAAAATGCTAAACCTCTTTTCTTTTGTGGAATTAGATACCCTTTTTTTTTTTATGGTGTTATATTTTCTTTCATATTATCTTGCATGTTCACCCTATTCATTTTGGTGAACCCAACACGCTTACCCCCTATCTTTTGTGGAATTAGATGCCCTATTGTGTTTTGTAGTGTTATATTTCCTTTCACTTCATTAGGTCTCTTCTTTCATTAAGATTAGATTTAGTTTATGCTCTTTCATTTTAAATTCAAAAATACACAAAAATTGAAAAATCTCTTTCAATATACAAAAATATTTATGCTTTATGTTTTCTTAGTTTAGTTCATTTACATTGTATTGGTTTATGAGCTTTATTACTTCTAGTCCTACTTCTAATCTTAGGGTTAGATGTAGTCATAGATTTATGGGTACCTTTGAGCCTGATTCTTCTTCTCCTTTCCTTAGGATTTTGGATGAGCCTTTGATTCTTCCTGATTCTAATCCTCTTATGGAGCAAAACTCTTCTCACTCATCTAATGATGAGGATGATGCTTTAAGAGTTCCTTCTGAACAAGTCCAAAAAATTTCCAACGAACTTGATAAAATCAGTGGCTTCTTCAAGAAAACCATAATCAATATTCTATTCAAGCTATTGAGGCTCTTAAGAAAGTTCTTTGTGATAGTGACCAAGTTGTTAATCTCTTGTGTGGTATTACTCGCCTTGTGCATTCCAACATTAAACCTTTAGCTCAAGAAGATCAAGATTTAGGGTTGACTCCTCCTATCACTAGTGTAAAACCTTCTTTTGTTCCTTTCCCTAGTGTTCCTACCTATACTCCTTCTTTAGTGACTACAACGGTTCCCTCTATCCCTATGAGTGTTCCTCATGTGTCCCTTCCTACTTCACAACCTTCTTATCATAATGTTCCTTTTACTTATTCTATTCTTTTACCAATTGTAGTTCCTAGTCTTCCTCTAGTTGTGTCTTCTATTCTTGTATCTTCATACACTTTACCTAGTGTTTCTAATGTTTCTAGTTCTCCTATTTCTTCTTATGATTGAACAATTATTAGTTTGGCTCAAACTGTGTCATCTTTATGATGACTTGTATCCTTGAATCAAAAAAAGTTTAGTATCCCTATGTGTGACATGGGAATTCCTTTGTCTTAGGATATGATTCATATTCCCATTCCCTAGCAAGCCGATATGCCTCGTCTTTTGAATTATAATGGTAAGGAAGACCATGTTCATCATGTTAAAATATTTCAAATACTTTTTAGTAATTATGCTCATGATCATAGTATTTTAGCAAATTTGTCTGCTCAAACTTTTCATGACAAGGCCTTACAATGGTTTTTTTTTTACTCCTTATTCTATTCATTCATTTCCTCAACTTTCTAATGCTTTTATTCAACAATTTGGAAACAACATTGGCCTGCAAGTGCCTTTGACTAATTTGATGCATTGTAAAAAAAAATATCTAAGGAAAATTTGACTAAATTTATTGGTACATTTAAGCATTTGCATACTCATATTTCCTATCATGTTCCTAATATTGATATTCAATGTATGTTTATTTCAAATTTGCAAAAGGATATTAGTGATAAGATTCTGCTTATTGAATTTACTTCTTTTCAACAACTTTGTGCAGTGCTTCATCATTATCAATTACAAGTGAATCAATTTGAGGACATCACTCCAATGGCTCCTATTCCTGTTGATAAAAGGGATGTTGCTCCTAATTCAAATAAAATTTAAAAATTCAACAAATATGTCAAGATAAATAAATAAGAAAATGTAGTTGCCAATCAAGTTGTTGTTGCATCTCATAGTGCTACTTCTGCATCCACTAATTTTCAATTGAATTGTATGTATACTCCTCTCTCTAAATCTTCACATTCTATAAAGAATAGGTTGTTAGCTACTAATATGATTACTTTACCTCCTATTAATCCTCTTTTACGTGCTACAATGGTGGATAAGTCTTTTTATCTGAAAGCTTTTTGTCAATATCATTGCCAAAATGGTCATGATATTGAAAAATGTTATTCTCTAAACATAAGGTTCAGGACTTAATTGATTCTAATGCTTTATTTTTTGATAATTTTGATGGTAGTGGGAATAAATCTATTTCTCCTCCTAATAAAAATTTCCAAATCTATATGAATCCTTTACCTACACATGATACTAATACTATTGCTCAATGATCTTTCATGGATATTGTGTATGATTCGAAGATGGATGATCTTAATCATGTGGTTAATCAAGTGGATAATGTGGTTTCATCTATATCTCCACCTCAATATCAACCTCCTTTTCAATCTCAAGTTTTAGCTCCACCTCAACTGAAACCTAAGCCTAAATTGAAGCCTTAATCTAAACCTCGATAACAACCTAAGCAAAAATGACCTTGAGAATTTTTAATTACCTTTGATGATTCTTAGACTGTTATAGCTCTTGATGGTCCCCTTTATATTTATGCTAAGATTGATGAGATACCTACTTGCAGTTGTCTTGTAAATCCTACCTCCTTAGTCAATGTTATTATAGAAGAAAATATTTTTATGAAAAGTTTGCAATGTGATTCTTATGATAAATTAGATGTATGGATTCAAACTTGTAATGGTTTTCTTTATCCATCATTTAGTTCTATTGATTTACCAGTTGAACTTTGTGGAAAGGTTGTGAACACCACCTTTTTTTTTGTTCCTACTTCTAATCAATTTCAAGTTAAGCTTGGTTTAACATGGTTAAATTCCATGCATGTTGTTGCCTCACCTATTCATAAATGTCTTAAGTTTGTTTATGATGTTGAAGTGAAGATGGTTGGTCATAGTTTATATCATACTTCTAGGCCCAGGGATGTTGCTACCATTGACTTCTTTAGGCCTTCATTACCTAATTCATGTCCTACTTGAATTGATCATCTTTTCCATTCATATTAAGTCTATAGGTAGCTGAAGATTCTTGAGTTAAGCTTGCCTCCTATGGATCTTAACCGTGGTCATTTTCCTACACCTTCCATACCTCCTTTATCTATGGGTTCTACATCTATTAATCAAGATCCTCCTATTACTTGTCACTCTCCTATTAATCCCGTTAATCCTCCTATAGAACCTATGAAGGATTTTGTAATTGTTACTCCTAGTTCTCAACACATTTCAAGTAAGGAAAAATGTAACCAGTCTACTAATGAACATTGTAAGAAGCATCATACACAAGCTAAAGCTCATAATTCTATTCTTAAAAAATATTTACTTTCTTTGGATAAAACTAAGCATGATGTGTTAGAAGAAGTTGTTACTAATAATGATAATGAGTTGCATGATTCTGATGATTCTATTTGTATCTTAGATCCTATTTTGATTAATTGAGACCAAGAAGATACTCTTGATGATGTTGATGATGTTAATGATGAATATGAAACTATTGATATTGACATTGATATACCTAAAATTCTTTCCTCACAATTGACACTTACACCTAGTATTGAACATTTCGATTCTCAAGAGGATCCTTGTTTGGAACTAGCTATCATTCTTACTATGTTGGATAGAGTCCCTCTTGTGAGTTACCCACCTTCCCTACATGGTAAAAATGAGATGGGGAGAGTAGGTGGAATTCTCAATTGGCTAGTCCTTCATGGTAGCCTCTTTTTTATGTTTTTCTTTTGTACTGTTCTCATGATATGTTTGCTAAATGTTGCTAGATTCTTTTATAGATATTTTGTTGCTCTATTGGTGCAAGGTGATAAAAGATTCAAACCTGTTGTGTTATTTTTATATATGTATCTCTATTCTTCCATATGTTCTTTCATATTATGTTGTACATGTTCTATTCTTTGTATATGTGTCCTTATGTAATATGCTTGGATTTGTGACTTGGTAGCATTGATTCTTTTTGGTCTCTAGGTCATGGTCGGAAAAGATTCTTCTTTGTATTTCTTATATGATCTTTCCTCCTTTGTGATTTTAGTTCTAATTTTTTTGGGGAATGATATCAATTCATTTTTAATAATACCATAAATATATTATCTTATGATCATAATGACCCCACAATAGGTATATCCTATCTATGTTCTCTATATGTTATGTGGTATTTCCATTGATTTTTCTTTGTCTAGGGACATCTCATAGTGGAAATGTAATCAGTGGAGTTTTTTATGTTATCATCAAATCCATTGCTCTTGTTAAAGTGTTAGCAATGACTTTAACATGGGGGCATATGCTCTACTCACTTATTGCATGCACACACTTTTCAATACATATATATTATTTTTCAAGATACTTTTCTCCCTTTTCAAATTAGAAACTAATCCTTAAAGCATTGATTTATATTTTAGGATCTCTTGATCCCTCTAGTTTCAAATATATGTTGATCTCTTAAGGTTGAAGGTGTCCTTAAGATTGGATCTCTTTTGGTTTTACTCTTATAGAATAAAATATTCTTGATGGTGAATCCTTGATGGGTTGACTAGTGAGTAGCCACATTCACTAGGTAGTTTAATACCATCTTTCTTAAAATGGAAGTACTTTCATGTTAAGAATGTTTAGCCCTCCAAGTAAGTGGTATGGGGTCATTTCAAGAACCTTGAATGGGTCTTTGTATGGATCTAGTTGTTTTCCCCTATTCTACTTCTCTCTCTATTTCCTTCCTATTTCTAACAAACTACTCTATGAAAATGAGGACTTAGGCCTCTAGGCAGAGGTTGACCTCAACCTTGACCTAGGTCAAGGATGACCTTGACCATAACCTAGGGTAGGGTCTACCTCATCCTGGCCCTAGGTCCCATTTTTAATTTTTAGAAATTTCAATATCTTGAGCTTTGGAAAGTTTCTTTTTCGTGCTTTTGGGTTGGTTGTTTTGGGTTTTAGATTGGTAGACTCTTAAATTACATTTAATCTAGGTCTATTCCTAGGGGTTAAGGTTAAATGGGATTTAATGCTCCTATGTTAGCCTTCTCTAGGAGTTAGTGCCCTAGATCTCTATATAAGGAAGCATCTTCCTCTCATTTTTGATCTAAGATGCATTATGAGATTAGACAAATTATTACCTTTCTACATCCACCTACATGAAGTTCTACTAGCATTCAAGCATTCAAGTGTTCAAGCATCCAATTAATCAAGGAAGTCCATTGTTAGCCATTAAAGGATTAAATCTCTATGGAGACCTCTTGTTGAAGATTTATCTATCCATATTCATCCAAGCCTTCTTCTATGAAAAGATACATTCAATATTGGTGTTGAAGTTCTAATGAAATTTATTTGAGACATCTTGCATATATTTCTACATTCATTTGGAGCATCTGTACTTGTGGATTCAAGGATTTGAATCCTCCACAAGGATTTCCACATAAGCAAGATGAATAGTTTCATTTACTTTTTTTATGCATATATTATTTCAATTACATTTCAAGGTTAATTCCAAACTAGGTTTGACTAAAGAAAACCCTGCATCCAAAAAGCAAACCATTTTTTTTGCAGATATAGGTGTGCAACAAGAAATTGGATAGCATATTTAGATACCCTTTTTGTTGAACTTGTGAGATCCATGAACATAAATTTTATTGGAGTAGTGTAGGTCAATGTTGACCTTTTGGGGTACAATTATGCCATGCGGTAAGATTGTGTCTCACCAATAGGCTCAAGGTCAACCTCCCTTCAAAAAGACAAAAGATTTCTAGGTTTTCTCCATCTTGACATTTCCACTTTGAAAGGGATTACAGAATTCCCTGAAACTATACACAGACATTAGAAAACATCATTCTCCAAATTTAAGGTTAGTATTTGTCTTTTTATCTATTTCAGGATTTAAGCACATACTCCCCTCAAAATAGAAAGAAAACATATTGAACCTCTTTTCACCTTTTTCTCTATCACTTGATCCATTTTTGCATTAAACACTTTCTTGTGCTTAATCAATTTGGATCATTCCTTTTGGAAATTAGGGTTGAGAAGAGGGAAACCTTATTTTCTTTCTATTCACTCTGAATAAATTGGCACAACTCAAATCCTCACTTAATATGTTCCAAATTTTCTCTTAAACACCTTAAGATCTCTTTTGCAAATCTCTCAGATTGCTTTGTGCTCTCATAATCTATATGCAAGGTGTGAAACAATTTTTTCAAATTTTAATATATAATTCCTTTTACTCTAATTAGGGTCTCCATAAATGCCATGGTCACTGGCAGGTGGAAACTAGCTATATATTATCCCTTTTGAACTTAGTTTCCATTATATAGCTTTGTCTACTCCTTCTAACTTAGTTTGTACACCAGTTTAGCATCTGAAGTACTTGGTCCATATTGCAATGCTCGCTCAATGTAGATAATTTTATTAATGTTCAACATTCATCATATAGAGCTTTTTTTGTGCGTGTACTCTTCATAGATCTGTTATATTGCATCTTTTCTTATGTAGATATGAACTTTAATACATTTTATGTTAGGAACTAATGTAAGATATATTATTAAGTATACAATTCCTTAAATACATTTCTTGGTCAGTTTGAGATGATGTGATCACCTTCTCCATTAGATTGGGTAATCTCAACTCCATTCATTTCATTGTTTCCATCTTCTACCTTCTTCTTCCAGGTTTGATTCATTTATTTTCTTTTTTGTTCAATGTCCACTTTTCCTTTACCCTTGGTATGATTATGATTTGATGCTGGTACTTTAGTTCTATAGTTTTTTCTTGAATGTCCAAACTTGTGACATTTGGAACATACATTTTTAGATTCATAATTATTCCTTTTGTTAGTCCAATAGGGCCTTATTTGTGATCTACATTCATATGCTCTATGTCCACACTTTTGACAATTATAGAAACAACCTTAAAACCTAGGTGAGGTAGATGCATTCTTCATTCTTGATCTACAATCATGTATTTTATATCCTTTCTTCTTGCAATAAAAATAATAACCAATAAACTTATGTTTAGGGTTTTGCATAGCATTTTTTCTTCTATAGATGTTTTTAATGTGATCGAGTTTTCCACAATGATAACATGTTGGCTTGTCCTTTGTCTTTTAATTTCTCATTTATCCACTCTTGCATGTTTCTCCTTGCTTGGTAGATGAATGTTGATTTTTATGACCTGATCCAGAAGTGTTGCTAGATAATCTCATTAGTTCTTCAAAGCATTTAATTTCTTCATTTGGCTTGTTCAATTTTTCCATGATTTATTTTTTACTCTTCATTTCATTCCTCAATAAGTCATTATGTGATCTCAAATTTTCTATTTCCATGTCCTCTTTGTTCAACTCCTAATTTGCAAGCATCAGTTGATTCATCATGTCTAGTTGGGTGTTTATAAACTTTTTCACATTAGATGACCTTTCTTCAAGTCTAATTGTCTTTTTTTTTTGTCTTCCTCAGCGACAACCTTATATTCCTTAGCTTTCTTCTTTTGTTCAATCACTTCACATAGCCTTATTGACTGGATCTCATGTTCCCTTTTTAGTCCTTTGACTTCTTCATTTAGGATACTATTCTTTTCTAGAAGATCTGCAATGATTGCATCACTCTCACTTAAATTTCTAGTTTCAAATAGTCCTTGAGTGTCAACTTCTTCATAATTCAACTCATTTAGCTGAATGATCAACTCCTTCCTTCTTTTCAAGGATTTCTTCAGTTCCTATCTTGTTGTTTCAAGTTGTTGTAGTATGAGCTGGATGTCAATCATCTAATTGTAAATAACATTTCCTAATTTATAAGCCTCCATCTCCAAGATATGAACTCCCAAGTTGTTAGAATTTTTCAAGATAAACTTGGCTCTGATACCAATTTTTAGAAGTCTTAATTGGGAAACTAAGATGCTGAGAGGCAGGGTGAACTGGGATTTGTAATACTTAAACCTTTTTTTATTCTAACACAACTTTAGTGCATTCACCATATTTACCATCTCATATCTAATGCATGCATAACATAACTTATAAATTCAAATTGTTGTAACATGTAGATCTAATCTATCAATGACATACATGAAATGTAAGCACAATATTTGGTTACCCAAAAACCCTCGAAGGTGAAGGTAAAACTATGGTGTGAATGACACCCACAAATATTTAGTACTACAGTAATAAAGTTAACCTGTTACGCTTACAATGTTGATCACTTATGATGATCTACCCTATGAGGAGTCTTACCTATTAAAGGTTGTTAAGGTAGTTAGATCTTACCCTATGAGATGATTTTACACTTACAACAAAGTAAAGAATTGATTAAGATGCTTACAAAGGTATGTTAAAACCATTATGTTAAGAGATTATCCTTGACTCAATCTATTAACACTGATTTAGTACCCGATCCTTGGTCTTCTCTAAAAAGTTGGCTTTGGATATCCTCTCTTCAATATGATCTGATCCCTAATCTGATATAGCTTTACTATCCTTCACTACTTGATAAGATTATTTCCTAATCTATTCTATAATAACAAAACTCTACTCATTTTCCTTCTTCCCAATGTTTGCACTTTTACACTTGATCTACTCTATAATCACACGAATAACTTTCTCACTCCTCACCATCATATCTCAAATAGGTTTTGATCTACTCTATTTAAATATTTCTTAAAGAGTTTTCTAGATGTTTCCATATTTCATCTCTTCAAATAATTGGTCGATCACAGCTCATAGGAATCTATGATCCACTTCATAAAATGTGTAATAGGCTCTGTAACAACATCTACATATATTAAATGTTTTTTCCATGTCATCCTGAGACATTTTATGTAAAAGATTGCATCATTCCTAAATTGAATGTTAATTCTACATTGCTCAACACTTAGTATCTCTGATTCTCATCCTTTATTGTATATGTTGTTGCTTGGTCTCTACTATGTTTGAAACCTTTTGTGTAACTCGGAAATCAATGTAATTGAACTACTCGACAATCATTAGGCTCAGCTTATACTGAAAATACTCAACAACCAAAGACTTTCTTAACTCCTATAGAGATCATCATATACATGTTTATTTAAAAGTCTTTATATGACTTGGCCTATATAGAGTAGCTCAGTTGCAGTGATGATTGTATGACTCTTCCTGTATATGACTAAGTGTTTGACACTAATAGACAACAATAGTTAGAGATACCAATAGTTTTGGTGGTGATAAGGGAAGTTATTGTGAAAGAAGAAAGTATTGTTGAATCCTTGTGGAGGCCTTGAAACTTTTATGTTATGTTATCGGTGATAGTATGGAAAATATCGTCTTGAAAATCCAACCTTCACCCTTTGTTTATGGGTCCATTTGTGATCCATTGTGATGCTCATGGTTGAGGGTTTTAAATGTTATAATTGTGACATTTACATATTTGTAAACTTGTATGAATGTAGCCCATTTTACCTTTGGTTCTCCTAGCTCGGTGGGTGAGGTTGGGAGGTGAGCTCTCCATGGTATTGTTCAAGCATAATTGTAGGTTTTGTGCATCAAGGAGAAAGTGGAAAAATGTTAGAATTGATCTTCATGTTAATGTATTGTGAAGAAGAGAAAACTCAATATTTGTTTTGTACATTGTAATGGAGAATTATCCACCATGTTCATCTTGTGTGTAGAATTATTGCAAAAATTATATTGGAAGAAACAATGTTAGTTCCAGTTAAAATGCCTCATTGATGTGCTGAAATGCATTTGTATATATTAAGAAGAAAGCATTGTCATATTAAGAAAGTAGTGTTATAATTTTTTATAAAACCATGTCAAAAGTTAGTTCATTGTATTCAATAATTCTAAAAGATATATGTGAATGTATTTGAGGCTTTTTCAAATTGATTGAAACCTATTGTAGTAAAAATGTGTATGAGATAGAAAGAGAAAAGTAGGAATGATTTCATTGATTATGTTAAAATTGAAATGAAGTATTCCTTCAAGAATATCTTCATTATATTTTTTGATTCTTGAAATGAAGTAAGATACATTGGGCTCATTGCATGTTTGAGTTATTTAAAATTGATTCATGATATGTTATGAAATTTACATTCCAAATACACTTAAATTTTCAAGTAGATTTCATAATTGGAATGGTACTATAGGTGAATATACTTATACTCCTAGTTGATTACAATTGCAAAGAGATGACCAAATTGACATTGTGGTTGTGCTTGTTATTTGGCAATATATTTGGCATATATTTCTTAGTCTTCAAGTAAGTAGTAGGGTTAATTTCTCAAGTTAGATTCCAATGTTTCAGTAGATCGCAATAGGTTGTTCCATTTGAATGCATGATCACAATGGCATCAATGGAAGTTAATTACTAGGTAAGGTTGAGGCATTGAAAATTAAACCCATAAAGTTAATAAATTGTCTCTATATCAACATGAAATAAATGGGAAATAAAATGGCTAGGCAAATTAATATAGAGTTGGGAGA
The DNA here is from genome assembly GCA_028749045.1 of Cupressus sempervirens. NCBI lineage: Eukaryota > Viridiplantae > Streptophyta > Pinopsida > Cupressales > Cupressaceae > Cupressus > Cupressus sempervirens. The sequence continues at coordinate 753,728,755 of CM053789.1, read as the reverse complement.
GTGCATGTCACTCCTAGAAAATGTACGGAGAGTGGGAATAAATCCTCTCAATCAAAAAGTAGATTATAGGTAACATAAAATTCATAGATATCTTCCTTAAGAAAATATCATGAGAAAGAAAAAAGAGGAAACATAATATGATATTTTATTATATTTATATGTTTATTAGATAGCAAGCAAGGAAGTAAAAATAATATCCCCCATGGTTGACACTTCTTCACACACCCTATGTTGCCTTACCACTGCACTCTAACTTCTTTCACACACCCCCCACACACACGCGTGCCTACACTCCCAATGTCTTGGAATGTGCACACATAGAGGGATCCCTTTGTATTCTATATCACCCTTTAGTCATAAATGTCATCGCTCTCCCTGTATGCATAAGCCTTGCGATTGGGTTAGTGGATGGGTAAAGGGAGGTGGGGAAATAGAAGGCATGGGAGGGAAGTAAAGGTATAACAAGTAAGGGATGCAGTAGCTTAGTTATTAATATGGTAGTCATTTTTTAAATTTTTATGTTGGCTTATTAGTAGATAGGATAGGGAGTGGGAATTTAGTTATTAGGAGTTGGAAATGAAGTTAGTGAAAGTCTTATTTGTATGGATAGATTTATTTAGTTGGTTAATTATGATTAGATTATTATTATCACAGCTAAAGTATTATATATATTAAATAACAAATATGACATATGTGTTACTGACTATGGATAATATTTCATAATTAGAAAGTTATATATATACATACTATTGATTATATATTATATTATATTGTATTACATAATATATAATTTATTATACACATACTAATACAAATATACATTCAATATAAAACTTGAATGTATAAAGATCATTTAAGGTTTATGTTTATACCAACACAAATTTATGAATAAATTAATATTATAGGCATGTTTCATATAAATTTATTAGAAGGTAGATCTCATATAGAGGAACATGAGATAGATACTAAAATAAAAAATTTAAATGTACATTTAGATATATGTCAAACGAAAGAATAAATGTAGATATATACATTATAATGTCACTTTTAATGAATAGAGGATGGAGTATTGTATGATAGATGTATTTATGAATTAAAAATTATTTTCTTGAAGAAATTTTCATTAAAATTATGTTATTAATATGATTGGTTTCTAATCTTCTAGTGACAAGTAAGTCATGCAGGGACTATGTACCCAAGGAGAGAATGTTGTTGTTCTAATTTAGCTGGTAATAAAAGAGAAATTAATGTCAATGTATTACATTCAAATAGGATAATGAAATTATAGTGAAATGGAGCTAGATTTGTAGAATGATAAGGCAATTTATCTAAGTGGCTAATGTATTCACTAATGCATACACTCTAACATGCTTAGTTGAGAAATGCATTCAAAAAATTATATGAGACATAAAACCCTCTTGTTAAGATGTAAGCATTGAAGTCATTTTACACTTAATGAGCCTTACAATACCTTGGAGACCGTAAGTATGTGTTGTTAACCTTATAGTCAAATCATTTGTCTATTAGTGACTTAACACTTAGTCAATTTTTTACATTGTCATTAAGCTCCATATTCAAAAAGAAGAGTCTCTCGAGCTTCACGGTGTTTACAAAGCATCTAATACAAAATGTAGTGCAACTCATGCTTCATAGTGTCTATCGAGATTCTAAGGGAAAATGCATTTTAAGCCAAGCTTATTAGTTTCTACTGAGATCTTCAGTATAAGAAATGATGGATGCAATGTTAACTGAGCTCCATAGTGTCTACCAAGATGGCAGTGTTAACAAAGTGAATGTAGTGTTGACCGAGCCTACATTCAGTGTCAACCGTGTCTATCGAGTTGTTTAGTATTCATCGAATCACCCAATGCTAATCAAGTTCCTACTTTGAGTGATCAATGTGGACTATACATTAGTGTCAAATGAACATTAGAGTTTTTCAAGTTGACAGTGTTGCTGAGTGTCAGAATATCACCTGAGTTGTCTTCAAAACTCAAGTTACAATAGTAAGCCAACTTAGTGAAGATTGTTTGAATTAGGTTTTGTAGCAGACTCCAAAAGGTAATTCATTGGAATGGTAAATATATATATGTAATATATATTTTCATAGCTAATGTAACATCATAGTAATGGAAGTGAATCAAGCAAGCAATATGAGTGTGAATTAAGAAGGCTATAAGAAGTATAAGGAAAAGAAGAATCTTATCTATCATAGTCAAGTGATCATTGTATTTCAAATGGATCTCATTAAGAAAACCAAGTTGCAAATTAGAGATCAACCATTAATTCATCCTAATAGGTGCATCAATAAAATCCTCTAAATAGGTGGACTTAACAATCTTTTCCAAATCTCCTAATAGAGGGGTAGAAGCAAGGAGTTGGGTCTCAATTTTGCAGAAGTCCGTGGATTGAGATCATGCTCTTTTAGAAAAGGGTACCCATTTTAGGCTCGAGGGCCTGATCTGAAATTTTTAAAATGGGCACCCATTTTTTTAAAATTTAGGTACCCGTTTTTAATTTTCAAAAAAGGGGTACCCATTTTTGAAAACATAAAAAAATTGTATTTTTTAGGAATGGGTACCCATTTTTTACTTTTAAAAAATGGGTACCCATTTCTAAAAATTTAAAATTTTGTTTTTTGGGGGGGATTTTGTATGCCAATTTGACTTTTCCAAAATGGGTACCCATTTTTTGAAATTCAAATAATATGTACCCATTTCTTACAACTTTGGGTGTGATTTTTTTCTCCTACCTTGGATTTTGGTTTGGGATAGGCTTGGTGAGACCAAGCCTATGCCTTGACCTCTCAAGATATGGCTAAGGCATTGAACTAACAAATTTACACCTTGCCATAATTTTTAGAGGGTCTTCCCGATCAATTTTTTTTATGAAACAAAAACCCATTAGAGCTCTCACTGTCCTGATTTCAAAAATATAAATTTAATAGTACTATGATTTTATTTACTATTTTTGCATTATTTTTTAATGAAAGGTGGTACCTAAATATAAAATAGTGAAGTTCACTAAACTTTGATAACTTTTTTTTTAAATAATTTTTCTTAAATTAATTTATATGTCATCAATCTACATACAATTATTTTGAGGTTTTAAAAAAAAAAAATTTTAAAGTGAAATTTTGATCAAATTATGGTGTTTGTACACGAGAGGTTTTAAAATTTACCTTTATAGCCAATTAATAATTATTAATTAAAAAATTATTCAATAAAAAATTAAGAAAAAATATCGTCATCAATCTTAGGTGTATTAGGTAACTCCCTTTAAAAGGATTTATGAAAATTCATTTATTTGTGTCAAATTATGGTGTATGTACATGAGTGTGGTATGGTCCTGAAATAGGCATTTTGAAAAAGTGGTTTTTAAACATCCATACCAAAAAAAAAATCTATCATATGGGTATACAAATAAATTACATATTCAAAAACTAGATTCTAAATAAATAAATAAATTATTTATGAAGTTTTTCAATATTCAATCTCTAAATGCCTCAAATTTTGACATCAATTGACAAGAAATTTCAAAAATAGGAAAAACACTTCCACTTTTGTCCCAAAAGTGAGACCCAACTTCTTGCACTTACCTAGAGTGCATACTTTGTTGTATGTTTCAAATCCTTTAACAAGGTGGACCTAATAGTCCTTATTGCTTCTAACATGGTAGATCACCAGAAGTGATTAATTGTAAGCTTTAACAAGCTAACTTTATACTGTAGTAATAAGGCTTGTGGGTATCATCCCCACCCTAGTTTACTTTCTATTTCTATGGTTTTTGGGTTACCAAATACTGTGTCAAGTGTTGTGAATGTTTTATTGCTTTCAGTCTTTCATGCATGCAATTAGATCATATTATATTGTGAATTTTTAATTGGTGAATTAAAGTATAATTTTTATTGGTTCCTGATTCACCCCATCCCCCTCAGAGTCATGTAGTCTATACTTCATTTTCAATAATTGGTATCACAATATTGGTTCTCACATCAGAACTTTAGCAGCTTGAGAAAAGATCAGAAGTAATGGAACTATATAGACTAGAGAAAGCTATTCAAAATGAAAAGTTGGATCTGCAATTGTCCATGGAACAATTCAAGAAAATGAAGGAGCATCTCTCACAATCCTTGAAAGAATAAAATACCTTGCAACACAAATGGACAATAATCTCTACATTGAAGAAAGAATTGAAGACATTTGTTAAGAAAGAAGTTCAAATGAAGACGATGCAAAAATCAAAGATCCACTTGAAAAGAATCTTACTCTTCAAGAAGAAGTTAGAAAGTTGAAAAGAGAAGAAGAAATTCAATTAGTTAGAATGTGTGAAGTCATGGAACAAAGGACAAAGCCAAAGAAGAAATAGAAGAAAAGGACAATGAAATTCAACAACTATCTCTTCAACAAATAGACCTAATTGATCAATTCAATAATGCAAATCAAGGACTTATCAACTTGAGGACAAATAATGAAATATTGCAAAATGATCTTAGAATAGAGAAGCAAACCAATGAGAGGATGAAGAAATCTCAAGAAAGCATGAATCAATTGAATGAGAAATCTCAATTTAGACACAAAGACGAATTTGGCTTAGGATACACAGAAGAATGTGAATCATCTCAGCAAGGAGCTCAAAAGAAAAAAATGCCTACATGTAATCATTATGGAAAGATAGGATATACATCAAACAAGTTTTGGAGCAATGGTGAATCAAATTTTAGTAGAAAGTGTTACAGTTGCAACAAATTAGAACATAGAGCAAGTAAATGCATAGAGAAACGTAAGTTTGAAGGAAAATGTTTTAATTGCAACAAACAAGGACATAGATATTTAGAATGCAAGACCAAGAAATGGAACCCAATAGAACAAATTGTCAAAGCTATATTTGGTTGGGATTACAACACATGGTATAAATGTCACTATTGTGGTGAGTATGGGCACATTGGAGAAAATTGCATAAAACATCACACAAGGAAGAGAGACACTATAGAGATGTTTTGTATGTACATATCATGGACATCTTGCCAAGAATTGTATGAACTAAGGAAGAGATGAAAATGAAAAGAAAGCAAAGGCTAACAATATCAGAAGGCAAATAAGGCAACAATAAGTAAGGAAATCTCCTGAGGATGCAAATCAAAGTAATGAAAGTGTTGACAGCCAAGTCAATGAGTTGGGTGACTCAACCATTTCAAACTAGTTATTTATGGATATTACTGGAACTATGACTCAAAAGGAGATATCTCACATTAATTCTAATCAGTAAGAAGAAGATCCTAATCAGCATTCTAGATGCACGAGGATCACCAAATTGGGTGACAATAGAAGTAATGCCCAAGACATTACTAAGCATGGTTAGGTAGTAAGACCTAATTGAGCTTAGATGTAGGTGTTGAGTTCAAAGTTCTTATTGAGTTGAAGTTCCTTGCAAGTTTAAAGACTTTATAGGGTCAAATATATCTTTAGAGCATTGAAAACTTAATTGAGTTGGATAGCCTGTCATCGAGCCAACTATTGTATGACACATTAATGGTAATTTTAAGTCAGAATTTCGTTAAAAAGGAGAAATCAAAGGATTTGTTTCATAGTGAATTTTTAGAGTTAAGAGTGAAGAGCATTCCAAATGCCCTAAGCAATTTAGATAAAATTTCATCAAAGTTTACTCCTATATTTGAAGTATTACTGAGCAGTATGGCATCTTCCAATAGAAAAATGAAGAAAGGTACAAAAATGTTGCTTTGAGGAGTTGATTGCAAAGCCCCATCATTCAAATTGAGTCTAGCAATTGCAAAAGAACTTGACCCAACTGGAGCTCAACTGTAGATTCCTCCCAAGGTACTCCTAATTCATGATATTTGGTCATATTATCACTATTATATTTAAGAATTAGGAACCCTAGAAATAAACTAGGCATATAATGAGCTATGTGTGGATGGGAATTTGAAACTTGAGCATAAGTATTTGGAAACAAAAGGTTTGATGAATATCCTGCATATGCTAAGAGATTTTTAAGCGAAGTGGATTAGGTTTATCCTAAGTTGAGTTCACAACATGCATTTATGGTTGGATCAACCTATTCAGATCACCAAGAAGATGATTCATAGACTCACAGGGTTGTCGATGCTTAACAAGGCAAAATCCACCAAAACCCTAGGTCAGGTCAAACTAGCTAAAAGGACTCTTGCTAAATGGGATGGCATAGGCATAAAGTTAATCGAAGTAACTGACATGAAGATCAAATTTAGTATCCATATTATTCCTCACAAGATCTATAGCTTGAGTCATTTGAATAACATTCTGTGTGAAGTTGTTGATCTTGGATACAAAGTTTTGAAGAACAACTTGTCTTTCGACCTTATAGAGCTACAACTCAACAACTCAGAAAAAACATGGAGAGCATTTGGTCATTAGAGAATAATCCATGTAAGTTTGGATCTCTTTTGACCTGCTTATCCTTTTATGTTCAAAAGTTCTTTCCTTCCAAAGGCAATGTGGTATGGAAGAAGGATATAACTATTGTGTATCAAATCAATGGATTCATAGTAGAGATGGATGAGATTTTTGAAGGAATAATGGATGAATATTTTGAAACTTTCAAGGAAAAAATGCAGAATAGGTATAGAATTCCAAAGAAACTTGTTGAAGACTATGAGCTAGATATATGTTTCTTTTGGATTGTGACAAAGTACACATCTACGCAGTAAAGCCAAGAGTGGCATGGGTTAAGCCTCTAGGATATGAGGTTAACATTGATGATATGAAGGATATAATTGAGGCTTCTTTGAATGAGCCAATGGACTCCAAGGCACCATATTTTGGCGCCTATGAAGAAGCTAAGGCTAGGATTTCATTGGAGATCAAGCTTCCTCAAGCTATTAAGAGAAGAAGGAAACATGTTGAGAAAATTTTGAAGGAAACCAAGAAGTCCAGCTCTCCTCTCCTACTGATAGAGGCAAAAGGAGATGACATTAAGGCAAAGGAAGAAGCTAAGGAACCTATGAGGAAGAAGAATTTGAAGAGGAGGACCCACCCAAGAAAAAAGGTAAGGTTATCATAACCAAACCTACAAATTCCTCCCATGATGTGTTCACAAGGAGATCTGCAAAATCCACAAAGAAATTGAAATTATAGGATGAAGATGAGGAAGAAAAAGTAGTATTCAAGAGGTTTGCCCCCATCTTCCAAGATAAACTAAAAAGATTGAATAATGAAGGAGCCATGGTAGATTTCAAATCCATCAGGTATGAAATAAGAACCAAGGAGGAGGAGAATCAAATTGAGGAAGCCCTAGTGGCTAAGATGGCCAAGTGGAAGTATTCTCTAGAGGAACTAAAAAAGAAAGTTCCTAATATCTTACTGAAGGCATTTGTACCATAATGGAATAATGCATTAAACATTGTCAAGGACATTAGAGAATAGACCTTGAGACAACTTATGTCAAGCCTATCTAATAAAGAAGAGAAGGAATCATTGAAGAATAATGAAACAAAGCCAACCCCTAAGTTGAATGCATTCCTGATCCTATCAAAAGACATTAAATCAATTTTAAAATCTAACAAAATGACATGGAAGAACATCTATGGTCTGCACAAGCCTAGTGAGGAGGTTGTGCAAATAGATGATGAAAAAGATGAAGAAAATGTTGAGAACGATGATGAGGAAATAAATGATGATGAAATAGATGAAATTGATAATTTAGATGAAGAAATCAATAATGAAGAGGATGAAGAGGATTAGAATACTAGTGGAGACCTCCCTAAAATTTAGAGTATTCAAGGCTCAGACCCAAAGAAGATAGTAGCTGAGGTAATGGCCTCCCTCTCACTTTCTCTAAGAAAAGCCTTAGTGTAATCCAGCTCAGAGAAGGCCACTACCAAGTTAGTTAGGTAACCACTATTCCATCAAGTACCCAATTAATGGTTGGAACCATCCTTCCGAGTGCTATGATGACAACTTCATCTACCGAGTAGCAAGTTCCTGTTGTTATAATCATGGATCATACCGAGTCACAACCAACATTAGTAAGTTTTTTGGTTATAACTACTATTGATACTATTTCTACTATTTTTTATTTACTAAGTGAATCTATAATGAGTATAATGATAGTTGAGGTTAAGCCTCAATCGAGCACTAAACTTTTGAAGAAAGAAAAGGAAATTATTCCTTCTACTATACAAAAAGAAATGGGTAAAGAGTTAGAAGCCTCTACTAAAGAAACTGATCTAGAGGAGGACATTGCAATACTAGAATGGGATCTTTCCAATCCAACTCTTGTTCAAATGGATACCCTTGGTGAGCTATGGAAGAAGAGGGGAAAAAAAAAAAATCTCAAAGAGGAGATGAAAAAGAAAAACAAAGTTCTTGAAGATATTAAGAGTATATATGTTGATGCACTGAGCATTGAGGTTGATGAAAAGAAACCAGTTCTAGATCAACTTGTTTAAGTAGTTCAAAATTATAATGAAGAATTGAATGGATAAGGAAAGCTTCTATAGAGGGCAAAAAGTAATTTTGAAAATAAAGTTTTGGAGAAAGTAGCCCAGAAGATTGCTATTGACGAAGTGGAGTTATCCACTATTCTTGCTACATTTGAAGATTTTGTTAATAATGTTGTTACTTTATTAGTAAAGTGATACATCAAATTTTACTAAGAAAATAAAGGAGAATCTATCCAAGATAGATATTATTATGAAGGCAAGTGCACATCAGTTGTTACTTGATCCTAGCAATAGTTTTGCAAATTTTGTGAAGATCAAATATCTAACAGATCTACAGGAAGAATTGTTAAGGGAAGAACCTAGGATATGGGCCACACTAGTAGAAATATAGGTCATGATACTTCCTAACATGGATGTAATGAAAAAACATATTGCACATCAAAAAACTTTGATCCATGACAATAATTTTTCTATTCTTGATCATGCAATGAAACTATCAACAGAGGTGTAGATAGCCTTGCATATTTCAAAAGTTTTGCAAGAGAATAGGGAGAAGACAGTGTCCATACTTTTCAAGGCACATAGTGATTTCCTTTCACATTTTTTCATTACCTTGTAGTCATGAACTTTTGGCATTTGTGTCAATAGGGGGAGAATAGTATTATCATACACAAGGGGGATATATATACAGGAAGGAAATATGTGTACAGTATGAAAGATGTATATACATAGAAAAAAATATGTTTACAAAAAAAATTTTGAATTATAAAATAAAAATAGAGTCAAAGGTTACTGAGCAGTAGCAGTAGACATTTGTCAAAATCGAGTTATAGATCCAAACATGTTGGGTGAGTTTTGACTTGAATTTTGAGTGTTCAGTATTTTGGTATGCTAAGTGTTTTTGTCACTAATGCCAAAGGGAGAGATTGTTTTCCTTATGATGAAACCCTTTTTCTATTAGTGGCTTAGCACTTAGTCAGTTATTTAAATTGTCACTGAGCTCCATATGCAGAAAGAAGAGTCTCTCAAGCTTCACAGTCTCTACCGAGCATCTGAGACAAAATGCATTCCAATTCCTACTTTATAGTATCTATTGAGATTCTAAGGAAAAGTAAAATATAATTCAAGCTTATCAATTGCTACTAAGCTCTTCAGTATAAGCAATTATGGATGAAGTGTTAACTGAGTTCTATAGTGTCTATTGAGATGGTAGTGTTAATGAAGTGAATGAAGCTAGTGTTGACCAAGGAATTTAGTGTCAATCGTGTCTACTGAGTTCTTCAATATTCATCGACTCACCCAATGCTAACCAGGTTCTTGATACTCTAAGTGATCAGTGTGGATCATACATTAGCATCAAATGAATGCTAGATTTTGTCAAGTTGACAGTCTTGTCGAGTGTCAAAATATCACTCGAGTTGTCTTCAAAACCCAAGTTACAATAGTAAGCCAACTTAGTGAAGATTGTTTGAATTAGGTGTTGTAGATGACTCTAAAAGGTAATTCATGGGATTGGTATATATGTAATAATTTTTTTCATATCCAACATAACATCATAATAATGGAAGTGAATCAAGCAAGCAGTATGAGTGCAAATTAAGAAGGCTACAAGAAGTATAAAGAAAAGTAGAGTCTTTTTTTGTAAGAGGGGTAAACGCTTTGACCTAGAGCTATGAACTAGTGAGGCCACAAACAAGGGACCTCATCCCCATTAGATTTGAACCTTGATGGCAAGGATAACATCTCAACAACTTAACCATCACAACATGCCACTATTGGTAAGAAAAAGTAGAGTCTTATCTATCATAGCCATGTGATCATTGTATTTCAAAGAGATACTATTCAAAAAACTAAGTTGTAGATAAGATATCAACTAGTGATTCATCCTAATAGGTGCATTAGTAAAATCCTCTAACTAGGTGGACTTAACAGTCTTTTCCAAATCTCCTAATAGAGTGCATACTTCATTGTATGTTTTATATCCTTTCACAAGGTGGACCTAATAGTCCTTCTTTCTCCTAACAGGAAAGATCACTAGAAGTGATCAATTATAAGGTTTGACAGGCTAACTTTATACTATAGTAATAAAGCTTGTGGGTATCATCCCCACCCCAATTTTACTTTCTATTTGGAAGGTTTCTGGGTTACCAAATATTGTGTCAAGTGTTATGAATATTTTATTGCTTTTAGTCTTTCATGCATGCAATTAGATCATATTATATGGTGAATGTTTAATTAGTGAATTAAAGTATAAGTTTTATTAGTTCCTGATTCACACTCTCCCCATCCTAGTCACCTAGTCTATACTACATTTCCAATATGTGCACTTCAAACATTCAACTTACAAACAACCTAGTTGCAACATGTTAATTTCAATGTGTAATTAACCTAGAATTACTTTTGCCAAAAAAAATGGTGTGTTTTTGGGTAGAAATTTTGGGCATGATAAAACATATGCAAGAGCAACTAGTGAGTCATATCCTACACCTAAGTTCAATGGTAATTGTTTCAATTGTAAAAAGATGGACACCAAGAACATGAATTTAGATCTAAGACTAATAAAACACAAGCTACATCTAGATTTGAAGGTTATTATCACACATGTCAGAAGTATGGTCATAAAGCACAAGATTGCATATATAAAGAAAAGAACAATTAGACACCTAAAATTAAATGCAAAGTACCTAGGCAAGGTAATACGATAAATTGGGATTACAATACTTGGATCAATTGTCAATTTAATGGAAAGTATGGAAAAATTGCATAAAATTATGTAAGGATGCATCTTAGAGGATGATTAAGAAACTAAAGGAATTTTTGGACTAGTATGATTTAACTAGCAAAAGGTCAATCACCTAAGAAGAGACTGTATGAACCAAGCACTAGCACCTAATATTGAAGAGAAATATGGAAAATAAAAGTTCAATAATAAAGAAGTGAGATGACAAATGAATCATACGTGGAGAAAGAAAATTGATTTAGGTAACAATTCAAATGGTGAAGCTGTGGTCACCCAATCCAATGGATCAAATGATTCCCCCACCTCAAACTAAGTAAAGAGGTATATGTGGAGCTAAATGTAAAATTTCTAGATCATACATCAGTTCCTAGGAGTATATACATGAAATTCCAAATAAGTATGATTGTAGAGGCATAAGGATAGTTTTGAGATTTGAATTAGGTCATGTATTTTGATGTCAAGTTAAAAATTTGGCAATGATCAAGTGTCATTTTTGGAGTCCTGAAGATACCAATCAAAAACATTAGTTATGACCAAGTTGTGGCATTGACTAAGTAAATGGAATTGGAAGCATGATGATTAAGTTTTATAGAGATGGCTAAGATAGTTGTAACTCACCCACTACATGTTTAGAGCAGTGACTGGGCCCTCAATTTGAATTTTTGCACTATATGGTGATTTTTACAAGTCATTTTATGCACCATGCATTCAATTTTTTATAGAGAAAATTGAGTTGAATTATTTCTTAATCATTTGAGAAAGTTTGTCTTAGATATGAATGTGTGTTTTTGGCTACAAAAGTAAGTTGTAGGCAGTTGTGTTGAGGTTGGGACATGTAAAAGTGTTTGATCAAAACATAAATCAAAGAAATGTCATCAAGAACATCAACATCTGAGAAAAAGATGGAATTATGGATTAGTAATATTCATTTAGTTAGGAATGATGCATGTCGCCCACCTATGTTTAGAGCTTATCATGAGATTGTGATGAAGGTTAATCCTTCAAGTGCCCTGTCATCTATCCCAGATCTCATTTGTGATCTCCTTTCATTACCTACAAGATTAGTATCCTTAAACATTATAATATTTCCATTATTACTATCAAACTTAGGTTTCTTACAATCTATTTCTTTATGTCCAAAACCATGACAATTATAACAATAGAAATTAGTGATGGGTTTAAAAGACTTATCTATGCAATCTCTCTTCATATGACCAATTTCATTGCATGTAAAAAATCTACCTCTAAATTCATATATAGCCATCTTAGGTGGTTCAACTTGATCTAATTGTTTTGGTTCATCATGCCTCTCAGATAGATTAACTTGCTCAACTACTTTAGATACTTCTCTAGATATGCTTGGTTCAATCCTATTTTGATCAATTTCTTTAAGCTCAGGGATTTTAACAACTGGTAACTTCCTAACTTTAGTTTTCTTGGTTGATTTCTCTCTAATAACATATTTTTTAGTGTAAATAATTAATTATTATTAAACTTTACTTAATTTTACTTAGGAATATGCATAGACACAATAATTTTCTTGTTGACAACATAGGATTTAGCAACTTATTTAAGTACATGGTGTCTACAACATCTCTTTTTGAGATAAACCTATGTAAACTTATCCTCTCATCATCACGCAAAATCTTGTGCTCAATAGAGGATAATCCACTCTAGGTGAACATGTGCTTAGTTGTGATGCTTATCTCTTTGTTGACTCCTAGTCATTCTAGTTTCCTTTATATACATGAACTTCTAATGTGTATCCAATTATCCAATCATCCGATATCCATTGTCATTTTTTATCATCATTTATCTCTCTTGTGCTATCTACTGAGCTTCTTGATCTTGGCATTGAATTATTGCCTTAGGAAAATTCTTAAATGGTATCATAGCTATATCAAATTCTTACATGGTATAAGAGCTATACCAAATTCTTACATGGTATCAGAGCTATACCAAATTCTTACATGGTATTAGAGCCATAGGAGTTTCATTGCATAGCCATTGGAGAGATTTTTTTTGCAGGTCAAGATTGGAGGTTGCTGGTGCAAATTAAATATTGGCATCACATTTAGAAGGTCAAAAAACCCCCAAATCAACTTTTGTTTCATCAAAATTAGACAACTAAGGTAAAATCTAGAGTCATTTGATTTTTGGAGGTGCGACGATAGTGATTCAAGAAAAATAATTACAGAGGTGATTTTTAAACAGTGATATCTCCCTCGTACAGACTCCCTTTTTTAAGAAATTATTTTTGTTTTGGGGTATAATTTTATGATCTACACATTGGTGTAGGATGTTTGAGATCTATGTTTCTAAATTTTTCTACAAATTACAAATCCCAATTTTTGCAACTTCAAAGGCTTAGTTCGGGCTCATCTGGACACATATTTAGGTGCTTTTTTTTTTAGAGTGCATGATTTTTTGTCTACTTTCCAGATCTAGTATCACTTTGGAGTAACTTTGAGTAGACATAGTACTTTCAAATTTTAGTCTCATTTTGGCCTATTGTCACTTGTAATTAATTAGATCCTTGAGAGGTCTTGTGTCTTATCTTGTTGAGTCTGATATAGCTTCATATTTGTTGTTGTAATCATCAAAATCAGAAGTCCTCTTTAGCTCATTTGGGCAAGTGGCCCATTATAATCACACTAAATATAAAGTGCCAGATCATGCATTAGGTGGGGGTTTCTTTAAAAAAAAATTCATTTTGGGGGTGCATACATTATTTTATCTCATGGATTCATGTGAGAAGTGTCACTTCGGTTTAAGATTCAAATTGACAAAAAGAAACTATCAAAAATGGAGTGCTTTAATGATTGATCATCTAAGAGAACATAAGGAAGTGTTTCCTTATTTATATTCAAAGATATTTCCATCTAATACTAACTGGGGACATCTTTTCTTCTTCTTTTCTTTATATATAACAGTATGAGTAAAGAATATTTTGCTCCTCTTAGTAAGGAAAGTAGTCCTCATGACACTTAGATGTGCATTTGGGAAGCATATGGATATCCATGAGTCCATCCATTACCAGTGGACATTCTACCTCTAGCCACTCCAATTGTGGTACCTACAACTCCAGTTGAGACCATAGCCCCTAATGTTCCTATTGCTTCTACTAATCTAGTTCTAGCCATAAATGCTCCTGATTTAGTGTAGCAGGAAACACCATGTCTTCATATTTCAGCTTCATTGGATGAGATCCTTCCAGACATTGCAGTGTTTTTTGTCTAGTCTTACATTAATGATGTGGGAGATATTATTGATGACATCCATCTTCTCTTTGTTGAGGACAATTCTTCTTCACTTGTTTTGAGGGAACACTCTGACCCTCAACCACTTGATCTTTCTTTTGAGACTAACATGATTGTGGATAATTCTTTTCAGTAGTTGGAGGAGGACTCTTTACTTCAAAGGAGACATATCAGTCCTTGGAGATTGTATTCTAGTTTCCTCAGACATCATATCTTTTGAGGATTCTTCCTACTAGTTGGGGAGCATTCCCTACTACACCTATGACACCACTTCTTCCTACAAGGAGGAACATCATTCAAATTTCATGGTGTAGCTTCTTTAGTCACCAAGAAACTTCTTCAGTCACCAAGGAGCTTCTTTCATGGGTGCACATTCATCATTGAGGGGAGGATACATTGCTTCTCTTACCATATCTTCCTATAATGATGATTCCTTGTCTTTGGAGGTTGATTCACTTTCATACATGGACATGTTGCCTTGTTTTCCACCTTCTTTTGGGCATCCACTAGATTGGCTTGTGATGTCTACATTCATCAAGGACTTGTCAACATATGAGTAGACTTCAGAGGGAACATCCATAGCATACTACATATGGATTCCTCATTCATCTTCCTACCCACAATGGGAAGTATACTTGCACCTATACTTGGTGTATCCAATGTCATTTGTAGACATTGGATACTTTTTTGTCTTCATGAAATCCTTGTAGGAGATTATTCAATATGGGGGGATACCATCATGTATTTTTTCTTATGGGAGATATATGCTTGTACATGCATAATGTATGTCATACTAGGGGGATCTTGATTACTCCATCCTTTCATGCATCTTGTATTTCTTATATCTCTTTTTGGAGGAGTTTTTCCCTCTTTCTCTATTTTCAAAGAGATTGCATTGCATAGCATTGCATGTAGAGCATTGCATTTGTACATGGGTATCTAACATGGCCTAGTAGCCAAGACCCACATTGCATCTTGCATTTAGCTTTATGAGCTTAAGTGCATTCCCCTAAGTTGCACTTAAGGGGGGGTGTTAGAGTAAATAATTGATTATTATTTAAACTTTGCTTAAGTTTACTTAGGAATATGCATAGACATATGAGTTGTCTTGTTGACAACATAGGAGTTAGCAACTTATTTGAGCACATAGTGTCTACAACATCTCTTTTTGAGATACACCTATGTAAACTTATCCTCTCATCATTGCACAAACTCCTGTACTCAATGGAGGATAATTTTCTCTTGTTGGACATGTGCTTAGTTGTGATGTTTATCTCTTTACTAACTCCTAGTCATTCTAGTTGCCTTTATATACAAGTACTTCTAGCGTGTATCTAGTTATCCAATCATCTAATATCCATTATCATTTTTTATCATCATTTGTCTCTCTTGTGCTATCTACTGAGCTTCATGATCTTGGTGTCGAATTATTGCCTTAGGAAAATTCTTACATGGTATCAGAGCTACACCAAATTCTTACATGGTATAAGAGCTATACCAAATTCTTACAATATCCAAGACCTATCTTATCATAAGAAGATCTCTAATAGAATTGTTCATCAATTTTATCAATATTGGAATAGAGCTTTTCCAACTATTTCTTAGCCTAAGTTAACTCTCCTTTTATAATGGTATTGTACTTCTCTAATTCTACATGCTCTATTTTGATTGAGTCTAATTCAGATGTTACTTGGGTCAGATGGGATCTTAGATTTGCATTCTCATATTTCATGTCTAGTTCAATCTTACTATCATCCTTCTTCAGACTTAACTTAAGTTCAACAATTTTCAACTCATGTTTCATGATCTCATTTTCTTTCTTAACGGTTACTACTTCATTTCTATCATTAGTTTACTTGTTTGATTCTTTTATAGATTTTAGGTAATCAATCTTGCCTTTCAATTTACCAATATAATATTTTAGATCTGCATACCTTTCTTTTAGATTGTCTCTTTATTCTGTAAGAAGATCAATTTTCTCTAGGGCTTCTTCTAGATTCCCTTTTAACTATTCCATATCCATAGGGATCTTACTCAAGATGTTAGGCCTATATTGAGTAACTAGGCTCTAATACCTATTGTTAGAACTAGATAATACTAAGAGGGGGGCAGGGTGAATTAGTATTCTACAAAAATTTTCCCACAACTAGATATTATTAATTACTTTACAACATGCATCTAAAAGTAAAATAATAATGCTTAACAATAAATAAAATCATACACAATGAGAACTCATAGCACCATATTTTGTTAACTAGGGAAACCTAGGCAAAGGGAAAACCCTAGTGGGGATGGTATCCACAAAATGATCCACTAAAAAAATGAATCTTGTTAAGGATATTGACCATATTAGGAGTCTAAAAATTACATATAGTGTCTCAATCCTTGTTTGAGGACTAGGCCATGTTAAAATCCTCAACTCTATTAGGATTTTCTTCAACCCTATTAGGAGTTGCTTCAACCCTATTAGGAGTTGGTAATACAATTACAATTTTATGCAAGAAGAGCCCACTTCCCTAACATGCAATTATACAATATATTAGCTTTATACAAAATGAGATAGATACAAAAAGCTCTTTAGTGTTGACTATTGTACTTCACATAGTTCTAATCTGACATCAGAATTTGTATCAAAGATCTCTCACACAAGTTTTCATGTCATATACATAATTCAAATACTCTTCATAAACTTTGCATGCACATTACATTGCATATATCACATCTTCTTACCTCACATGTAATAAATCTTTACTTATACTCTTTTTCTTCACAAAAACTCTTGTGTAGTCGGCTTGATATAATCACACATTATGCTAACTTAGGGTAAACATATAGGATGTCATCCCTACATAAATAATTATTTCATGACAAAAATAATTCCTTAACACTTTATTCCCGTGTTTCTATTGTACTTTTTTCTAATGTGCATACTACCTTTATTGGTATCTAAACTATAACTTTTTCTTCATTATCCATATTTATATACGCACTTAGGCACATCATTATGACACCCAATTATACCTATCCTTAACTTTTTACATGCCAAATATCTCTATAGCCTTCGCAATACCAAAAACTATCTCTATACTACTAGAGAAACTTTCTAACGCTTAGACAATTTTTTGTCTCTGATTGTAGAATCTTCAACAATATATTTTATCATCTCATCTTGAGATATATGTTGCCATAAATGACAACCCCAATAAATTCTACCTAGCCATATTTCCAACAACCAAAACTTTAAAATTGGTTGTCTAATTGACAAACTATTTGAAGCATTGGAAATATCACAATGTTCTCTATCAACATGTAACCTACTGCACCAATTACAAACATTTTGAATACATTCAAAGCCTATGCATTCTTCAAATTTAAATTCATAAAATGTCCCTGGTAATTCAAAAAAATGAAAACTTTAGTATTTTCAAAATTGGACATGATATTACAACTAAAATTTAACAATATGCTTATCTATACTATCTGTATATGTGAAAAGCCTACCTAATGGAAGCATGCTCAAACAATGAAAAGTTAGTCGTACATGTTTATGTAATAAAAATTCAAGCAATAAAACAACTAAATCACTTGTATTTTACTAAGCTAAATAACTAACAAATATAGTTCCCATGCAACCTCAAAGTAGCTCAACAAGGGCACTCGATGTGAACCTTGTCGGTATGCTTTAGTTGGAGGGATTTGGATGCCCTCTCCCAAACACAACAATTTAAATCTCAAAGTGATTGAATTGCAATGCAAGATGAGATATGAATCTAACTAAGATGAATGAGGGATGCTTCAAGAGGGAGCTATGGAAGAAGCCATTCTCAAAACATCGTAAGAAGTGGAAGTGAATGCAAGAAAGAAAACTAAACTATCAATGCAAGAATGAAATCTAACAACTACCAAAGGGTTAGTAACAATGCATAAAAATCACTAAAATCTCTAGAATCATTCTAGCATGAAAACAATGCAAATGAGGGAGATGAGAAATTCTTGAGACAAAGGCTCTATTTATAGGCTTGAGAGAGGCCTTGGGGAGGTGGCATCTATGTGGCATCTACATAGGTGCCACAAGGGAGACACATGAGCTAAGGGGAAAAGCCATGCAAAGGTCAACATAAGCCTTTTTGATGAAAGGGATGGCTCAAGGTTTGCTCATATATGTGTGATAAACCTTGGATAAAGGAAAGGGGGACAATTGTGTAAGAATTTAAGACATTTTGAATAAAATAATCAAATGGAAAATTTCTTGAATCTTGAGTTCCTCACACAATGTGAGCAAACACTTAGGGATTAAAATGTGTTTAGAAAGGTGTTTAAGATAAATTAAGTGAGATTAATTAATGGGTAGTCTTAGAAGGATGAGAATGATGGGTGTAGACTAGGTTTTAGGATGAGATTAGGATTTAACTTAATCATAGGATTAGAGAATTTAATAAAGTGGAAGGAATTAAATAAATTAAGATTTATTTAAAAGGGGATTTATGGAGCACTATGCATTAAATATATTTTAACACATTAGGGGGAAGTATTCAAATTAAATTTGAATACATTAGGGAAGTGAACCTATTTAATTAAATAAGTAGAAGAGTATGATAAATATAATTAATTAATAATAAATTAACTATAATATTAAATAAATTAATATAGTGTTTAAGACAATTTTAAGCATCTGCATTTTGCCCCACTTTGATGTGATGTTGGGATGAAATTATATCAAAGAAAAGAAAATATAGGTTGTCCTAGATAGGATAGGAATCCTAGGAGTTGTATCATAGTGACGATAGGGGAGGAGGCTGTCCCCTCACGAAAATAGAGCAAAAAAATAAATTTTGCACAATTTTTGCAAAAAAGACTCTAGAAGAAAAGAAAGTGTAAAGAAAAGGCATAAATGAATATTTTGGATGACTTGGGGATAAACAAAGGTAGACATGACCAAGGAAAGGGTACGAGCTCAAAAGGGTACCTCGAAGGGCCTATATAAGCCTCTAAGGGGCACATGGAAGAGTTATTTGCACACCTAGAGAGCATAAAACTAGAGCGAAGGATGGATCCAATCAAGAGACTATAGCTTGGAGAGCGTGTTCAGGAGCACTAGAGGTCAGCTGACATGAGACCACCAGTAAGTCAACTATAATAGCTTATAAAAATTTCAATTCTGCTTTTGAAATTTGCATTTACGACATGGAAATTTGGAAAAAAATGGGGTCAGGGCAAAGATGACAGTTCTTCAGTCTGTCATCTTTGCAAATAACAAACTAGGGAAATTTGGTCTAAGAAGATGATAGGATACATCTTGTCATTTTTGAAGATGACATGATTCATCCAGTCATCTATGCAGACAATGAAATGGGGAAATAGTAGGTCAAAGATGGAATCAGAGACCATAATCTTTAGATTAGAGATGATAATATCCCTATCATCATCTCTACAAATGACAATTTAGCAACTACCAATTTATCATCTCTACCAATCCACATCTACATGGATTGACGTCTCTAGTGATTTGGACTAATTAGGGGAATCAAGTGATGGGGATGACTAGGTGGGAACATAGCATGATGCCGCATGCTTAGATAAGCAAAAGGAGCAAAAAAAATGGTAAATTGACTATTGCATGTCTATCCTACAGATGGCGATGGTGACATTTGGGTCATGAGAGCACTATCCCCTAACGATGGTGCTAGCAAAGAGACTCATGGAGGAGTAGTGGGGACACATGCAGCTATGTGGACATGAGCATGTCTATGAGTGGCCAAACCTAAGGGCACACTCAGCATAGCTCTCAATATTGATAGAGCAATGACATAGACTGACTTCTAGTTTCCATCTACCTACAGGAGAGGCAACAATCACTTTATTGGATGTAAGGCAGATTTTGAGAGTGCCAATCCATGGTAGACATGCAAAGTATGTATGTGCTAGAGAGTGTAGATCCCTATCTGTAGGAGTGCTTTGGGTAGTGTTGATAGAGACTACCAATACAACAACCAAGGTTGGTATAAAGGGAGGCATTGGACCATGGGTCGCCATGGATACTCTGTACTTGGCCTCACTCATATGGAGGATGGTACTAGACCATGTTGGGCATGAATTTCTAATCAAATGGATGCAAGTGTTGAGCACTCATTTATAGGATGATGGAGTGATTTTTTGCTAGGGTCACACTATCTTGGCCCAACATTATTATGATCTCCATATGTGTTCTTACAAGGCATAGTGAACCATAGGTCTAGGGCTGACTTTGTTGATGGTATGGTCATGGGAGCATATAGGCATTACAGAGCCTATTATGAGATGAGAGACACATCTTCCTAGTGAGCCATATGCATTTTGGTACAAGCCATCGATTCAGTATACATCCACCAAGTTGGTAGGATTCTGGAGGAGGTGCTTGGATGAGATTATCATGTTTGATTGGACACCATATGCAGGCAATGAGCAGTGGGGAGTCATGTTCCCAACAGGGGGAGAGGATAACATCAAGGATCAACTTTATCTCCAGTATGCATAGATAGACTATTAGTTGATTGGCTGGATGATTCACATAGTCATACAACAATAGTTTGACCAGATTTAGGATGTTGTGCTAGATGGATTCCTATATCTACTGGTATCCTAGGAGTACGGTAGACTGTGCAGACATGGGACCACTTTGAGATTAGCAAGGGCTTTTTTGCATGGTATATAGCCAGTACCATGGGTACATGGATAGGATATTGGAGATGCAAGTATGACACCAACATATACATAGTGGTGGGTGACTCATCGGCCCTTAAGATTGATAGTACTAGGAGTGCCACCACTAGTAGAGTAGCCATGAGGTGGGGGAAATGGAACTAGAGGGGGAGATGGTGTACAAGTACTAGTAGGGTCTATAAGGATGGTGAGTGTGCTAGTGGAGAGTGTTAGCACTGACAGGGCCACCACTAGGGCAGGGATCACAACTAGGTCCACAGGTACAAAGGTCACTAGTATAGGTACCACAAGGGCCACCTTAGTAGGGGGAGGTAGATACCATGAGGGATGAGAAAGATAGACTCTAGACTGAGGTTGCCTAACTATAGGGAGAGGTAGCATCTAAGAGTACCCAAGCTACAAGTGCATAGGCAGAGATTGCCAGGCTATAGGCTGAAATACAAGCAGAGCAGGTTAGAGCAGATAGTGCACAAGAGGCCTTAACAATGCTACAAGTGAGATTAGATGCTAGGGATTTTAGAAATCTCACCATGTAGGTAGAGATAGATGAGCTGGCAAGATAGATAGTCTTTGATAGGAGGTGGCCTCCCTACGAGTAGAGAGAGAGACCTTTTAGAGGTAAGTGGATGAGTATCATGAACTAGTGAGACATTGCTAGGTAAATGGTGTAAGCTTGGGGTATGGTGATATTGATGTAGGAGACCAGAATTGGACATCAACATGAGACATGAGCCTTGCAAGAGGTAGGTTATTATAGGACATTATATCATGAGGTCATGTCAATAGTGTAATGAGAGCCAAATTTCCAGGAGGCATCTAGCTCATGTGCCATAGGGGGCCATCAGAGGTCAAAGCCATTGGTGGGATAGGGTAGGCCTCCATGAGGAGGGGGGATAGGAGGGGCAAGGCCCTCATAGCAAGCCACATGAACCCTAGAGCTTTCATTTTGACACAGTGATGCAAATACAATGAGTTTTTGATGATGCATTATGCATGATGTACTACATGATTCTTTTTCACATGGACACTGATTCTTTTGATATATATATATATATATATATATATATATATATATATATATATGGATGATGGTCTCTTATGTATGTGATGTTTATGATGTTTATGTAATTTGACCCAATGATAAGTAATGAGTGAGATGCATAATGTAATAAATGCAACAATATGAACAATGAATGTATCCTAAATGAAAATGTCAATAACATATTAATCATGAATGAGATAAAAATGTAAAATGAAATGATGTAAGAACAAAGTGTAAATAAAAATGAAAAATGAATGAGACCTAAATGACGGACTTGTTCCAAACTTGTTAACTCAGAGGGATCAAGTAGCCTAGCATAGGAGGAGGGAATAAACAGAACCTTTGTCTAAAGAAAAGTGAAATGAAATCCTATACTACATGAATTCTAGCCACATGATACTGAGGGATTCAATTGTGTTTATATGGGAGAGCACACCCTAGTTTAATATTGCAAAAGGTGTTATGCACCCAATGCTATGGAAGCATAGATGACAAGATTTCTTTGCATGGGCTAGACTCTCAAAAATAGAGACTTTAGGATAATGTATGTAGTTTCCATAGTCATGATGAAAAAAATGTCATATACACACTAGAGAGGTCTAGGCACACCCAAATTCTTTTTATGGATCATGGAGGAAAGTGTGCTAACCCATTGCCCCTAATGAGAAATGCATAACCATAACTTGAAATTGACATAGATGTACTATAGAATCATGAAAATAGATCATAGAGAAAATAACACATGTAGTCAATTGGAATCATTTAGGTGATACCAAGATATAGAAGATCAAGGCAGACTATAAAAGGCCATTACTAACACACAAAATGAAATCAACCAAAAGAGAACTCATGACCAAGTATTCATTCAATCCATAGTACCTGCCAGGAACACGAGTCCAAGAGTGAAGGTCATAGTGCCATGTGTAGGAATGATTCATCTTGTGAAATTTCTTTTTTCTAAGTTGTTGTCATGAGTGTTTGTTGGTAATAGTTGTAAAAAGAACAATTTTCTCGAATCTTTAATTCCCAAATGGTGATTTGTTTAAGTTTTTTTGCAGTCACTATTGTGGTAAAAAGCTTAGTGTAATGGGAGTAGGACAAACATTCAAAGGGAAAGTGCCTCATGGACTAGAGGTCTTTTGAAAGATGAAAGTGAATGGATTCCATTGTGGTAAAAAGCTTAGTGTAATGGGAGTAGGACAAACATTCAAAGGGAAAGTGCCTCATGGACTAGAGGTCTTTTGAAAGATGAAAGTGAATGGATTCCTCACAGACAAGAGGTCTTTTATTAGATGCAAAAAAAAAAATGCAAGTCAAATAGGACTTCTGCACAAAGATAGGATGAACTCAAGGAAATGTGGTGAAGTGAGATGAACCTTATAGATAATGGATCAACAAAAAATTTTAAATTTTTTTTTTTAAATTAAGTCATTTCTTCAGGAACATTTTACAAACATTGTATAGGAACTGTAGAACTCAAGCGTAGAACCGCTTAAGGTATTGGATATTTATAGGCTCAGGGAGCAAATCTCCCTCTGAAGTGACAATCTGATATTCCCCAGAACCATATTTGGCTGTAATGATAAACAGACCAAGCCAATTAGCTTTAAATTTTTCTTTATTTTCACAGTTCTAGAGGTTCCTCATGTTATGCTGCAAAACTAAGTCACCCGCCTCAAATTCCCAAGGTTTGACTTTTTTGTGAAACTGGAGTTCAAGGCAATTTTGATACATGGAGTGGTGATTTAGGGCATTGAGGCATCTTAAATTGAGGAGTTGTGGCTCTTGCAAGTGAGAAACTTGGTATTCTTCTTCAGACATCAAATTCTTCAAAGAGACTCTGAGGGAAGGGAGCTCAATTTTGATGGGTAAAACAACTTCAAAACCATAAATAAGGGAAAATGGAGTGGCTCTTATGGGGGTATGGATGGAGGTGAGGTAGGCCCAAAGTATAGAAGAAATTTGGAGGTGGCAGTCATGATTAGCTACATCAACAATTTTCTTTAGCATTTTTCAAAATGATTTTTAGTGGCTTTAGCTTGGCCATTGCCATGGGGGAAGCATTTGGTGGAAAAATGCTAGGTGATTTTGAATTTCCTACACAATGTGGCAACTTCCTAATTTTTGAAAGGTGTTCCATTATCAGTCATGATTTCTTGAGGGATACCAAAATGACAAATAATGTAATTCAAGATGAACTTTGAAACCTATTTTCTGGTGGTATAGGTTAAAGGGACAGCCTTGACCCACTTTGTGAAGTACTTGGTGGCAGCAATAATATACTTGTGGCCATTTGTAGAATTTGGATATATTTGACCAACAAGATTAAATCCCCAATGAGGAAAGGGCCATGGTGTGATGGTGGGTTGGAGGTATTGAGTGGGACTGTGTATCAAATCTCCATGTTGCTGACAAGGAACACATCATTTCACAAAATGATAGGAATCAACCTCCATAGTATGCCAGTAATAACCCATTCTAAGAAGCTTTCTTGCTAATGTAAGGCCACTAGAATGGGCACCAAAAATTCCTTGGTGAACCTCTTCTAACATCATTCTAGCTTCATCTAAATTGATACATCAAAGGAGGGTTCCATCAAAGTGTTTTTGGAAAGTGTATCACCGAGGATAGTATATCGAGCAGTGCAATGGATGAAGGTTTTGCTTTGGTTTTTGGAAAGGGCTATGGGGATTTTTTTGTGATGAAGGTAGGTGAAAATGTTAGAGTACCATGTAGACTTAGGACCAACAATTTCATACACCGGCTCTTATTTGGGTTGCTCATAAGCAGGAAGAAAAAGATTCTCAACAAGAATCTCACACTTAGGACTTTTATCAAGCATGACAATCATGGAACCAATGGTGACCATAGCATCTACTACTTTGTTATTAATCCTTGGTATCTACTGAAAGACTATCTTAGTGAGGTGTTGTTTAAGATCTTCAACTATCTAGAAATAACGAAACAACTTTTCATCCTTTGTTTGATATTCATCTATGACTTTCCTAATGACCAATTGGGAGTCTCCAAAGACAAGTAGGCTCTTAATATTCCATTGGATAGCTTGATAGAGCCTTGTTACTAATCCTTCATAATTAGCAATGTTGTTTGTGCAAGGGAATGAAATTTTATAAGACTTAGGAATAAGGTCTCCTTGCAGTGTAAAAAACAAAGTTCCTACCCCTAATCCCTTTTATGTGAAGGAACCATCAAAATATAGTTTCCATTGTGTATTAGGGGTAATATTCATAATTATGTCATTTAGAAAATCTACTATGATAGGATGGTCTCCTTGAAGAGAAACTTTGTCAAGTTGGTCTGTAATGACTTATTTCTTAATGGCCTTGTGATCTTTATAGACAATGTTGAATTCACTTAAGATCAAAACCCATTTTGTAGCATGACTGGTGAGGGAAGATTTTGATATAAAATACTTGAGGGCATCTATCTTAGCAATGAGGTGTTTAGTATGATTAAGCATGTAGTGGCATAGTTTCTTTGTGAAAAATACTACCACCAAACAAGCTCATTCTATAGCAATGTAGTTCAACTCATTGCCAACTAATGTTTGAGTGAGATAGTAGATAGCTTGCTCATTACCATTTTCATCTAGTTGTGCTAGAAGAGCACCTAGGGAAACTAAAGTGGTAGAAATATGCAATCAATGGTCATCCTATGATTAGAGGGACTAGTACTAGTGGATTAGCCAAGTATACTTTAACTTGCTCAAATGCTTTCTAAGATAGACAATCCTATTGAAACTTAGTGCCCTTTTGAACCAAGTGTTGAAGGGGATGAACTTTATCTACTAACTGGGACACAAACTATCTGATGGACTATAACTACCCTTCAAAACTACAAAGTTGTTTCAATGTAGTAGGTGGAGGCATTTCCATGATGGCTTTCACTTTGGTAGGATCTACCTCAATGCCTCTTCTTGACAATATTGGACCCCAAAAACACACTTCTTTAGATTAAGGTGCACTTTGTGTTCTTAATCTCTCAAATGTGGTGGCAAGAAAAACAATCTGGGAATCACGTGTCCTAGATTTTCCTAGAATTTCATCAACATAGTCTTGCATTATGACATGTAGAAGATCATGGAAGATTGTGATCATTGCACATTGATAGGTGGCACTAACATTATTCCATCCAAAAGGCATGACTTGGTAACAAAAGGTTCCCTATAGGGTAGTAAATTCCATATTGTGTTGATCTTCTTCTACAATTTTGATCTGATTGTAACCATTGAAACCATCAATTAAAGAAAACATTTCATGTCCAACAGTCAAATCCACTATAATGTCTATGTTAGGAAGTGAAAAATCATCCTTAGGACATGCAAGATTTAAATCTCAAAAATATGAACAAATGTGGATGCCCCCAGATGCTTTACCTACATGAACAATGTTGGAAACACGCTCAGGGTAATCAATAGGTCAAATGAATTTTGCCTCTAGCATTTTCTATAGTGGCTATGAAGGTGGTGGGTGACATCAGCCCTATGCTGAGGTGGTGGATTGTCATGTGGTGGTTGATGAGTGGTCTAAGCTAGCACTTTGTGCAAACATGTCATCCAATAAATAATCATCAACATGGCAGACTTCAAGTGGTCCATGTAGGTGACATCTGAAGCTACCGCATTTCTGTTAATGGGTAGGCATGGAGTTTCCCACACTGGTGCTGGAAAGACAAGCAGTAGTCACTAGAAATTTTCAAATGGCACTGAAGATGTAGGGTTTAGCCCCATATTTCTTGTGGGATGGACCTCAACAAACTTTAAAAAACAAAGCCCACAGAGTTAACTCAAACAATGAGTGAGGCCTCTGATGTTGAATGTTGCTAAAAAATGGTAGTTTTCTTGTGTGATTTGAATGCCGCCAGATTTTGAACACTATTTGGATTATGTTGGTTGGTTACTTTGTGTGCCAAAAAATGTATTGTGTGCCCACTAAATTTGGATTAAATAAGGAATATTCTCTAGATCAAATGAAATATTCCATGTGCAGGGCTGAGGTGTCACTGCATGGTGCTTGTACAAATTTTCTCTACAAGGCCAACTGGCTGAAATTTTTTTTGAGAATTTTGACAAAAATTTCATGAAAATACTAACAAAAAATCATATAAATTAAAATTTAGATCTGAAAATAAAATGCATGGATCAAATAAATGACCATACCCAATTTGCAAATCGGGCCTTCGGGTGCCAGTTTGCAAAAAAAAATTTGCCTCAAAATTGACTTTGGCCCAACATAGGCAAATTTATAGCCAATTTTCACTAAATCAACATTCTAAATGCAATGGCAAGGTCCATTTTGGCTCTAGACATTCCCAATTTCTATGGATTCTCTAGATCTAGGTTGAGGTGCTAAAGCAAGAATGGTCTCAAATGGCTACATGAAGAGAATCTCTCCAATCTCTAATACCATGTAAGAATTTTCCTTAGGGAAAAATCACCCAAGACCAAGGAACTCAAGCACAAGCACAAGACCAAAAGAGTACGATCATAATGATGATATGATATTCATTCAATATGGATGAAAGTACACTAGGAGTGCCTATTATAAAGGCCTCTGTAATGCTTCTAAAATGCATAGGAATCAACAACATGATAAGTCATACAACTAGGTACATGTCCACCAGATATGGGTTATCCTCCATTAAGTACAAGAGTAAGTGTGATGATGAGAGGATAAGCCTACAAAGGTGTAGCATGAAAATTTATGTTGTAGACACCATGTGCTAAATTAGGAGTGTGAATAATTGTGTTGTCTACATGACAACTCAGTTAATTATGCAAACTCTAGTGTTGTAGACACTATTTGTTGAATTAGAGTTGCTTACTCCAATGTTGTCAACATGACAACTCATAACAATACACAAACTTCCAAGTGTCTCACCAAAGAAATAATAAAATAATTCATTAACCTAAGTAAACTTAATTAAAGTGTAATAAGTAAATACTTATTTACAACAACAAGGTGTAAGTCAGTGGATGAAAGGTTGGCTATGGTAATGGCATGGACATAGTTATCTAGGTCATCTTCAATGTATTGGAAGGGGATTTCGAAGAATTCCTCCTCCTTAGTCTAAGAATCAGGCTCAATCGTACAATAGTTGTCAGCAAAGGACACCTTGGATTTAATGGAGCCCAAGCTATGTCCTTTGGGATAGCTATTAGCCTCAAGGGGTTGTCTAACTCCATCTTCTTTAGATCCAAGGCTAGTGTTGTGATATCCCATGTTTTCAATGATGGGAGGAGCCTTGACATAAGTATCTTTAGGGAACTCCATAGGATCATATTTTCTATCAAAATATAGCCAATCTAAGATATTAGACTCCATGTGTTCATCACTAAGTGAACCCCAAAGTTCAAAAGTTTTCTTATTAACATGCATAGTATCCTTGTTTGTAGAAGGTGGTATTTGAGAAGGTTTTCCAAAGGAGTGGGGGGAGAGTGGTAGTTTTCCAACACACAAGGCATTTTCAAACTTATACTCTCCCATTCCTTGATTGACAAAGGTAACCTTCTTCATTGAAGTATTGATCTTAATATATTCAACCTTCTCTTTTCCTTTATGGGAATTGGAATCAATGTTGGATGACTCTGGAATTATTGTGGAAGGTGTTTTTGTTATGGTGAGAGATCTAGGTATAACCTTAACAAACTCACTAACTGGACAAAAAAAATTTGGGACACCTTCCAATCTCTTACAAAAGGCAAAAGGAAAAGGATCACCTAGAATTGTTACTTCTCTCCCTAGTGTGGAAATTTCAAGCACTAATGGTAGGTAGATGGGACCACATTTAGTGTATGTATCTAGGGTCAACTGAGCAAGATGTTATATGGAAAGTCAAAATCTAGGACATGGCACTTAGTATTGATTACAGTTGGCCCAACCTTTAATGGTAGCTTGATAACTCCTTTTGGTTCTCTTTCTCTTCATCACACACTTTAATGGTTATCTTTTTATTAATTTGTAGGAGATCTTTTAGGAAACCCAAAAACTAGATCATCTTTAATATACATAGGTTTAAACTAGATCCATTATCTATAAGGAATCTTTTTATTTTGTGTCATTGTATAAGGACTTCAATGTGGAGTGAAAAATTTTGGTGGTGATCAGGTCTTTGGAGATCATTTCCTATGAAGACAAGGTGTTTTTGTGCAGCAAGATTTCCAATCATGGTACTGAATTGAGATGCATTAATGTTTTCGGGAACACAAGACTCTAAAAGAGAAATCTCAAGAATTTATTTGTGGATAGGTGAGCTAGTGAGAAGCTCAAGAATGAATATTTGTGGAGGAGTCTTCCATAACTAAGATAATACATCATAGAGAGAAGCAAGTCTCTATGAAGTGGATGGTGTAGTAGGCACATGTGGAACTAATGGATTAGTGGGATTGGGAGTGGTGGCTTACAAAGTAATTCTTCCCTATCGAGTGGTTGTGCCACTATTATTTTCTTGTAGGACAACAATATTTACATGAGTGTCCACTTCTCTAATGTAGCTACAAATGCAGTCAAAACCACATATATCGTTTGTTTCTATTTTACCACACAAGGAGTCAAATCTTGATATGTGGCTAGTAGAATATTCATAATATAATGCATTAGATGTGGAAGGTCAGTTAATATTTTTCATATTATTATTTCCATTGTTGTTATTTTCATTATTGTGGTTGGGGAATGGCTTTTGAAATATCTTCAATATAGCATTTTTAGAGAGTGGTCCTCCTTCAACTTCAATTTCCCCATCATCAACGAGATTTTATGAAGACTTTGAGTTTAATACACTTATTTGTTTCATATCCTTTGATGTGATGGTATTTGTAATATTCATTTTCCTGATACCACTTGGATTTAGGTTGATTTTCATCAAAAAGCCATGTGTTGGGAAAAACCATCAAATGGTAATCCACTAGCTTCTAAAATATGGCATCCAAGGGTTTTTGAAAGATAGTGAATTTGTATTTTGGTTATAATCATGATTGTAGTTGTTATTGTTGTTATTGCGAGGAAAGAATTGTGTCTGATTGTGAGATTGTTGGTTAATTCTAATTCTGATTGTGACTATTTGAATTGTTTCCATTATGATAGTTGTTGTTTCTTCCTTGAAGGTTTTGTACACTATTGACATCGGTGACACCATCATGGGTAACACATTTGTTTTTGGACAAAAATTTGATTTTCTATTTTTGTTTGTGTCATTTTTTGAGGATGAAGAGCTATAATGTTAAATGGAACCCTTGTCTAAGAGTCTATTCTCAATTTTCTTGCCTTTCTTGACTAATGTAGAGAAGTCTTCAAAACTAGCCATCTTCATTTGGAAAGACGTCTCTAGGATCAAATTCTTGATAAATATGTCTACAAGGTGGGAATCTTCAATTTTTTATGGAATGCAATTACCAAGATGCCACCACCATTGTAGAAAATTGGCAAATGTTTCATCATTTTATTGTTTTATGTTGCAAAAATCACTTAATGAGGCATGATGTTCAATGTTGTAGGAATACTATGCTATGAATTTCCTCGTCAAGTCATTGAAAGAGGTGATGGAACCTCTAGGTAAGTTCATTAGCCATTCAAGTGTGGGGCCACCAAGGCTTCTCATGAAGAGCCTCTTAAGATAATCCTCATTATAGGCCACCTCTTTTCATAAGACAAAAAATTCATTGAGATGTGTGATAGGACATGTTCCTCCCATGTATTTGTAGAATATAGGAATCTCAAAATTTGGTGGAAATGGTATCATGTTGATGGATCTATCAAATAGAAAGGGACAAATTTCCTCAAAAGAGAAATCCTTCACCTCTTTATTGTTCATATTATGGAAAACATTTTGAAGTTCATGCAACTATTGGGCTAGATCTTGGTTTGGTTGGATTTGTGATTGTTGGGAATTGATGAACCTACCTCCAAAGTTGTATGGATTCCCAAACATATTATGAGGTAGTGGTGCGCCACTTTGGCCAATGCATTGATACATAGTCATTGGGATTGGCATAGATGTTTTCATCATATTTGTTAGCATTTTCAAGTAGGAGGAATATATCAGTTGTGTTAGGACTACCATTTTTTTAATAGATACTTGCCCAATGTTTAAGCATCCTACATCTGGACCTATCAAGGTTGACTACGGAATGCTAGCATGTGTTGTTGTGTTGGGCATAGCACTAATGATTTGTTGAATATGTTTTGCACTTAATTTGAACATGGGTTGTGTTGAAGTTGATTTAGGTATGGAAGTATTTCTTACCACAAGTTATTTTTCCTTGCCAGGTGTTTGGGCTATGTTTGGAGCAGGAAACACAGGAGCACCATCCTTGGTAATTTGTCCAAACAAAGTTCTCTCATCAAAACTTGTAGGGACATTAGCACAATCTTTAACCAGTTTTAGGAAGATAGCATTCTTGTTCACCCTAATAGATTTTTCCAACATTTCTAAGTTGTACTGGTCTGCAAGGAATGTTTGAACATCACTAGGGATGTCATTGTTCTTAGTGGGATCTTCATCTTGGTATACTTTGTCCTCATCATCTGTGTTACTCCCTAGAGTGGTGTTTTGAAAAGGATTCTTTGGTTTCTATGTAGGTGTTGAGCTAGGCATGCCCAAGTTTATACTAGGGAGAAATGTGTTTCCCAATGAAGTTGATCATAGAGGAAAAGGATTCTCCATCTCTTGTTGTCTTAGTGATTCCAATAAATGAGACATAGGGTTAAATGTGAGTCTTTCAGATCGTGTTTGTATCATAAAATTGTGACCAAAAAAAAGGGTGGAAGATTATAAAAGAAGGAGATGTGAGAGAGAAACTAAACCTTATATGATTAAAAAAAAAAAAAACTAAATGTAAATAAAAGACCTTGTTGATTTGACAAACCAAGTGTGATATAGGATAAAAGTATCTTTCTCCTACCAAAGATGGACAAGTGACCTTTGGGTAAGATAGGATACCAAATAGATTACTTAATATTTGGAGATGGACTAGTGATCCCAAATGAGTGATTTCAACTATGATAAATGTTTGCTTGTGGATAAAGGTCTAGTGTTGTAATCTCATAAGTTTTGTAACTAAGATGTTCTTAGGCCGAAAGATTAAAGTCCAAATGATCAAGCTCTCTAGAGGAAATTTTACAAATGGAAGACTAGAAATTGTGGAAATGGATTGATGCGGAAAATGAGTGTTAACTTAATCATCTCTCACTGAAAAAAAAAATCTTGGGTTTACTCTAGGGAAAATAGAACAATTTCAAAGTTTACCATTGTATAAGATTTTTTCATAATGGCCCTATTCAGCTTCTTCCTTCTTGATGTCTTTGATAGCACATCAAAATTGTTTATCCCTATGTGCTAGGCTTTTCCTTTCCTTGTAGGAAAATGTTTTGAATAATTTCACCTTCTTAAGTTTGACTTTTTTTAGACATGGCATGAACAAAATAACCCCAATTACAAGGCCAAGCACAAGAACCTTATAAAAAATATTGTGAATATCAAAACCCAATGAATTTCAAATGCTAGACCAAGTATAAGGACTCATGGAAACAAGTGTAAGTCAAGAGGACCTATTATATACAAGAAAACCTAACCTATTGAGAGAATGCATAAACAAGAAAAATTAGTTGCGCATGTATATCAAAAATTTAAATGAGATTGAGATACAGCTATCTATACTTGAGTTTTACAACTTGATGCAACTAAAATGAAAAGTCCTCATACAACCTCAAAGAAACTCAACAAAGGGCACACATGGGAGGCCTTGTTGGTGTGCTTTAGATTGGAGGGATGTGGATGTACTCTCCCCAAACACAACTATGAATGAATCCCTTCAAACTGATACAAATAAATGCAAGTATGCAAATGTGAAGCTATAATAAAATGTACATGAAATGCCTTCAAATAATGGCTATAAGCAAGCCACCCTCAAAGGATTCCATGTATGTGAATGTGGATGAAATGCAATGGAGAAAGAAACCTAATGATATCATATTACCATGAATCTAATGCAAAATCTAGAAATCTAAGCAATGTAAACAACCACCAAAGATTAGCACAAAATCTCTAAGAACTCAAAAGCTAAACTAGCATGATAACAATGCAAGAGGGAGATGAAAAATGCTTGAGACAAGGGCTCTATTTATAGCTTTGAGAGAGGCCTTAGGTATGTTGCATCTATGTGGCATCCACATGGGTGCCACAAGGGAGACACAGGGATTAAAAGACAAAGTCATGCAAAAGTCAAAACTACCCTTTATGATTAAGAGGCTCAAGGTTTGCTCACACATGTGTGAGCAACCTTGGGGGAAAGAGCAGGGGACAAAGGTGTAAGAGGTGTAAATGAAGTGTAATCTTTATTGGATCATGAGCTTCTCACACATGTGTGAGAAAACACTTAGGAGCTAAAAAGGTTATTTAAAGAGGTTTAGGATAATAAAGTGGGATTAAGTAGTGGGTAGGTTTAGAAGGGTAAGAGTGATGGGTGTAGACTATGTTTTAGGATGGGATTAGGATTAAGTTAAATAAGATTTATTACTAAAGTGGAGGGAATTAAATAAATTAGAATTTATTTAAACAGAGATTTATCTAGCACTATGTATTAAATGAATTTAATACATTAGAGGGGAATTATTTAAATTAAATTTAAATACATTAGGAAATAAACATATTTAATTAAATAAGTAGAAGAATATGACAAATATAATTAATAATTATAATGTCACAAGAAATATTAAATAAATTAATATAGCATTTGGGATGATTTTAAGCATCTAGATTTTGCCCCTCTTTGATGTGATGTTGGAATGACATTATATCAAAGAAAAGAAAATATAGGTTTCCCTAGAGGAGATAGTAGTGTTAAGAAGTGTGTCATAGTGATGATAGGGGAGGAGGGTGCCCCTCATGAAAATAGCGCAAAAAATAAATTTTGTGCAATTTTTGCGAAAAGGTCTTTAGAAGAAAAGAAATGGTAGGAAAAAGGCATAGATGAACATTTTGCATGACTTGGGGATAAATAGGGGTCAGCATGGCCAAAGAAATGGTACAGGCTCAAAAAGGGACCTTGGAGGGGATGATTGGGGGTGAACAAAGTAGGATGCCCCAAGCTGAGATAAGCAAAAAGAGCATGAGAGAGATGATATTTTTGACCATTGCATGTTTATGTTATAGATGGTGATAGTGACATTTTAGTCAATGGATCTCTATCTAGTGATGATGATGGTAGGGGAGAAACTGACTGAGGTAAAGTGGGGTCAAGTGAGATTATGTGGTTTGGAGCATGTCCATGATTGGTCAAATCTGAGGGCACACTTAGCATAGCTATCAGCACTGATAGAGCAATGGCATATACCAATGTTGAGCTTCCATCTACCTACTAGAGAGGTGAAAGTCACTCTACTAGATGTATGGTGGATTCTTCAAGTGTCAATCTATCGGAGATATCTAGAGTATGTACTAGAGGGCACATATCCCTATCTATGAGAGTACTTTGGGTACTAATGATAGAGGCTACCAATCTAGAGATCATGGTTGGGATGGAGAGAGGCATTAGAGCAAAGGTTGCCATGACTTGCTCTTTATCTAGATTCACTCATATGGAGGATGACACCGAAATATACTGGCCATGGGTTCCCAATTGCTTGGACACAAATGTTGAGCACTCTATTATAGGATGATGGTGCAATTTTCTACTAGGGTCAAACTATCTTGGCTGAGTTGTACCATGATCTGCACATGTGCACCTATAGGACACAGTGGACCATAGGTCTAGCTTTGACACTACTAATGGTATGGTCATGGGAGCATATGGGTGTGACACACCCTATCATGAGGCAAGAGACCTGACAATTTGGGGAGCTATATGCATGTCAATATAGGCCACCAATCTAGTACACCTCAACTAAGTCAATCAAATTTTGGAGGAGATGTCTAGATGAGATCATTATGTTTGACTGGACACCATACAATGACCGTGAGTGATGGGGGTGTTACTACTAGTAGGGGGAGAGGATGATAGTGAGGATTAGCTCTACCTCCCCTGCACATAGATAGATTGTTGACTGATTAGTCCAACCATGTACATCATCATGAGATATATCTCTCTAGGGTGTAGCAATAGTTTGGGCACATTCAGGATGTTGTGCCAAAAAAAAATTTATATCTAATGGTATCCCTAGAGTATGGGAGATTATGGGGTCATGGGACTACTCTGAAATTAGCTAGGATGTTATGGTAGGGAATGTAGCCAGTGCCTTAGGTGCATAGATAGGATCAGGGAGATGCAGGGATGACACCCACCTACACAGTGGTGGATGGCCCATCAACCAGTGTGACTCACAATACTAG
This sequence comes from Cupressus sempervirens, assembly GCA_028749045.1. Taxonomy (NCBI): domain Eukaryota; kingdom Viridiplantae; phylum Streptophyta; class Pinopsida; order Cupressales; family Cupressaceae; genus Cupressus; species Cupressus sempervirens. The sequence goes on along the minus strand of CM053789.1, from coordinate 753,693,230 downwards.
GAATGCCACCACCAATAGAGCAAGTATAAAGTGAGGGGGATGGAGCAAGGGATGGGGGATAGGCAGTGGTGGTATGACCACTAGGGCAAGGGGAACAACAAGGTCCTTGAGGGTGTAGAGTCTTTCAGAGGAGAGGACCACCAGGGCCATAGGAGCCATAGGTACAAGCAGCACAGGGGCCACAAGTACATGCACCATAGAGGTCATAAGGACCACCTCAGCTACATGATGTAGATATAGTGAGGGCTAAGTAGGACAACCTCTAGATAGAGGTTTCTCATCTACGAGGGGAGGTACAGGAGGAGTGAGCTAGGGCAGATAGTGCTCAGGAGGCTTTGGCAATATTGCAAGCTAGGATAGATGAAAGAGAGTTTAGCAATTTTACCATGCATGTTAGGATAGATGAGGCAGTTGAGCTAGACATGCTATGATAGGAGGTGGCTACCCTTTGGGTAGAGAGGGAGACATAATAGAGGTAGATGGATGAGTATCATAGTCAATGTGATATCACCTAATAGATGGTATAGCCTGGGGTGAAAATGGTTGTTATGCAAGAGGCCATGATAGCACACAAACATAAGGCATGGGTCATGCTAGAGGCAGCCTAGTATAGGTCTTTAAATCATGATGTTGTGTCAACAGATTAGTGTCAACCAAATTTTTGAGATGTGTCTAGCTCATGGACTATAGGTGGCCGCCAGAGGTCAAAGGCATCGGTTGGATAGGGTAAGCCTCCATGAAGAGGGGGTACAAGAGGGGATGAGCCCTCATAGCTAGCTCCATGATTTCTACTATGAGATATTTTGACACAGTGATGTAGATGTAGCGAGTTTTTTGATGATGCATTATGCACAGTATACTACATGATTCTTTTTGTATATGGATTGTATATAGACACTATTTTTTGATATATATGACATGATTCAATGAGCATATCTGTGTATGGATGATTTTTGCTTATGCATGTGATGTTTATGATGTTGTTATTGACATTGTGATGTAGGATGTGTGTGATGTTATGTTTCCAATGATGTATATATGATGATTAATGTGTGGATGATGCAGGTCCTATGGCGATATATGAGATGTATGCATTTTGTTATTTTATATGTATGGATTTACTATATGCTTTATGAGATGTATCTTGATGTATATGTCACTAAATGTAATGGCTATAATGTATGTATGTAATGGATTAATGTGATGAATAATGAGATCTAATAATGAAAAAAATGCCTAAAGCAATGAGTGTATTATATGACAATGAATGTACCATAAATGAAAATGTTAGTAACAAAAAAGGACACTAATCATGAATGCAAAGTGAAATGATGCAAACTTAAGTGTAAATATGAAATATGCAACTATAATATGAATGAACCTAATGAATGGACATGTGTCAAACTTTACACTCGTAGGAATCAAGTAGCTTAGCATAGGAGGCGGAATAAAAATAACCTTTGTCTCAAGTAGGGCGTAATGAAATCCTATACTACATGAATCCTAAATACATGATACCAAGGGATTTAGTTGTGTTTATATCAGAGAGCACACCCTAGTTTGATTTTGTAAAAGGATTTATGCACCATATTTTATTGAAGTATAGATGACAAAGTTCCTTCACATGGACTAGACTCTCAATAAAATAGATTCTTTAGGATGATAAATGTAGTTTGCATATTTGTGATGGAAAAAATGTCATATACACCTTGGAGAGGTCTAGGCACATCCAAAGTCTTTTTAGGGATCTTTGGTGGAACATGTGCTAACCCATAGCCCCTAGTGAGCAATGCATAACCATAACTTGAAACTATCATACATGTACTAAAGCATAAAAAAAAATCATACCACAAATGACACGTGTAGTCAGTTGGAGCCATTTAGATGATACCAAAATATGGAAGATCAAGGCACACCATAAAAGGCTACTACTAACACAAAATAAAATCAACCAAAAAGAGACTGCATGACCAAGTGGTCATTTAGTCCAGAGTTCTTGCCAAGAACGTGAAGTCCCAAAGATGAAGGTTGTAATGCCATGTATAGGAAGGATTCATCCTATGAAAGTGTGTTTCTCTGATGTTGTCAAAAATATTTTTTGGCAAGGGCTATGAAAAGAATAATTGTCTCAAACTGTTAAGTCTCAAATGGTGATTTTGTTTAGGTTATGTTGCAATCACTATTGTGGGAAAAAGCTCAGCATAATGGGATCAAGACAAACACTCGATGGGAAAATGCCTTGCAGACTAGAGGTTTTTTTTTTTTTAAATGGGAGTGAAGTGATGCCTTGCAGACAAGAGGTCTTTGATCAGATGCATGAAAAGAGTAAGTTAGATAAGACTTCTACACAAAGGTGGGATGAAATGGTGGAATGTGCTGAAGGGAAATGAGCCATATAGATAATTGACCAAAATACTCTTTTTTTTAAAAAAAAATTCTTTTTAGTCATTTCTTCAAGAACATTTTACAAATTTTTTTGGATTTTTTAATTTTTTTGATTTTTTTGTATTTTTGTGGAACTATAACAACACCGTATAGGAACTGTAGAACTCGGCCATAGAACCTCTTGAGATGTTGGATATTTATAGGCTGAGGGAGTGGATATCCCACTCAAGTGGCAATCTAATATGCCCCAAAACCATATTTGGCTATAATGATAAATAGACCAAGACAATTAGGTTCAAATTTTCCTTTCCTTTCATGGTGTAGGAGGTTCCTCATGTTATGTTGCAAAACTAAATCACCCACCTCAAATTCTTGAGGGCTAACTTTTCAGTGAAACTAAAGTTAAAGGCCATTTTGACACACGCAAAGGTCGTTCAGGGCATTGAGGCATCTCTCGTTGAGGAGTTGCAGCTCTTGCAAGCAAGCAACTCAGTATTCTTCTTCAAACATCAGATTTGTGAGAGAGATTCCAAGGGAAGGGAGCTCAATTTTGATGGGTAAGATAGCTTTACAACCATAAAGAAGGGAAAATGGAGTGGCTCCTATGGGGGTATGGAAAGAGGAATGGTAGGCCCAAAGGGTAGGAGTGACTTGGAGGTGCCAGTCATGACCAGCTACATCAACAATTTTCTTTAGGATTTTTAAAATGGTTTTATTGGTTGCTTCATCTTGGCCATTGCCTTGGGGGAAGTATTTGGTGGAAAAATGTTGGGTGATTTTGAATTTCCTACACAATGTGGCAACTTCCTAATTTTTGAAAGGAGTTTCATTATCAGTCATGATGTCTTGAGGTATATTGAAATGACAAATAATGTAGTTCAAGATGAACTTTGAAACCTATTTTTCAACGGTGTAGGCTAATGGGATAGCCTCAACCCACTTTGTGAAGTATTCAGTGGTGGTAATAATATACTTGTGGCCATTTACAAAATTTGGATATATTTGACCAACAATATTGAATCCCTAGTGGGAAAAGGGCCATAGTGTGATGGTGGGTTGACGGTCTTGGGTGGGGGCATATATCAAATTTCCATGTTGTTGACAAGGAACACATCTTTTCACAAAATGATATACATCCACTTCCATAGTAGGCCAATAGTAAACCCTTCTAAGGAGCTTTTTGGCTAATGTAAGGCCACTAGAATGGGCACCACAAATTCCTTGGTGAACCTCTTCTAACACCATTTGAGCTTCATCTGAACTAAGATATCGGAGGAGGGTTCCATCAAAGTGTTTTCAGAAAAGTGTATCACTTAGGATAGCATATCGGGTAGTGTGACGGATTAAGGTTTTTCTTTGATTCATGGAAAGGGCTATGGGATTGTTTTGTGATGGAGGTAAGAAAAAATTTTAGAGTACCATGGAGACTCAAGACCAAAAATCTCACACAACAACTCTAATTCAGGTTATTCATAAGCAGGAAGAAAAAGATTCTCAACAAGAAACTCACACTTAGGACTATACTCAGGAATGATGATCATGGAGGCAATGATGACCATGGAATCTATTGCTTTGTTATTAGCCCTTGGTATCTACTAAAATACTATCTCAATGAAGTGTTATTTAAGATCTTCAACTATTCGACGATATATCAAAAAAAAAATCTTTTTTTTGGTATTCATCTGTGACATGTTTAATGACCAATTGAGAGTCTCCAAAGACAAGAAGGCTCTTAATATTCCATATGATAGCTTGACAGAGCCCTATTACCAATCCTTCATACTCAACTATGTTGTTTCTCCAAGGGAATGCAATTTTAAAAGACTTAGGAATGAGGTCTCTTTGCAGTGTAACAAACAAAATTTCTGCCCCCGATCCCTTTTGTGTGAAGGAACCATCAAAAAATAGCTTATATTATGTACTAAGGGTAACAGTCATAATTGTGTCATCTAGAAAATATGCTATAATAGGATGGTCTCCTTGAAGAGGAGTTTTAGCAAGTTGGTCTGCAATTACTTGTCCCTTAATAGCCTCGCAATCCTTATAGACAATGCTGAATTCACTTAAAATGAAGACCCATTTTGCAACTTGACCAGTGAGGAAAGCTTTTGATAGAAAATATTTGAGTGGATCTATCTTGCCAATGAGATGTGTAGAGTGATTAAGCATATAATGGCATAGTTTCTGCGTGCAAAAGACTACCGCCAAACAAGCTTGCTCAATAGTAGTGTAGTTCAACTCATAGCCAACTAATTTTCAACAAAGATAGTAAATGTATAGAATCAACGATGGTCCTACAATGCAAGGGACTAAAACTAGTGGATTAGCCAAGTATAATTTAACTTGCTCAAATGCTTTCTAACATTGGCAATCCCATTGAAACTTAATATCTTTTCAAAGAAAATGTTGGACTGTAACCTTCCTTAAAAACTATGGAGTTGTTTCAATGGAGGGGGTGGAGGCATTTCCATGATGGATTTCACTTTGGTGGGATCTACCTCAATGCCTCTTCTTGACACTATATCCTAACAACTTGCCTAATTTGACCCCAAAAACACACTTCTTTGGATTTAGGTGCACTTTATATTTCTCCAACCTTTCAAAAATGGTGGTGAGCACATCAATGTGGGAATCATGTGTCTTAGATTTTCCTAGAATGTCAACAGCATAGTCCTTCACTTTGACATTTAGAAGATCACGGAAGATTGTAGTCATTGCGCATTGATAGGTGGCACCATCATTTTTCAATCCAAAAGGCATGACTTGGTAACAAAAGGTTCCCCATGGGGTAGTAAATGTCATTTTATGTCAATCTTCTTCTATAATTTTGATCTGATTGTAGCCAAACAAACCATCCATTAAAGACAACATTTCATGTTTGGCAGTCAAATCCACTATGATGTCTATGTTAGGAAGTGGAAAATCATCCTTAGGACATGCGAGGTTTAAATCTCAAAAATTTGAACAAATGCAGATACCCCCAAATGCTTTCCTTACAGGAAAAATGTTGGAAATCCACTCAAGATAATCAATAGGTTGAACGAATTTTGCCTCTAGCATTTTCAATAGTTCTACTTTGACCAAAATTGCTACCTTAGGATGCATCTTGCACAACTTTTGTTTCATAGGTTTAATCTTTGGATCTACTGCTAAGTGATGCACAGCTAAATCTATGTCTAAACTAGGCATGTCTTTGTATGTCCATGTAAAATTGGTTTTCCTTTTTGTAGGAACTCAGTAATCACTTTTTGTTCTTTGAGACTTAAGGTTTTTTACACTCTTCTTATTTTAATCTTTTATATTTCAAAATTAAAATTGAAAGTGGCAATGTAGGTGATTTGTGGATTATTTACCCTTCCTAAGTTAACTAGAATTGTGTCCTCATTCAATATAGATGACTTTTTTGGTGGTAAAAATATGAACAACAAGTCAATCTCTCCCTCTTCTAGTGCCTCTAGGAGGTTTTCACCAGAAGATGCACCCTTTATTTTTTCTTTTTCTTCATCCAAAAGTGCTCCAAAAGAGTTTTCACTAGAGGATGTTTCTTTTATTTTTCTATTTTTCTTTTCTTTTTCACTTTTGCAACTAAGAGAGTTGACTTGGATACCAAAGTAGGCTTCCTCATTGTATTGGGTCTCATGTTCATAATCTTAGAGATTCTTAAGGCCAAAGAGTGCCATCACTACTTCATTAGAGTTACAGATATCAAGAACTGGTGGTGTGTCATTAAGGTCCCAATCTATCATGTCAGGGTTGGTGAGGGGTAATTTAGTAGATGAAAGGTAGGCTATGGTAATGACATGGACATAATTGTCTAGGTCATCCTCAATGTATTGGAAGGGTACTTCAAAGAAATTCTCCTCCTTAGTCTTAGAATCATGTTCAACCATACAATAGTTGCCAGCAAAGGACACCTTGGGTTTAATGGAGCCCAATCCATATCCTTTAGGATATCTATTAGCCTAAGGGGTTGTCTAATTCTATCTTCTTTAGGTCGAAGGCCAGTTCCATGATATCCCATGTTTTCAATGAGTGGAGGAGCCTTGACATACTTATCTTTACGAAATTCCACATGATCATCTTTTCCATCAAAATATGGCGAATCTAAGATATTGGACTCCATGTGTTCATCACTAAGTGAACCCCAATGTTTGAATGTTGTCTAATTAACATGCATAGTACCCTTATTTGTAGAAGGTGGTATTTTGGAAGGTTTTCCAAAGGATTAGGGGGACAGCGGTAGTTTGCCAACACACAAGGCATTTTCAAACTTATACTCTCCCATTCCTTGATCAGCAAAAGTAACCTTCTTCACTGTAGTATTGACCTCAATATCTTCAACCTTCTCTTTTCCTTCACGAGAACTAGAATAAATATTGGGTAACACTGTTACTATTATAGAAGGTGATTCTGTTATTGTGAGAGGTCTAGGTATAACCTTAGCAAACTCACTAATTGGAAAAATATTGGTTGAGGCACCCTCCAATCTCTTACAAAAAGAAAAAAGTAAAGGATCACCTGGAATTGTGACCTCCCTTCCTTGGTGGGTAAATTTCAAGCATTGATGATATGTAGATGGTACTGCTTCTAGTGTATGTATACAACTTTGACCAAAGCAATATGTTATGTGGTAAGTCCAAATCTAGGATATGGCATTTAGTATTTATTACAGTTGGCCCAACCTTTAGTGGTAGCATGATAACTCCTTTTGATTCTCTTTCTCTTTCATCATATGCTTTGATTGTGATCCTTTTATTGATATCTATGAGGTCTTCTCGAAGCCCCAAGAAATGGATCATCTTCAATGTATAAAGGTTCAAACTGGATCCATTATCTATAAGGACTCATTTTATTTTATGTTATTGTATAAGAACTTCAATGTGGAGCAACAAATTGTGTTGTTGATTAGGTCCTTGGAAATATTTATCTATGAAGACAAGGTGTTGTTGTATGGCAAGCTTTCCAATCATGGAAGTGAATTGGGATGCATTAATATTTTCAAGTACACAAGACCTAAAAGAGCAATCTCTAAAATCTCTTTGTGGATGGGTGAGGTGGTGAGAAGTTCTAGAATGGATATTTGTGTAGGATTTTTCCCTAACTGGGATAATACATCATAGCAAGAAGCAGGTCATTATGAAGTGGATGGCACAATAGGCACATGTGGAACTAATGGATTAGTGGGGTTGGGAGGGATAGCTTACAAAGTGATTCTTCCCCACTAAGTGGTTGCATCACAATCAGTTTCTTATAAGACAAGGGTATTTATGTGAGTGTCCTCTTCTTCAATGTGGCCACACATGGAATCAAAACCACATATATCATTTTTTTCTATTTTACCACTCAAGGAGTCAAATCTTGATATGTGGTTAGTAGAACAGTCGTAGTGGAGTGCATTTGATGTGGAAACTTGGTTTACATTGTTTGTACTATTGTCATTGTTGTGGTCAAGGAATGGCTTTTGAAATATCTTCAATTTAGTATTTTTAGAGGGTGGTCCTCCTTCAACCTCAATTTCCCCATCATCAACAAGATTTTGGATGAAGACTTTGAGTTTTATAGACTTGTTTGTGTCATGTCCTTTGATGCAATTATATTTTCAATATTCATATTCCCTATACCATTTCAATTTGGGTTGTTTTCAATAAAGGGTCGCGTGTTGGGGAATACCATAAAATTGTGATCCACTAGTTTTTGGAATATGGCATCGAAGGGTTTAGGAAAGTTAGTGAACTTCCTCTTTTGATCATAGTCACGGTTATGATTTTTGTTGGTATTGTTGTTGTTGTGAGGAAAAATTTGTGTTTGATTACGAGATTGCTGATTATTCTAATTGTCATTTTGATTATGTTTGTCATGGTTTGAATTGTTGTTGTTTTAGTTACAATAGTTGTTGTTGTTGTTCGCACCTTGGAGGTTTTGTACACTTTTAACATCAATGACATCATCGTGAGTAATACCTTTGTTTTGGGATAGAAACTTGGGTTTGCTATTGTTGTTCATGTCATTTTTTGAGGATGAAGAGCTATAATGTTTAATGGAACCCTTATCTAAGAGTCCATTTTCAATGTTCTTGCCTTTCTTGACTAATGTGGAAAAGTCTTCAGGACTAGCCATCTTCATTTGGAAAGACATATCTAGTATTAAATTCTTGATAAATATGTCCACAAAGTTGGAATCCTCAATTTTTTATGGCATGTGATTACCAAGATGCCTCCACTATTGTAGAAAGTTGTCAAATGTTTCACCATTTTGTTGTTTCGTGTTGCACAAATCACTCAATGAGGCATGATGTTCAATATTGTAAGAGTATTGTGCTACAAATTTTCCTATCAAATCATTGAAGGAAGTGATGGAACCCTTGGGTAAGTTCATTAACTAATCATGTGCAGGACCTCCAAGACTTCATGTGAAGAGCTTCTTAAGATAATCCTCACTATAGGCTACTTGTTGATATAAAACACAAAATTCCTTGAGATGTGTGACAAGACATGTTTCTCCTATGTATTTGTCAAATTTAGGAATCTCAAAGTTTGGTGGAAATAGCATCATGTTAATGGATTTTATCAAATGGAAAGGGACAAATTTCTTCAAAAGAGAAATCCTTCACCCCTTTGTTGCTCATGTTATGGACCAAATTTTGAAGTTCATGCAACTACTGGACTAGATCTTGGTCTGGTTGCATTTGTGATTTTTGGGAATCGATGAACCCACCTCCCAAATTGTATGGAGTCCCAAGTGTATTATGAAGTGGTGGAAGTGGTAGTGCTCTACTTTGGCCAATGTATTGATATATAGTTGTGGGCATTGGCATAGATGTTTTTATCATACTTGTTGGCATTTGTAAATAAGAGGAATATATTGGTTGTGTTGGAATTGCCATATGTTGTGTAGATACTTGCCCAATGTTTAAGAATCCTATAGTTGGACCTATCAAGGTTGACTAAGGAATACTAGAATGTGTAGTAGTGTTGGGCATAGCACTAATGATTTGTTGAATATGTTCCTCACTCAATTGGAATGTAGGTTGTGTTGAAACACTTGATGTAGGTATGGAACTAGATCTTACCATAGGTTCTTTATCCTTGCAAAAAATTTTGGGCTATGCGTGAAGTTGTCAACATGGAAGCACCATCCTTGGTAATTTTTCTAAACAAATTACTCTCATCAAAACTTGTAGGGACATTATCATCATCTTTAACTAGGTTTAGGAAGATCTCAGTTTTGTTTTCCCTAATAATCTTTTCCAACATTTCCAAGTTGTATGGATCCGCAAGAAATGTTTGGCCAATACTAGGGATATTATCATTATCAATGGGATCCTCATCTTGGTACACTTCTTCATCATCATGTGAATCACTCCCTAGAGTGGTGTTCTGAAAAATATTCTTTGGTTCTTGTGTAGATGTTGAGCTAGGCATACCAAAGTTTTTACTAGTGGGAAATGTGCTCCCCAATGAAACTAATCATGGCAGAAAAGGATTCTCCATCTCTTGTTGTCTTAATGATTCCAACAAATGAGACATAGGGTTAAATGTGAATCTGTTGGATCATGTTTGTACCATACAATTGTGATCAAACCATTGGATGGAAGGTTGTGGAAGAAGATTAAAATGTGAGAGAGAAACTAAACCTTGTATAATAAAAGGGGAAACAACCTAAATCTAAACCAAGGATCTTGTTGATTTGGAAAAACAAGTGTGATGTAGGATAAAAAGTATCTTTCTCCTACCAAAGATGGGCAAGTGATCTTTGGGCAAGATAGGACACCAAATAGATTACTCACTATTTGGAGATAGATTTGTGATCCCAAATGAGTGAGTGCAACTATAATAATTTTTTTCTTATGGATAAAGGTATAGTGTTTTAATCTTGAAAGTTTGTGATTAAGACGTTCTTATGGACAAAAGATTAATGCTCAAATGGTCAAGCTCTCTAGAGAAAATTTTGCGAATGTAAGACTAGGAACTTTGAAAATGGGTTGATGTGGAAAATAAGGGTGATATGGTCACTATGTGGATACTCAATCTTCTTTCACTGCGAACAAAAATCTTGGGTTCACTCTTGGGAAAGCAGGCCAATTTTGAAGTTTACCATTGTATAAGATTATATTGTGATGGTCATGTTCAGCTTCCTCCTTCTTGATGTCTTTGATAGTATATTGAAATTATTTATCATTGTGCGCTAGGTTTTTTCTTTCCTTGTACACAAAGGGCTTGGATAATTTTACCTCCTTAGGTCTAACTTTTTCAGTCATGGCAGGAACAAAATAAACCTAGTTACAAGACCAAGTATGAAAATTTTACAAATAAGCTTGTGAGTAAAAGACCCAATGAATTTCAAATGCTAGACCAAATGTAAGAACTCATGAAAATAACCATAGGTCAAGAGGACCCACTTACAACAATTTTATTTATTGAATGTTTAGCTCACCATTTCACTCATTTTTTAACATATTTGATGTTTGGTATTGGTTTTGAATGTTTAAACAATCAAGCATGCTAAACACATCAACAATCCTAATAAGGCTACCACAAGGATGTACAAAGATTATCTAGAGGTCATCCTCAATATACACAAGGTATGTGAGGCCCAAATCTATAGATGAAAAAAATAGTGCCACATAGCCAAGAGGAGATGGTAACCCAAATCTCCACCTTCACTTCCCAAAGGTATAAAGTTCTTTGGGGCTTAGCCAAGAGTGAAAAAATTTGCTTCCAAGAGAGGTGTCTTTCGATTCACCCCCTGATTCTTAAACTCCACTAGAACACTAGAGCTAAGGTCATCCCAAGGGGTGATGAAATCCCCAAGTAGGCCTCCTAAAAAAATATAAACAATACCACTTATTTCTTGTGCACTCAAGATCACTTGAAGGTGCGAGAGGAGAGAATATGTAAGTGGCCTCGGGGTTCAAAAGACACTTTTTCTTTTCTAATGAATCTTAGATTTTCTGCCTACTTTGAAGACACTCATGTTTAAGCATGCATTAATCTTTCTAACTTGACAATGTCGTCAACATTATAAAAGTGAGGATTCATCAACATAAAGTAAATCGACCATCTTCAACATAAGAAAAATGCTGAAAATAAAAAAATTCTTTTAAGTCATTCAAGATTGAGTGAATTCATTTTAAGCACCAAATCCAAATATTTCATAGCAAGCTTCTTTGACCTTAGGCATTGAAGAGTGTATTCACTATCTAAACATTCATTCCGATGAAAACATGGAAATTTCCTTAAGGCACTCAAGATTGGGTTTGATTACTCTACACATGCATTCCAATGAGAAACTTGTTCATCCATTAAAGCATCAAGAGTTCGTTTGAGCATCATTCATTCCAATGAAATACGTGTAAATTTTCTTAGATCATTCAAGAGTGTGTAATGTTTTACCTTAATGCATTCAAGAGTGTATTTGGATTTTAATATTAGTTGTAACATGCATTCCAAGGAAAAATTATTAGTTCATACAAGTTCATTCACCATTTAAATCCTGCAAGTGATTAAAATCACTACAAATTGCCCCAAGTGATTAAAATCACTATAAACCCCTAAGTGATTAAAATAACTACAAATTTCCAAGTGATTAGAATCACTAAAGATATCCCAAAGCTTGTCTCTTGCATGAAAATTAGATTAGAAATCCTTGTTAATCAACTAAACAATGAGTTAAGCATTAAAAAAATATGACTCAATTCAGTTAAAAACCAGAGATGATAGACACCAGGCATAGATGATAGAACTACACAAACACCAGAACCACAGACAATAGGACACAAGGATGTACATTTTATTTTGTATTGGCAATTTTACAGTCAAGATGATAAAACCTAATCATGGACACCAAATTTCAAAGACGATAGAGTTCTGAGTAGATACAGGAGATACTAACTAGCATAGATGATAGGATTCTAAGTGTAGACAATAGTAGATATATCAAAAATGATAGAACTAGGTTAATATCATAGACAATAGCTTAATAAAATAGATAGTTTCCTACCACCCACTATGCAAACGATAGGATAGTAATAATCAGAGATGATAAACAAAGATTTGGAGATGCCAAAATGGTAATGGAGACAATAAAATATCGCTTGTTTGTAGGATTAAACAAGTTTTTTAACTAACAAGTGTAGAAGACAATCTGTGGAGATGTTGATCTGTGGGGATGCTAATCTATGCAAATGAAAGAACGTCTTCCCAGATGACATTGCGTCCTAGCGAAGATGATAGTACATAGATTTTTGCAGTGAGTTAATAGTTTTTGATGGAATTTGAAGGTGAAAAAAGGGACGTAGGTCCCACCAAGGTGCCTAAATGTATACAAGAAAACCTAACCTATCAGGAGCACACGTAAACAAGCAAAGTTATTTGCACATGTATATCAAAAAATTTAATGAGATTGAAATACAACTATCTATACTTGAGTTTTACAACTTGATGCAACCGAAATGAAAAGTCCTCATGTAACCTCAAAGTAACTCAACAAAGGGAACCCATGAGAGGCCTTCTTGGTGTACTTTAGATTGGAGGGATGTGGATGTGCTCTCCCCAAACACAACTATGAATGAATCTCTTCAAACCAATACAAATGAATGCAAGTATACAAATGTGAAGCTACACTAAAATGTACGTGAAATGCCTTCAAATAATGGCTATAAGTAAGCCACCCTCAAAGGATTCCATGGATGTGAATGTGGATGAAATGCAATGGAGAAAGAAACCTAACAATATCATACTACCATGAATCTGATACAAAATCTAGAAATCTAAGCAATGCAAACAAGTACCAAAGGTTAGCTCTAAGCATAAAATCTCTAAGAACTCAAAAGCTAAACTACCATGATAACAATGCAAATGAGGGAGATGAAAAATGCTTGAGACAATGGCTCTATTTATATGTTTGAGAGAGGCCTTGGGGATGTGGCATCTATGTGGCATCTACATAGGTGCCACAATGGAGACACATAGATTAAAGGACAAAGCCATGCAAAAGTGAAAACTAGCCTTGATGATTGAGAGACTCAAGGTTTGCTCACACATGCACGGGCAACCTTGGGGGAAGGAGTGGGGGACAAAGGTGTAAGAGGTGTAAATAAAGTGAAAGCTTTATTGGATCATGATCTTCTCACACATATGTGAGAAAACACTTAGGAGCTAAAAAGGTGATTTAAAGAGGTTTAGGATAATAAAGTGGGATTAAGTAGTGGGTAGGTTTAGAAGGGTGAGAGTGATGGGTGTAGACTAGGTTTTAGGATGAGATTAGGATCAAGTTAAACAAGATTTAACTTAATCATAGGATTAAATAATTTAATCAATTGGACGGAATTAAATATATTTTATTTTATTTAAAAGGGGATTTATGGAGCACTATGTATTAAATGAATTTAATATATTAGAGGGAAAGTATTTAAATTAAATTTCAATACATTAGGAAGTGAACCTATTTAATTAAATAAGTAGAAGAAATATGAAAAATATAATTAATTAATAAATATTTAATTATAATATCACAAGAAATATTAAATAAATTAATATAGTGTTTGGGATGATTTTAAGCATCTACACCTACTTACAACCATTTTGCTCGCTAAATACTCAGTTCACCATTTTACTCATTTTTAGATCTATTTGATGTTTTGTATTAGTTTTGGATGTTTAAACACTCAAGCACACTAAACACATCAATAATCCTAACAAGGCTACAACTAGGATGTACAAAGATCAACTAGAGGGCATCCTTGATATACACAAGGTACATGAGGCCCAAATTTGTAGATGAAAGAAAATAGTACCACACAGTCAATAGGAGACAGTAACCCAAATCTCTACCTTCACTTCCCAAAGGTATAAAGTTATTTGGGGCTTAGCCAAGAGTGAAACAATTTTACTTCCAAGAGAGGTGTCTTTCGATAGACCTCCCAATATTTATACTCCACCAAAACATTGGAGTTGAGGTTGTCCTAAGGGGTGATGAAATCTCCAAGCAAGCCTCCTAAAATAAAAACAAGACCACTTATTTCTTGTGCACTCAAGATCACCCAAAGGTGTGAGAGTAGAGAATACATAAGTGGCCTCGAAGTTTAAAAGATGCTTCTTCTTTTCCAATGAATCTTTACATTTTCTATCTACTCTTGAAGATACTCATGTTTAAGCATACATTGTTCTTTCCAATTTGAGAATGTCGTCGACATAATATAAGAAAGGATTCATCAACAAAAGTAAATCAATCATCATTAACATAAGAAAACAGTTGAAAGTAGAATAAATTCCCATTTTAAGCACCAAGTCCAAATATTTCATAGCAAGCTTCTTTGTCCCTTAAGCATTCAAGATTGTATGAGCATGTTTTAAACCCAAATTGAAATATTTCATCACATTCTTCTTTGATCCTTAAACATTCAAGAGCATATTTGCTATCTGAACCATTCATTCCAATGAAAAGCATGTCCATTCCTTAAGGCACTCAAGATTGCATTTTTCTACTCTACACATCCATTCTAATGAAAAGCTTGTCCATTCCTTAAGGCATTCAAGACTATTTGAACAACATTCATTCCAATAAAATATGTGCAAATTTCCTCAAAACTTCCAAGAGTGTATTTGTAATATTACCTTTAAATGAATTAAAGAGTTTGTTTGGATTTAAGTTTTAGTTGCACCATGCATTCCAAGGACAAGTGATTAGTTCATACAAGTTCATTTATCATTTGAATCTTACAAGTAATTAAAATCACTATAAATCTCCCAAGTGATTAAAATCACTATAAGTTTCTCAAGTGATTAAAATCATTAAAAATACTCCAAGGTTTGTCTCCTACAATAAAACTTAGATTAGAAATCCTTATATGTCAAATAATTAGTAAGTTAAGCATAAAAAACATAACTTAATCTGCAAATAATCAAAGATGACATAGTACATGCAGAGACAACAAACAATAGAGATGAAAAAACTTGCAAATAACATAACACAAAAAAATATGGTAAACTTTCACTTTCACCTTGTAGTCACAAATGATAGATTAGCATCGCAAGACACCAAAATTTAGAGATGACAAAACATTAAAAATATTGACTTCTCACCACCCATAGCATAGACAATAAAACACTAGACTCAAAGATGACAAATTATTGAAATGACATGTTTAAATCTGCCAAAAATGTAGACCACAGTTGAAGACTCTATGAATATTTGGCTGCCCACAACAAAGATGACATAATGGTTTGAAAATTGAAGATGACAATTTATAAATACCATTGGTTTTCTTGTCACCCTCTATGTAAATAACAGAAGGGTAAATTTCAAAAATGATAATGGAAGTCATAGATATGTCAAAACATAATAGAGATGATAGAATAGGAGATGTTTGAGGATTGAATGATTTTGCAAAACTATCACAGGTGGAGATGCCAAATAGTGGAGATACTGATCTACAGAGATGATGATGTGTATTCACAGATGATACTGAGTCCTAACAGAGATGACAGTTCACAATTTTTTGACAAGTTCTAAGTTTTGACTAAATTCAAAAATGGAAGAGGGTCATTAGTCCCACCAGCATGCCAAAATGTATATGTGAAAAATCTACCTATTAGGAGCACACTCAAACAAGGAAAAGTTAGTTGTACATGTTCATATAAGTAAGATTCAAGCAATAAAACAACTAAACCACTTGTATTTTACTAAGCTAAACAGCCACTTGTATTTTACTAAGCTAAACAACCAACAAATATAATTCCCATGGAACCTTGGAGCAGCTCAATAAGGGCACCCAATGTGAACCTTGTTGATGTGCTCTAGTTAGAGGAATGTGCATGTGCTCTCCCAAACACAATGATTTGAATCTCAAAGTGATTGAAATGCAATGCAAGATGAGATATGAATCTAACTATGATGAGTGAGGGATGCTTCAAGAGGGAGCTATGGAAGAATCCATTCTCAAAACATCCTAAGAAGTGGAGGTGAATACAAGAAAACAAACTAAACTATCAATGCAAGAATGAGATATAACAATTGCCAAAGGGTTATAAAATTGCATAAAAATCACTAAAAGATTTAGAATTATTCTAGCATGATAACAATGTAAATGAGAGAGATGAGAAATGCTTGAGACAAGGGCTCTATTTATAGGCTTGGGAGAGGCCTTGGAGAGGTGTCATCTATGTGGCATCCACATAGGTTCCACAAGGGAGACACATGGGCCAAGGGGACAAGCCATGCAAAGGTCAACTTAAGCCTTTTTGGTGAAAGGGATGGCTCAAGGTTTGCTCACACATGTGTGAGAAACTTTGGAGAAAGGAAAGGGGGATAAATGTGTAAGAGGGTAAAAAATTTTGAATAAAATAATCAAATAGAATCTTTCTTCGATCTTGAGTTGCTCACACATGTGAGAAAAAACACTTAGGGGGAAAATGTGTTTAGGAAGGTGTTTAGGATTAATTAAGTGGAATTAATTAATGGGTAGGCTTAGAAGGATGAGAGTTGTTATGTTCAAGCTAGGTCATCCAAGGAGTGAACAAGGGAATTGCCTTAAAGGCTTGACAAGACCTTGGTCCTCACCTTTTAAATGGATATCTTTCATCCCTCACCATTCCTATATGCTATATCATACCACAGTCCTCGAAACATCATGGTGGGGTCTCATAGCTTGATAAAACCTAAACCCAAGAGTTGTTATATATCCCTCTTGTCTTAGGACTCAACCCTACCCTCTTACCCACCTAGTTTCTTACTAATTAACATAATCTTGGGATCATTTTAGAATTGTCACTTATTAATGATATGCCTTACTAGAGTACTCAAATATTGTAGTGGGGTCCCATTGCTCGATAAGCCTAAACCCAAGAGTGGAGTACATACCCCTCTTGCCTTAGGGATCAGCCCTGTTAGAAGTTGTAATCTTTCCTTGGTGTGTTTATAAACCAAGGTTAGACCTCCTTTATTCATTATTATAATATATTAGGATATAAGCCAAGGTATCCTAATATATTTCTTTTTTTTCCTTTTTCCACTACATCTTATTTTTTCATCTAGTGGAATATGTGAGGACAAATATATATTGTAATTTCTAATTTTAGATTATTCCTCCTTAAGAGGAATCTCACACTTGGCCTCACACACTTATGAATGGTGGCATTCATAGACATGGGAGTTACATTCCAACTCCTCTCTCTCATCTCTATTTAAGAGATGACCCTCCTCTCTCATTCAACAACAATGAGGTTTCTTCCTCTTCTCAATTATTGTATGAGCATTGCTCTCTATCTCTCTCTCTCCTCCTTCTTAGGCTTTTGATGCCTCATTCATAATATCACAAGGGGTTTTCTTTGCTTTCCCCTTTCCAAATATCTTGTCTCATGGTGTTGGAGCTTGAAGCTTTCTCTCTCCTATTTTATGGCAATATCTTTTCATGCATTTACCCACTTAGATTCTTTCCTGGTATTGCTTATTTACAGATTTCTTGTTCCATTTCTAACATGGTATCAGAGCAGTTTAATCTTTGTTTTGAGTGTTTGCATGAAGGTACGATTTGAAGGAGACTCTTGAGAGAGATTTCACTAATTTCTTCTTTAATCTTCTTAAAGATGGAAGAAATTGGATTTTTTTTTGAGTTTGGCTGGTTTACCGCCAAACCCCATTAACTTCTGTTTGCTCTAATTTGTGTAGGTTACTTCTTATTTTCTATTAGTTTTCATCTAACTCCTTTGGAAGGCTTGCCACCAAAGCATTTACAGTTTGTTTTCTAAAATTTTTTGCTTAAGATATGGCTCTCTGACTATATATTGTGCATCTTATGGATTTTGTCTTCTTTCCCATGAACTACTCAACTGGATGTTGGTTTTATTTATTTGGCAGAGGTATCTTTGTACGTTTTTTAATTGCTTAATCATTACTTTTATTTCTGCATGCACTGTGTTTTCTATCATTGCTCTTGGAATCGACCTTTTGGCCTTTTTTTTTTTTTCCTCATTGAACTCCTCCAGATCGGGTTTCCGACTTGAATCTTTATTGAAACCGTAGAGGTAGAATTCAAGGCCTATTTCCTAATCGAAACCCTCTAGATTGGGTTTCCTGTCTGAATCTTCATTTAAATTCTCCTATTTTGGTTTCTGGCCTGGATCTCTACTGAAATCCTCGGGTTCGGGTCCGAGTTCTTGGACTAATGTTTTGCTTTCTTCAAGCCAAATATTCCAGACAATAGAACGCATGCTGCCTGCTCTGGTGGCAAACCTCTTTTAATGGAAATTAATAAAGTCAGACATACAACAGGAAACCATACTAGAGTTATAACCCACCATGCAGTACGGGTGAGGAACTCCCAGAAGTTGCTTTCAAAAAACGAGGACCCTCCTTGCTAACAATTGGCTGATGTACCCATTCCTGATACGTGTCACCTAAATGGCCAACCTGAAAAACAAGAGGCTTGTTCAGGTCAACTGAATATGCTTTGACAGTCATTTTCCCTCACCTTAGCACACTGCTTCAAAATATGGACAATTCAAATTGCAGGCAAAGAGCTGCAATACAGTCTGCACCGGTTCCTTTTCCATATCAAGACAAGTAGTTATTGGGGAAATACTCTGCATTATCTGCTCCATGGATGCCATCACAAGCACCCAATGGATGGCTTATGACTTGTTTTCCCACCTGCAGCAATGGCAATACTATTAATTTCGTTTTGGTGCCTGGTGAAACTGGTAACCCCTTACGCTGTTGCACCTACTGTTTTGGGTGGAGGACTGCTTGGATATGTGATGTATGATGTTACCCATTATTATTTACATCATGGACAGCCTTCTCAAAATTTGGCACGTGGACTTAAGAAATATCATTTGAATCATCATTTCAAGAACCAGACAAGTGGGTTTGGAATTACGTCATCTCTTTGGGACAGGGTGTTTGATACACTTCCTCCCAAGAAGGCATGAGAAAGTTGAGATCGGTTTTCCTATTTGCTACTGGTGATAACTGATAGTGTATTTTTTATAGTTGGCAGCTATAACATATCTTTACTATTCTGAAAACTATTATTTTTAGTAACGTTTTCCTATCTTTTCATGCAAGATTCTTTTTCTTTTTTTAGCCCTTGACAGAAGCATCATTTATTTTTATTATTGCCTTTTGCCAACCTATTTTTTGCATGTAATCATTCATTGTTAGATAAGTGCAATATTCTCTCATTACAAGCTTTTATTCAAACCTTTTTTAGAAAAGTTTCTTAACTCTTTTTAGTATATTCTTATCTGCCAGATCTGACCTCTATCATTAATTACTAAGTTTTTTTTTAGTTATATCTTTCTTAATGTTTTATTTCAAAAAAAGTTTCTTTTTGAATCACTTTCCATCATGAAGGCATAGTATGAGAAAAATGGGGAGATCTTTTCTTGCCCCATGACTTTATGTTCTTATTACTTCAAAGTTATATTTTTGAACCAAGGTAAATATTGTGACTTTTTATAAATTGTGACTTTCCAAAATATTAAGTATGGAAAGGTGATTATTTTCTTTAACCAATCTATGTTCGTATATTTATTTGAGTATATATGGGGGCCCACATATATGCCCAGATAAATATATAATTTATGACTATAATGATTCAAAAATTAATATATATACCTTTGCAAAATGAATTTAATACTCATGTTTACCCTCAATGGAGTTTTATACCTGATATCTATATTTAGTTGATCTTCCTTAAATCATTTTACTTAATTGGATTATGAGTAATCTTACACATTTTCCTTCATTTTGATATTTTGATGTGCCCATAGGTGCACTTTTATGCTTTTATAGCATTGTTCTATGCCCGTGATGGCACTTTATGGTTTTATACCATTGATCTACATGATTTATATGATATTTATTTTGAGTTGCATAGGGAGCAAATTTTTTCAAGGATAACTATGTAGGTCCCCTCAGTATAACTGATACATAGTTTCCTTATCTGGCCCATGGAGTATTCCTCCATCCTATATTGGTATGCACTCATTTTATATGGAGTTTCCATCCATTTGATCCTATCTGTTCCATTTTGATAGGATAATATTTTTATGGAGTTTCCCTCCATGTTGTTCCTCAATGAAGAGGATGTTATTATTGGAGTTTTCTCTCCAAATTCAGATGATTTGAACCAATTTGAAGGCAATATGTTGTTATATCCTCATAATCCATTCTTTTGATTATCCTAAAAAATCATGATAATTCTAATTTGATCAGCATGTCTCTCCTTTATGTTATTTTCATATATTAATGTGATAATAATCTGCATACTTTATTGCTTAGATCATGAGTCATGCATGTTATGGATTGATCACCCATTAACTTGCAGTGGGATGATTCATTAAGTGGACTATCTATATCCACGTGATTGATGCAAGATTGATGCAAGTATCATTAGTTGGCCTTGTCTGTGGTCATTTGTGCATTAGTATAATATACTTTTCATGAGAGCATTGATCAAGCCTTTTACTCAATTTGTCCTTGTTGACAATTTTTGAGCATATATTTTATCTTGATATCAGGTTATCTCCATTGTTTTGTGGTAACATGTTGTTTCTCTATGAGACTTTCATTATCCTTATTCAAAAGGATTTTGAATTTGCATATATGATGGCATTCTACTTGTGGATATTTTTCTTGTTGTTTTTTTTTTCAGGTGATCCATCAAGGAACCTTCTTGAAGATGTGTCTATGCTTCCACCTTCAAAGGACTCATGTGCTTCTCTTGGCTTTACAAATGTACCATATGGCTTGAAGACAATCAAATTCCTTCATATTGAAGATTAAGTTGCAGATTTTTGTAAATTATGGGTTTAATACCCTTTGATGTAATTACCCCAAGTAAAGATTAAAGGGGGGTGTTAGAAGTTGTAATATTTCCTTGGTGTGTTTATAAACCAAGGTTAGACCTCCTTTATTCATTATTATAATATATTAGGATATAAGCCAAGGTATCCTAATATATTTCTTTTTTTTCCTTTTTCCACTACATCTTATTTTGTCATCTAGTGGAATATGTGAGGACAAATATATATTGTAATTTCTAATTTTAGATTATTCCTCCTTAAGAGGAATCTCACACTTGGCCTCACACACTTATGAATGGTGGCATTCATAGACATGGGAGTTACATTCCAACTCCTCTCTCTCATCTCTATTTAAGAGATGACCCTCCTCTCTCATTCAACAACAATGAGGTTTCTTCCTCTTCTCAATTATTGTATGAGCATTGCTCTCTATCTCTCTCTCTCCTCCTTCTTAGGCTTTTGATGCCTCATTCATAATATCACAAGGGGTTTTCTTTGCTTTCCCCTTTCCAAATATCTTGTCTCATGGTGTTGGAGCTTGAAGCTTTCTCTCTCCTATTTTATGGTAATATCTTTTCATGCATTTATTCACTTAGATTCTTTCCTGGTATTGCTTATTTATAGATTTCTTGTTCCATTTCTAACAAGCCCTACCCTCTTACCTACCTAGTCCTTTCCCCATTGAACATGTGTATTCAATTTATATTGAGTAATTTTATTTAGACTAATTTCAAAAAATAATTAAATAAATTTGATACGAAATTTATTATATTGTTTCCTCATTTTAATAACATTTATCATATTCTATTTTCCTCATATTATTAATGTTACTAATGTTTTAATATTTTCATGTTTACGAATTTATTAACCAAATACGTTAAATAAAATTCATTTCTTTACTATATGTTTGACATTGGCTCACTAATTTAATAATTATATATAATAAATGATTCTTACCTTTTCTTACCTTGTTCTGATGATCTGGTATGTTTGGATGATTTTCCTTTACTCACCCTTTGCTCTATGCAAGAGTTGGCTCCATTTTTAGTGCAAGGTGGGAATATCCCTCATTTATCCTCATAGTTATTCTTGAAGACTATATCTTCTTTTTGTTTTCTTATTATCCTTAATCCTACATTCATCCACTCACTATACTTTTTATTCATTTCTTCCTTTTTGCTATTTCTTTTCATCATATGATGGGTCTCATCCATTATACATGGCATTACATGTTCACTCTTCTATGCATTATCCATGCACTATTTGATTCCCATAATTTCCAACATGGAGGCAGTATATTTTAGAAATATCTTTATACTAACTATGTATATTAATTCCGTCCACTATGATGTGGTAATCCTCTAACCACACATTATTACTCCCATCCAATTTGATAGTGGAGATCTAGAAACCTTCAAAGATCTTGGGCCACACAATTTGGTCTTCACCTTATTTACTCTAAACAAACAACATTACATCTTCTCTCTAACAACATGGGCATTAGGATAAAGATATACATACTAGCGTGAGTGTGGGATTGATTCATTCAATTAGACATCTCCATTGCCATTATGATTCAACCAATGAGCATTTTTCTCCACCACAATACCTTCCCTATGAGCATCAATTTGTGGATCCTTTTTCAAGGTCAGTCACTATTGAATTTTCATTGAGTGTTGTTTTCTCACTGTCACACTCACGACGTACATTTTTTGAACTTGATTTGCATTATTGGGCACCCACAATTTGAAGTCCCAAATCAAGCATGCCTTGGATAATATTGTTCTTCATCTATGATGCCACCTTTTTATGTGATTACCTAACCTGTACTCGGTGTATAGGGAATATCTCTTGCAAATATTCACTTCACTAAATGCTCAGTGTGCAGGGACTACACTTCCTTTCGCTGAATATCCTGGTTCTTTTTTCAATTGTGAGAATGGAATGGCTTTATGTCATAGAGATTGGGGCATAACATGGTTTCCATGTTTGAACGGCTATTATAAATCTTCTTAAACAATAATAGAAGTGTGGAATAGGAAAACAATAGGGGTCTGGAATAGGGCTTTTTAATAGATTTTTTTTGTTGTATGATAATTAGAAATTGTAAAGATTGTTATTTAGAAATAATATTCCACTCTACTCCTCAAACAATCATGTCAAATTTCAATTACTGAAATTCATCACAATAGTGCCTACTCCATATGAAATAGGTAGCATTGATTGGTGTTAGACTACAATTTTAATCGGTTCTGTATATAAACATCCTAAATCATCATTTCTTTGTCTCCTACTTCTTAACTCATGTTTCTTGAATTGTCTTAGTTTTAGTTTTGTCATTTTGTAGATGTTTGCAAATTTATTTTGTTTTCACCTAGTAGGATGGCAAGATCATAGCTTCGATACCACTGTAATGTCCCTTCCTTATTTCAATTCAATTATTCCTTCAAATATGCTTGTCTCAAAGTTTAGTCATAAGTATTCTTCTTCAAATTATTATTTTTATAATGTTCATTGAATCTTTCTTTCTATATTTTTTCCAATGATATTTCTTCCTTATACTTATATGTAATTTTCAATTGGTCGTGACTCTTCATAATTTAATCGATTATATTTATTTAGTGATTGCTTCCATTTAATATATTCATTTAACATATGATCTAAATATTAAATATTATATTATATCAAAGAATTATATCTATTTTTATTATTATTTTATATTTAAATATATTATTATTAACTTTATTAGGTTTATTATTGTTTATTAGTTCTTAGTAACTTATTGTTGCTATATCAAAATTATATTATTATTTATTCTTTAATATTATATCATTAGTATAATTATATTTAGTCATGATGAAGTTAACATGATTTATATATAGTCTTTTACTCCAACTTAAATTAGTATATATTTACTAATAATATAGTTAAAATAATTATATATTCATTGGAATAATTGTTATAACTATTTTATTTCATTGAACTACTTATCTATATTATCATAATTAGGGAACATGACAAGACTGATGGGTGTAGACTATGTTTTAGGATGGAATTATGATTAAATTAAATAGGATTTAACTTAATCATAGGATTAGAGAATTTAATAAAGTGGATGGAATTAAATAAATTGAGATTTATTTAAAAGGGGATTTATGGAGTACTATACATTAAATAAATTTAACACATTAGGGAGAAGTGTTCAAATTTGATTAAATAAGTAGAAGAATATGAAAAATATAACTAATTAATAAGTAATTAATTATAATGTCAAAGGAAATATTAAATAAATTAATATAGTGTTTGGGATGATTTTAAGTGTCTACATTATCCAAATCTTTAAAAAAGGTTTGGGAAAATATGTATTAAAATGAAAGCTTTCTATATAGTATAATTATAATTAAGAAGTATCTGTGATGATGGATGGATTTGATGGATTTCTTGAGTGTGAACATACAAATGAGAAGAATATAGTCCTTACAATCCACCTCCTAATAGTATCAAAATTATCCCATCCATTAATGGCAACCAACCACTATATCAATCATCTTATATCATCCTTGAAATTCAATTAAAATCACCTCATGAATCCTCATTTATCTAGTTTACCCCTATTGAATAACCTCTCATCCTCTCATTTGTTCCATCTAAACATTTTATCAAATACACCTCTATTACACCATGTACATTGACCTCATCTACCCAATATCTTGTTCGAAAACATATTTAAGTATTCAATGACCCAAGACAAGACCCTATAACTTCAACTACGATATCTCAAGATACACTATATTCCCCTCACCCATGTCCATATCATGGCATTCCATATAATTCATTTCATGATCCTTCATCACCTCCCTTCCAAACCATCCCATCGCCTTCCCTATATCCCCTTTATTTCACATACATTCTATAACACAAAGAAATAAGATTCAATAACTTATGCATAAAAAATAGGAAGCCATGACTATTTTCACTCTAGCTTTATTGAAGGAGAGTATATTTAAAATGATCAACATCATATTTGATTTCAAGAGATTAAGCACAAGTTGAACACTTCAATTCATGTTAGAGAGTTAAAAATCAAAGTAAAATTATGTAAACTTAATGTTTGGAATAGGGTTAAAGGTGAGAAAATTAATGTTTTAAAAATATACAATGTTACATAGAATAATATGCAGACAACAAAGGCAAATCTATAAAGGAGAAGTTGAGATAAATATATTATTATAACTAAGGTCAAAATGAGGTGGAATAATTCATATGGAGAAATATAGACCTCAACTCATAGGATGTAAACATAATTGGTGAATCTAAGATTAAGATAGTAATCATATTTTCTAGAAAGTTTCATTATAAGTTTTTGGGACTATATCACCTGAGAAAATATGAACCTTGTTTTTTTGGATCTGAAAAAATATAATTTTTAGGTCGTTATTGTTGGGATAAAAGCACCACTAAGAAGAGGAGGGAGTGAGGGTGAGTCATTGGTTCACATAAACTTTAATCCTTTCCTTTATTGGGCCTTTTAAGGAAAATATTTTAGAGATAAAACTCTGAGAAGCACCAACACCCTTTAAATTTATGAGCTATAATTCCAAGGAACACCCATCCCTGTCTCAAAGAACCCACTTCCATTGTACAATATGAGATAAATGAGTTCAAAGGATTACTTTTTTGCCATATAATACATTTAAATATTACTTTTGATATACAAATCAAATTTTTACAATCAACAAGAATAATATTTTCAAACCATAAAAGGCTCAATATTTTTTTTTGTGTTTCATTTACAAGGTTCATGTCACTTCATAAATCTAAGTAAAAATTAATTCAAACTATCATCTCAAATCTGATTATCTATTCCAAATCTATTGTCTCAAATCACTTCATATCATACACACATATATAAGATATCATGTATAAAAAACTCTTATATATAAGATATCATTTATAACAAACTCTCAAATTAAAGTTTGAATGTTATGCTCACACTTTCAATGATTAACTTTTAGGAAATAATATGTCAAACTTATCTGTAAAAATGATCTAACTTAAAATCAATAATGCAAGCAACATTTTAAAAATACTAATTCATTGTCACTAAATCTTAGATGCATGAAGACCGAATGTTACCCATGTAATTTTGCAAATATGAGATCAAGTATACCTTTCTATCATAGGCATTCACTTTTTCATAACTAGTTTAGTTTCTCTGTAATCAACCTTCTTCAAACTCCATTTTTTGAAATGAACCAACATTTCCACATCTTCTTCATCTCCCAAGAAATATTCTCTATTGATCTTCATTATCCTCTACCAAGTATTTGAACAAAGAAATTTTGTAGATATGATTTTGCAAAATATATTTTTCCTTGATAATGTATTTGCTCGATCTATGCACATCAGTTCATTTATGTAGATGCATATTTCTAAACACCTACAAACTAGTTTACAATAACCAATGACAAAATAACTTTTCAAATCACTATTTTTACATTGTGTTGACTTTGATAAAGTTGATTTTAAAAAATTCCATTTTTTTTGGAGCTTTAACAAAATCATAATGATTCATAATAACTTTAAGTTTGTTTATAAAGTTGGTTCAAAGGTTTCATAAAATTTTGATAACAAAATCACTTTGAGACCTATTCATTCAAAATTTTGTTGACTTTAACAAATATCATGAATAATTTGGTTTTAATAATTAATATCTTTTTTCACTCATCATTAATAACTCATAGTAAGTTGGTTCTAATAAAAGGATGACATATTATGCTCAAAACCACCTCTAATGAATTGATTTTATATCTAAAACTATTCCATTAGTAAAAGCAACACTTCATTCAATAAACTTATTTCATTTTTTATCAAAAATAGTTGATCATTGAAGTTCAACCCACAGTGTGATGGTTATGTCACGATTCTCAGTTGCTTGATGTCTTGCATTCAAAAATTCTCGCCTGCAGTTTTGAATTGTTCATCCCACATGTGAGTTGCTTCTGCCTAGCATGTTTCACAACGTAACCATTTGACAGTTGTGTTGAGATAATGGGTGTTGCACACATTACATAATATTGTCATATTGTATTATTTTATTTTACTATGTAATGTTGCACCTAGATGGGCATGCAACATGTAAAGATTCCCATGGGATATACTTGATGAGTTGTATTGTAACATTGTGATAATATTTCATGTAACTATTTAATATTGGGGAAAAGAATTAAAATTCCAATATTAAATGTGAGGTCAATGGGTTAGGTAGCACATGGTTTACGTAATAGCACTTGGTGGTTTTGTGGAACTTGCTACTATATAATAAATCACAAGGGTAGTTGTTATTGTGAGAAGACAAAGGGGAAAAAGGCAAGAGTTGAGCGGGACAAATTTTGACAGGTTAGCCAAGGAAGTATTTATGAAGGTTGGAAGCATGGCATGGGATGTGTGGATTCATTCTTGTTCACATGGATTGCTTGGTTGTGGCTATGGCTATGAAGGCTTCCATGGTTGTATTGCAATGGTGTTTTTTGCTAAATAATACTTGGTGATTGATGCTTTTGGAGGATGGGTTTTTCCCTCAATGAGGGTTTCCCAAGG
This sequence comes from Cupressus sempervirens, assembly GCA_028749045.1. Taxonomy (NCBI): domain Eukaryota; kingdom Viridiplantae; phylum Streptophyta; class Pinopsida; order Cupressales; family Cupressaceae; genus Cupressus; species Cupressus sempervirens. The sequence continues at coordinate 753,665,439 of CM053789.1, read as the reverse complement.
TATATCTTATGTCACAATTTTGTGGGTATGTTTTCTATTCTCTTGCATGTGGATTTTAATTGCATATTTATTTCAAATCTATTATGAGTTATGTGGAAACAATTATATTCTTTGTTGCAAGTTTCCACACAAGTTGTTCTCACCTTTCACTATTGACCATTGCCAACCTATTCTGCCATTCATATCACATCTTTGAGCCTTCTCTGTTCTACACACATTTGCACATTGCTGAGGTGGGTTATGTTTCATTAGCATTGGAAGTTATAAGGTGGTGGAATTTAATTGCCTCGAAGGGATAAGGAGATACTATGGAGAGATAAGGGTTGGAGGGATAAGGAGGAGGAGCTATGGAGTGATAAGGATCGTTGACTGGCTATGGGAAAAATCTCAGTATATTGTGGTGTGTTGTGTGGTATATGGAAGTATTAAGGTGTTAATGTCTGCTCAATGGATTAAAAGAAATGTAAAGTTCTACCAAGGGAATGGGGTCCCCTAGATGTGATCCCAATGTTTCAATTAATAATACTGTTACCAATAAAATAAAATAAAAAATTGTTAATCATCTTTTGTAGTCAATTTTGGGATTTAAATAACAAGCATGGTTTTGTGACACTATAATTTTTCTAATGTAAACCAATAACATAAACACTAATATCAACTCTTAATCAATTCTAATGAAAATTAAGTTTATACTTAAGAGATGATTTAACATTTTGATTTGCAAACACTTTGGTTGTTCTTTGAATTGATCATCTATAAAATGATATCTAATGTGAATTAATAATAACCTTTGAATTCAAAAGAATAGTTCCTATAAAAGCTCAAATCCAAAAACTATTATTCGTGTTGCCAAGTGACAAGAGATTAGTTCAACTTTACCATGTGTAATAGACATAATGATGAGGGCACAACCGAAGACAAAATGAACACAACAAGAAAAGGTGAATTTTATTATCAAATATGATTCAGTACTATGAAAATAGATTCAACTACATGCCCTATAGGCTTACAATTCTATTAGATTTGAGAGAAAAACACTTCTAACAGTACCTTCTCCCAAACTCTATAAAAATTGACTTTAGAATGCAAGAAATGACCTTAAGTAACATGAATTAGGTTTAGGGTTAGGAATAAATTTTATGATATTCCATTTGAAATCTACCGCCAAAGGAGAAGGTTCTAGAAGACACTTCTAAAGTTGGTGCAAAGTTAGAAGAATCTATCTAAATGGTAGTCCAACTTCTAGGAGGCATAACTTTTGATCGAGGACTTTGATTGGCGAACCATTTATATTTTCAAAAACCTCTCCAAACCCTCTTTATCCCAATAAAGGATTTTTTCTCTTTCCCCATTTTTTGAACTTGTATGATATCATTTAGTGCCTCAAAATTTGACTTTCAAGCATTCTTAAGGGGTCTCGAGGCAACTTAAAATTGTAATAACTTTCAAACTGTAAAGTCTTTTGACTTGATTCTTTTTCTAGAATGCTTTAAATTACAAGTACAATCACAAATCCAACGTACACCCTTATGGCTCAATTACAAAATAACCTATTTTCTACACTAGCACATATCTCAAGGTGCTACAAAATCCTAACCCAAAAAACTAATAGTGGAACTATGATAGCCCAAATGGGTACCCAAAAATACAAACATATTAAAAATAAACTAACACTAAGCATATTTTTGGGTTATATAGGATTGCCCTTACACCATTGGATGCTCATGCATCACATAATCTGAATCTACATGCCAAATACATTTTGATTGTAATTATTATCAATGAAAAACCTTCATACCAAAGGTTCAAAAAACTCCCCTTTGACATTGATGTTAATTATGTAGCAATGATCCCTCATTCAAAGATAATTAATATTACATTTGTACTAAGATATTATTAAAATATCAGTATCCATTTTATTTTATGTGACTCATTATATTTATATAACTCTCACTAGATCAATGTAAACTTTCTTGTATGTGCATTGCACTTCTCCCTCTTCACATCAATAACAAAGGAGACTCACTAAAGGTTTCAAAATTAGACAAAAAAAAAAATCATAAAAACTCCCCCTAAAATCTCTCACATGCTAATGAAATGATGTAAGAGAAGAGAAGGATATAATCCCCAAACTCATTCCTCACCTTCCAGAAACTTCCTTTGGTAAAGGTTAAATTAAAATATAAGCCAGGTAATCTAAAAAAAGAAACATTACCATTCAACACATGCTCCCTTATAAAATGATAATGAATACCATTATGCTTTGTATGTGAATGCATAGACAAATTCTTAGAAAACCTGATGGTACTTTGACTCTCACAAAAAATAGAAACCAATTTAGGAATAATCACTTTCATATCTACCAAATTTTGAACTACCCGAAGAACCTGTTGACATCAAAAACAACTATAATATACTTAGCTTCTATAATAGAAAGAGTAATAGTTTTCTATTTCTCACTATGCCAACACATAAGTTTGGTACCCCAAAATAATATTGTGCCTAAAGTACTTTTTCTACTCTCAAGGCAACCAATCCAATCAAAGTTAATATAAGAAACCAATCTAAATTCATCATGCTTATGATAACAAATACCATAATCCAAAGTGCCTCTATCATATCTAAAAATTTGATTGAATACATTTACATGAGATTCCCTAAGTGAAGATTTAAATCATGGAACAAGATGTAAAAATTAAAAAATATCAACTCTTAAAGTAGTTAGATAAATCAAACTACCATTCATAGACCTATATCTTGTTTGATCAGCATCAAGTGAGTCATCAATCTTAGCAATTTTAAATCATGTCACCTTTGGCATTCCCATAGTTTACAATCTTCCATATGGAACTTCTTAAGCATTTCCTTGGAATACCTAGTTTGTTACAACAAAACCCCATTTTCCATATGAGAAATCTACATTTCAGTAAAGTATGATAATTTACCAAGCATTGACAGTTCAAATTCAAATTGAATAATCTTTGAAAATCATCGACATAAAGCATCATCATTAGAACCAAACACAATGTCATCAACATAAACAAGTACCACAAGAAGATCATCACTTTTAAACTTAACATATAAGAAATTGTCAACACTACCTCTTGTGAAACTATTATTATTGAGACATTGATCCAATTGTGAATACGAAACTCTAGGAGTTCGATTAGAACCACATAGTATTTCTTTTACATATGAGGCTAGGAAATTCTTTTTCAAAGCCTTCTAGTTGATCCATATAAACCACTTAACCAAGATATCCATTTAGGAATGTCATTTTAACATCTATTTGGTAAATATTATGCATATACTATGAACACACTTATCAATCATCTAGAAAGAAACACCATAAGGAGGTCTATGATTATTGATATGGATAAGAGTAGGACGAGTCTATTGGCCTAGGCAAGTGTGCTAGACCCATAAAGAATAAGAGTATGACCATTGATATTATGGATGATCTTGAAGACATTAAGAAAGTAGTAAGAAGTACAACTGAGGTTGGAAAGTAGGTGTCACACACCTTGAAGGAGCCCGTGTAGTTTTTTTGTGCCTTTGTGTTCTCAGTTAGATATTTATACTCCTTGTTTTTTGTGTTTTGTTTTGTTTAGATTTTTGTTGGACTATTGGCTTTTTAGATGTTGAATTGTTCTCTCTCCCAACATATGAGTTTGTAATGGACTTATTTGATACATATTTCTTATGATGCATTGGGTTTCAAGTCCTTGTACAACCTATTTTTTCCATAATAAAAAACATTTACTTGATACATTGAAAACCTTTATATGTTAAAAATACAAGAAAGGTTATGATTACCTCAAGCCTAGAAATTAGTGTAAATATCTCATTAAAATCCACACCTTTTATTTGTGCATACCCTTTAAATACTAACCTTGTTTTATTTCTTGTTATCTTTCCATTCTCATCAAGTTTGTTTCTAAAAATCCATTTAGCACCTATTACATTTTTTTAGGTCTAGGTACTAATCCCCGTGTCTTATTCTTCTATATTTGAATTATATTTGTTGGAAATCTAATTGAAAAGATCATTATTAAAGAAAGAAGATTGTTTGCAAAGAGGGAGATTGTGGATAAAGAATGTTTTCAATCATTGTTTTGTCACTGATGTCAAACCTACTATTTGCTGGAATGGAAATTGCTTATAAGATCCAAGTACTATCACTTAGTTGATTGATGAAAATGATTTAATCAACAAGATGTAACAAAAGCACCTAAGGGTAAGGTTGAGTGATGGTTTTGTAATGAAGTATAAGGATTAGTTAAGACAATGATAAAATGATGTATTGATAATATACTTGAAAATACAGAGGTTGGCTACACTTCGAAACTCTGAAAGTATAAGTTGTAACAAGGTTGTCTACAAAGCTTGACTAAGTTCATTAGTGAGTGTCAAACAAGCTAGTTCATGCCGAGCAGATTTTCAGTTAGTGCCAAGCAAATGAAAAATCTAGTGTATGTCAAGTGATACAGAAGGAGCGAAGCAAGTAATAGGTGTTGAGCATTAGAAAAACTTAGTGGTTGTCGAGTGAAATAGTAGGTGTCGAGCATCAGTAAAATGTAGTTGGTTTCGATTAACACAATATGTGTTGAGCACCAGAATTTCAACAGTGTCAACTTGTTGCATTATTTAAAAAGTCAAAGATTTTCCAGATCTAAGCTGACAAGTTTGTTACCTTAAAATTTTGTGAACCAGATGGAGGATAAGGACGATGAGTTGGAGGCACAAAATTTTAGGTAAACTATTTTTGGGTGAATATAGGAGGATTCTTCATGATGTTTCTAGAAGGAACAAGATAAAGGGTAGATTCATTGAATCCTACCTAACCCATTTGAACTAAAATTAAAAGCAGGAAGATTCAAGCGAGAAAAGTGGTTGGTAGGATGTCAAGGTGAAGGCATCAAGAGAGAGAAGGAAGAATAGAGCACAGAGACTACTTTGATAAGTGGCCATATAGGAGTTTGCACTGGTATATCGAGCATGGATACTTAAGGAGATGAAGCTTGAAAGAAGGACAAGCTATCAAACCCATAAAACTAAAAGTTAGGCAATGTTGTGAGCTGAATAGAGATCTAAAATATGCATGTTAAGTTGTGAGTTGTATTAGGTTAAAAGCTCTTGTTGTTACTATCTAACAATTGTATTAGTTAGGGTGAAATCCTATGGACTTAGGTTGGTTTAATAGCCATTTGTAAATCCTTTAACAAGGTGGCATTCCAAGTGAATGTTCTAAAGTTCTCTAACCAGACCCACTTCTAATAGGGTGGTTGAAATCCTTTAACTAGGTCACATTTAATAGTGTATTGTAGCCTTTAATAGGACAGGCCTTTCATAGGGCATCACTTTAGAAGAGTGAGAATTGAGTAGCATGTTACTGGTGGTTTTTCCCAAATTGAGTTTCGATGTAAATCACTATGTTATGTGTTGATTCTTCATGTGTTATTTTTGCATGTTGATTTTACAGTAACTTGCTAAGTAGTAAAGTTTAAGCTTGGATGGATGAATAGTTTAATGGGCTCACTTTACTTGGTGAAAAAAATTGATTAAGGCATTTGGACCTTGAATAACTAATTCACACCCCCCTCCCCAGTTATTCTAAAGAATTTCTAACAATTGGTATCATAGCCATCTACTAATTTAGTTTAAAGGTACTAGAAGTAGGAAGATCAAGATGTCCAAGAGAGAAGTTCCCAAGCTCAATGGAGATAACTTCAATGCATGGCAAAGGTTAATGAAGCTACACCTTAGATTAATAAGCGATCATGCACAAACCTCAATTGAAGTAGAACATGTTGATCCAACTGTACCCACTATAAAAGATATGAAGAAAAAGGAGCACAATTAGGCAATGTTGGAGATTGCCTCTGCCCTCAACTATGTTGAATTTGATGACATCAAGGGATGTAACTCTCAATTCAAAATGTGGAAAGTGTTGACTAATATTTATGGAGGAGATCAGAATGTTCAAAGAGCAAAAAGAGAAAGTCTTAGAGGAAAGTTTGATTACATGAAAATGGAGGAAGGTAAGAATGCTACTCAATATACCTCTAGAATGAAAGAAGTAGTAAGTGCAATAAGAAATTTAGGTGGTCATTTAGAAGATGATACTATCAATAAAAAATTCTTAAGAACCTTGCTCCCCATCTATGCTATTAGAGTTTTAGCCATACAAGAGTTAAGGTGTGTACCAGGAAACCAACTAACTTTTGAAGGAATAGTAGGAAGACTCACTACATTTGAGTTGTCCAACTTTGATAACTACAGACCTGAGAATCTTGAATATATTTTCAAGGCCAATCTATCATTAAAAGACAATGAGGAGGTGAAATTAAAGAAGAAGAAAAAAGTAAAATATGCATCCAGTGACAACAGCACAGATGAAGAAGATGTGGAACAATTGGAAGCACTACTGGCTAGAAGATTTCACAAAGGCAAAGGTAAATTCAAAGGTAAGCTTCCTATCATTTGTTTTAATTGTAATCAAGTAGGACATATTGCTGCAAGATGCACACAAAAGAAGAACTACAAAGAAGGCAACAAGAACAAGAACAAAAGAGAAGATGATAGCAGAGATTACAAAGATAAAGGCAAAAAGTGCTATATTGTTGAAGAAGAGAATTTTGATGAAAATGATGATGAGGTAGTTTATGTAGCCATGAAGGATGAATCAAATGAAGATGAGACAATAGCACTAGTAACCTATGTGAACAAAAATGATAAGTGGATCATAGATAGTGGATGCTCACATCACATGATAGGAGACAAAAGTAAGTTTATTAACTTTACTCAGTATGATGGAAATAGTGTTAGATTTGGAAATGATGCTCCATGTCTAATCAAAGGAAAAGGTTCTATTAAACTTAAAGAGAAAATTTCATGTAATAATGCATACTATGTTGAAGGATTGAATTAAAATCTATTGAGTGTGTCATAGTTAGGCAATGTAGGTTGCAAAGTAGAATTTGGAAACAAAACTGCCAAAATCTATGACACTGATGGAAATCTGATAGTAAAAGGAGAAAAAACTAGGAGTAATCTATTTTACCTAGATATGAAAGATGTATCCTATTTTGTTGTTAAATTTGATGATGTGTGGCTATGGCATAAAATGCTATGTCATGTCAACTTTGATAATCTGATTAGCATCAGCAAAATGAAGAAAGTCAAAGGTTTGCCTAAATTGAAAAAGCCTAAAAATACAATGTGCAAACAATGTCAGCTAGGAAAGATGACCAAGTCAAGTTTTAAAAGAAAAACCTACACTTTCAAAGAAGTACTAGAGTTAGTGCATACTTATTTATGTGGCCCAATAGAAGTGTAAAGTTACCAAGGAGATAGATACATAATGTTGTTTGTGGATGATTACTCTAGGATGATGACAGTCGTGCTCTTAAAGAAAAAGTTTGATGCATGTCAAATTTTTAAGTGGTATTTGACGAGGGTTGAGAAAGAAATAAGAAAGAGTCTGAAATGCCTACGATTAGACAGAGGAGGAGAGTTCATATTAAAAGAGTTTGAGATATTTTGCAATGACAAAGGAAACAAGAGACAAACATTAGCACCAAGAACTCCACCTCAGAATGGCATTGTAGAAAGAAGGAATAGATCTGTAATAGACTATGCCAGAACAATAATGATAGAGAAGAATGTTGCACTAAAGCACTAGAGAGAAGCTGTAAGTATAGTTGTCTACACCCTAAATCGAGTACAAGTCAAGAAAGGTACAAATGCAACATCTTTTGAATTATGGTATGGTCACTCACCTGATGTAAAACATTTCAAATTATTTGATTGTAAATGCTATATTCTTAAGGATTTTAGAAATTGAAAGTTTGATTCGAAAAGTGATGAAGGCATATTCCTTAGATACTCCACTAGAAGTAAATCATATAAGTGTTTGAATACTAACACTAACAAGATTGTGAAGAGTGCAAATGTAAATTTTGATGAGCATGCAAAAGCTCAAGTTGATGAAATCAAGAAACTAGAAGATTATAGATCCTTTGTATACTTTTATGAAGGAATGCCTACTAAAGAAGATATTGCCAATCAAGTTGGGAATCAACAACAAGTTTTAGTATCAATTGAGTCATAGCCAATGAATGTCAAGCTGCATTTAGAAGCTGAGTTGTATAATGAAGATAATGCACATTATGGTTTAGGAATCAGTACACATGAAAGAGATGGTGAAATATTAGAAAGAGATGTGTACAGTGATTCTAAAGCTGAAAGGTCAAACATGGAAAGAAGGATAGAACCAAGACTATCCAAGTATGTGAAGAGACATCACCTTACAGAACAAATTAGAGGTGACAAGGAAGCTAGACCAATGACAAGGAATGGACTAAGGAAAGAATCATGTATGCTAAGAAAGATTGAGCCCAAAATAGTGAAAGATGCACTACAAGATGATAATTGGCATAAAGCTATGGAAGAAGAAATAGATTAGATAGAGAAGAACAAAACTTGGACCTTAGTTCCAAGACCAGCTGATAAGAATGTGATTGGTACCAAATGGGTGTTTAGAAACAAGCTAGATGAGAATGGTAAGATCACAAGAAGTAAGGCCAAACTAGTCTACAAAGGTTATGCACAAGAAGAAGGACTAGACTATGGGGAAACATTTGCCCCTATTGCAAGGATGGAAGAAGTAATAATACTACTGGAATATGTTGCGTACAAAGGTTTTAAAGTCTACCAAATGGATGTAAAGTCTACTTTTTTGAATGGCATACTAGAAAAGGAAGTCTACATAGAAAAACCAAAGGGATTTTTTGATGAAAACAACAAGGATATGGTCTGTAAACTGCATAAAGCACTCTATGGTTTGAAGGAAGTTCCTAGAGCATGGTGTGAGAGACTACACAAATATCTTGTGAAGATAGGATTTGAGAGAACAGATGACAATAGCAACTTATATATTAAAGTAGAAAAAGGAAATGATATTTTGATATTTGAAATCTTTGTTGATGATATAATATTTGGAGGAAAATATGCCCTATGCAAAAACTTTGCTAATCAAATAAAACATGAGTTGGAGATGTCAATGTTTGAAGAAATCAAATTACTTGTTGGATTGTGAGTACATCAACTGAAACATGGCATATTTTTTACCCAAACAAAATATATCAATGAGATACTCAAGGCATTTGGCTTAGAAGACTCAAAACTAGTCAGTACACCAATGATAACAAGACATAAGTTATCCAAGAATGGTGAGCCAGCTGAGGTAAATTAGACAATGTACAAATCAATGATTGGAAAGTTGTAGTATGTTGTGCATAGTAGGCCAGATATTGCATTAGTTGTTGGAATAGTGGCAAGATTTTCTACAAACCTAAGAGAAAATCATCTTATGGCAATAAAATGAATATTGAGGTACCTAAAAGGAACTGATGACTTTTGATTATACTACAACAAGAGTGAAAAGTTTGAGTGGAAAGCCTACACTGATGCAGATTAGGCAGGTAATATTGATGACCAAAAAAGTACCAATGGAGGAGCACTTTTCTTAGGTAAAAGATTAGTTACTTGGACTAGCAAAAAGAAAAGTTGTACCTCATAGTCCATAGCAAAAGCTAAGTATGTTGCTACTACTATCAACTGCACCAATATTATATGGATCAAACATATGTTGCAAGGTATGAAGGAAAAGGTGATTGAACCTGTGATACTATATTGTAATAACACAAGTACCATCAACATATCAAAGAATCATGTGATGCATCCCAAAACAAAGGACATTGCAATTAAGTATCACTATGTAAGAGAATTAGTGGAAGACAAGCAAGTGAGGATGGAATATGTCAATTCAAAGGAACAAATTGCTGACATCTTCACAAAAGAATTACCTAAAAATGCATTTGAGTATCTTAGAGGTAAGTCAGGGGTGATACCCATATCCAAGGTTGTTTGAGCAATAGTAAGACTATCCTGCACTAGATGAGTTGATTGTTGAAATATTACAAATTGATGTAGAGGATACTTACTTTAGGTTTTTTCCTGAAGTAATCAAAGTACTGAAATATCAAATAAGTTATAAGAAAGGTGACAGAGGGAGAAATTGGAGCTCCTACAAATGTTATACTTGCATGATGAGATGTTGAAATAGCATATCTTTGGCATTGTTGTCAAAGAGGGAGAAATAGCATAAATTGATCAATGCATACAAAGGAAGAAATAATGTGTAGAGGGAGAAATGGCACATTTAAAGGAACAAAATGTAAGAGGGAGAAATAGTAAATAGTAGTTAAGAAGAGAAAAACTGATCAAAGTAGTAAGCTACAAAAAAGAGAGAGTCATACAGGAACTAATTAGACATGCAGAGGGAGAAGAAATAGCAAACAGGAAAGAGAAAGGAAATAGCAGCTAAGAGGGAGAAGTAGAAGATAGAAATTAAGATAGTAGATCAGAGAGGGAGTAGAACAAAAAGAGAAGACAATGTATCAGTAAAGATGGAGATATCAAAGCTGATGAGAATAGTAATGGTAACAAAAATTTCCTTTTGGCATTTGTTTTATTTTTTAACCTAGTTAGCATTTTGATAACTTGGTTGATTAGTTTGGTTTGGCATCAAAAGAGGGAGATTATTGGAAATCTGATTGAAAACATCATTATTAAAGAAAGAAGATTGTTTGTAAAGAGGGAGATTGTAGATAAAAGGATGTTTTAAATCATTGTTTTGTCACTGATGTGAAACCTGTTATTTGTTGGAATGACAGTTGCTTATAAGATCCAAGTACTATTACTTAGTTGATTAATGAAAAAGATTTAATCCACAAGATGTAACAAAAGCACCTAAGGGTAAGGTTGAGCTATGGTTTTGTATTTAAGTATAAGGATCAATTAAGACAATGATAAAATGATGTATTGATAATATACATGAAGATATAGAGGTTGGCCACACTTAGAAACTCTAAAAGTATAAGTTGTAACAAGGCTATCTGCAAAGCTTGACTAAGTTCATTAGTGGGTGCTAAGCAAGCTAGTTCATGCCGAGCAAATTTTCAGTTAGTGCCAAGCAAATGAAAAATCTAGTGTGTGTCGAGTGATACAGAAGGAGCTAAGTAAGTAATAGGTGTCAAGCATCAAAAAAATTTAGTGGATGCTAAGTTAAATAGTAGATGTTGAGCATCAGTAAAATGTAGTTGGTGTCGAGTAACACAATATGTGTTGAGCACTAGAATTTCAATAGTACCAGGTTGCTGCATTATTTGAAAAGTCAAAGATTCACTAGATCTAAGCCGACAAGTTTGTTACCTTAAATTTTGTGAACTAGATGGAGGATAAGGATGATGAGTTGGAGACACAAAATTTTAGGTAAACCATTTTTGAGTGAATATAAGAGGATTCTTCATGATGTTTCTAGAAGGAACAAGATAAGGGGTAGATTCATTGAATCCTACATAACCCATTAGAACTAAAATTAAAAGTGGAAAGATTTGAGCAAGAAAAGTATTTCAGACTTCTATTTAAGAAGTCACAAGCCAAGAAGCAAGAGTTTTTGGTGTGCCAAGTTGCAAAGTGGTTGGTAGGATGTCAAGGTGAAGGCATCAAGAGAGAGAAGGAAGAGTAAAGCACAGAGACTTTGCTTTGATAAGTGGCCATATAGGAGTTTGCATTGGTATATTGAGCATGGAGACTTAAGGAGATGAAGCTTGAAAGAAGTACAAGCTATTAGAGCCATAGAGACTAAAAGCCAAGCAATGTTGCAAGCTGAACAAAGATCTAAAACCTACAAGTTAAATTGTGAGTTGTAGTAGGTCAAAAGCCCCTGTTGCTCCTCTCTAACAATTATATCAATTAGGGTAAAATCCTATGGACTTAGGTTGGTGTAACAACCATTTGTAAATCCTTTAATAGGGTGGCATTCCAAGCGAATGTTCTAAAGTCCTCTAACTAGGTCCACTTCTAACAAGGTGGTTGAAATCCTTTAACTAGGTCACATTTAATAGTGTGTTCTAGCCTTTAATAGGGTAGGCCTTTTATATGGCATCACTTCAAAAGAGTAAGAATTAAGTAGCATGTTACTAGTGGTTTTTTCCAAATTGGGTTTTCATGTAAATCATTGTGTTATGTGTTGATTCTTCACATGTTATTCTTGCATGCTAATTTTACAGTAACTTGCTAAGTAGGAAAGTTTAAGCTTGAATGGATGAATAGTTTAATGGGCTAACTTTACTTGGTGAAAAAGTTTTATTAGGACATTTTGACCTTGAATAAATAATTCACTAACAATATCTTCCTCCATAGATTTTATCCAAAACTCACCAATTTTTTCTTCACTAAAATTATTAGATTTTGATTTAGAAAGAAAGCTAAGATTAGCATGTTCATACAACTTAGATTCTCTACTTCTTGTTTGAATACTTGTACCTTTATCCCCTATAGTTTGATCTTGAGTATGATATTTTTTGTGTTGATCTCTGATTGGTTTTGACAATTGAGTGTCAACACACTTAGGAAACTTACTAAGTTCATGTCGAGCTAGTAACGTATGCCAAGTATAATATGTATAGATGTCAAGTTGCAATGAGTGCTGAGTCACTCATGTGTCAAATAAATCAAGTGTTGAGAAAATAGATAGAGCCAAGCAAGTTTCAAGTGCTAAGTGAATAGTAGATGTCAAGAAAGTTCAAGTGATGAGCAAGACAGAATTATAGTATGTGTCGAGCATTAGTATTAACAAGTGTCAAGTAACACAGAATTGATCTCGTTCTTGGTGATGGCACAAACAACTATGTAAACCATTTTTGAGCCGACATATGGATAGATCTTGAAGCTTTAAAGATAAGATTGAATATATTTGGATTCCCTATGTGATCTACATGTAATCAATCAGAAAAATGAAAGGAATTGAGTGGGAAAAATGGATGAATCTCAATTATAGATTCATACCTAACCCTAAGCCACCAAAGTCCTTTTAAAGGGAGATGAAGCCCCATAATTCATTATGAGAGAGAGAGAGCATTAGAGAATGCATTCAAGAAGGTGATGCTAGCAAAGATTTGAAGGAAGTAAAAAGGGGTGAATTGATCAGTATACATTCAAGGTGACTTAGAAGAAGGATAGAATTGTAGAATCAGTTATCGAAAGAGAGGATTGAGGTTACAAAAATTTCATATCAGATCAAAAAGATCAAAAAGGACTAAATTAGGATCTAAAATCAGCAATATCAGATTGTAAGTGTATTAGATCAAACATTTTACTGTACTTTCTAACAACTGTATTAGCAGGATGAAATCCTTTCTATTAAAGTTGACTTAATAGTCATAGTGAAATCCTTTAATAGGGTGACATTCCAAGTGTGTTCTCAAGTCCTTTAGCCAGACACACTTTTAATAGGGTGTTAAAATACTTTAATAGGGTGGGATTTAACAATCCTTTGTAAGTCTTTAACAGGGTAGGCCTTCCACAGAGCAGATCATGAGAATGGTCAAATCATGTAACCTTAACAAGTAAACTGTATTGTTGCAGTAGTGAAGAATTATGGGTGTCATCCCCACCCTATTTTTACCTTCTCATTGGAGGGTTTCTAGGTAATCATATCTAGTGTCAAGTTTGTATGTGGATGCATTTACTTTACATGTTATTTCAATATGTTTATGCATGCATTGTTTTAAAGTTAAGAGTTTTATTGGTTAGAGATTAGTACTTCTGATTCAAACCCCCCCCCCCCTTTCAGAAGTATACATTTCCCATTTGTATTTCCAACAACTAGTATCAGAGCTAAGTTCTCATCAAGAGAGGCCTTACAGCTTGGAGAAAAGATCTTGAGATGGAGGTTTACAAGTTAGGAAAGACCATTGAGAATTAGGAGATAGAGATACATCTCTTACTACAACAACTAAATGAAGCCAGAGATGCCTTGAGAAGTTTGCTAAAGAGAAGGAAAGAGATTTCTATGGCTGAAAACGACATACAATACAAGGAGATTGACACACAAAGTTATTTTTAGTTGGCAACTCCTATGAATTTGATGCAGCAATTGCAGATCTCATGGACAAGAAGAGAGCATAAGCTAGGGAAATTAGAAATCTCAAGTTGTAGCAAGAATCACAAGCTATATTGCTATGTGAGGTGACTGAGCAAAAGGAGAAAGCTATAGAAGACAATGCCATGATTGAAGAAGACAAGATAATTTTGTCAAAAAGATTGGAAGAAAAATCCATAGAGCTATCCAAGATCTCAAACATGTAATTGAACATCCTAAGCCAAATGATGAATGTTCATCATGAGTTAAATGTCAAGGACATTGAGATAACTACATTGAAGTTGCAGAATGAACAAATATAGAATGACTTGAAAAGAGAAAAGGAGTTTGCTGAAAGTTTCAACAAGCCAAATGAAGCCATCAAGTACTTTGCACAACTATTGAAGTCTCCTAGATCCAATAAAGACATATCAGGATTAGGCTAACAAGAATTGAAGAAGGAGAATCATCCAAAGCTACTGAGGAAAGAAAAAATAAAGGTAAGAACTCTAAACCTACTTGTCATCATTGTGGAAAGAAAGGACACATAGCTAATGTTTGTAGGAGCAAGAATGCTAGTCAGAATGCTAAGCTAAAGAACATGACACATTGTTACAAGTGCAATAAACAAGGTCATTAGGCACATGAATGAAGAACCAAAACCATGCATACACCAAGATTTGAAGGACACTACTACAATTGTTAGAAGTTTGGACACAATGCCTTTGAATGCAGATCCAAGTCCACATGGTCATCAAACAAGGGAAGAAGCCAAAAAAAATCTGATAATTGGGATTACAATACAATACATAGTTTTCATTACTGTTAAGAATATGGACACATCCCTAAGAATTGCATAAGAACACATTTTAGTGGTAGCTACAACAGATGGTTGAGTCAAACTACATGCTCTAGTTCTTTGAAGACCAGTCCTATCAGCAAGCATTGCCCAACAATGACAAATGGACCTAACTTAGAGTACAAAAGGGAAAAGGAAAGGTAGATGTTGAGCACATCAGAGGAGATATGAGAGAAACATGGAAGAAGAAAGAGGGATGCAATACATCAAATGAAGGGATCACTTCACCTGAAAGGTCAAGTGATCACATCTCAACAAACTAAGCACAAAGGAGGTATGTGGGACTGATATTTAAATGCTTCATCATACATCAGTTCCAAGATAAGTTAGTACAGAAAAGGAAAAATTAGCATGAATAAAGATGCAAGTCAATAAGGAAAAACCAAGGTCACACTTAAGTTTTCATCTTACTGCTAAGTGTGGAAAGTTCTCGTCAATTGCTGAGTAAATTCTAGTGTGTGCCAAGTTGTTAGCCAAAGTAAGTTAAAGCTGACTCAGTAGTATTTGTCAAGTGAAGGAAATTCCTATTGGAGCTGAGTAAGGGTAATTCTAATAGCTATTGAGTTATGGAAAACCAATGGATGTCGAGAGAAACAAAAATTGCATAGAAGTTGAGTTTATAGCTATACATGCATCATGCATTAAAGGTGTTGTTTTGAAAGGGTATAAGGTAGGTTTTTGCTCATTTTTCATCGCTACAAATAGAGAGCAAGAGAAAATAGAGTAAAGAAGTAATTTCTAGGTAGAGATTGAAGTATTTACACTAATTCCAGCAAAGATCAAGCATCATTTCATCAATCTAAAGGTATTCTTCACATGTTGAGTTACGTAGTTACGTAATTTAATATTTATTGAAACCCCAGTTTGTAAAAGGCCTCTAGCTCTAACCATTTGAAGTCCAATTGGTTATTAATGAGGTAAAGCAACCAGACTTTAGGCCTATCCCTGAGGTTGCATATAAAAATGACCCAGCAAGCACTTTATCAATCATTCCACCCAAGGTTGTAATGGTTAAGGATGTAAGCAAATGTTATAACTACAAGGTTGGAGCAATTGGAGACATGTAAATTTTTCAAGCATATGATAAACTATGTGAAAATGGAGTGTTGAAAGAAGAATTCCAAATTGTAGAAAGGAAGGGCTTAACCCATGCCCTAGATTTCCCTGTTGTCTTCAAAATGAAGTGGATAAGAATTGTCTTGAGTAGAATCCATGATGGATGAATATGGTTGGAAGGAGGACCTATCAAAATATTAAAGAGGATTGTGCATAGGGTTATAGGACATACAACCCTAGAATGGCCCAAGACCCTAAGGAGAAACTCAAGAGAACAAATTGAGAAAAATATTGGGGCAAAGTGGAACAAGAGAGGAATGAAAATAGACACCATTAAGGATCCACTTCTTGAATTTGTAGTGAGGGTCATATTTCAAAATTTTTATCAGTCAAGCTAACTGAATAGTGTGCCATGTATTTCAATTGATGTAGGCTATAATATTGTGAAGAAAGATCATACTTATGATCTATCAGAGCTACAATTGTAGAAAATCAATGAAAACCTAAGAGTAATAAGGAGATCAAAAAGTGCACAATGTAAATTTGGTTCAATTTTGATATGTATATTTTTCTATTTTCAAAATGAGTTTCCCTATTTTGGTAAAGTAGGATGGAAGACCAATAGGTCTATACCTAAGTAAATAAATGAGTATATAGAGCAAATGGCAGAGAATATTGAGTCAGTGATGGCTAGCTTTTTTGAGGATTTCAACCAGCCAATGAAACAAAGACTAAGAATTCTAGTTTCCCTAGTGGAGAAGTACTACAATGATATATTTTTCTTGGTAGATATTGATTATTCCTTTATCTAGGCTACAGTACCTAGAGTGAGATGGCTAAGACCTTTGGGGTATGAAATCAATATAAATGAGGCATCAGCTACCATCACTGCACTAATTGCAGAAGAAATTGACAAGATAGCAAAAATCTTTGACAATTATGATGTTATCAAATCCAAAGTTGAGATGGAGTTGAAAATTGACTCAACTCTAAAGAAGAAGGATAAATTGGTCAAGAAGCTTAAAGCTAAATTTGGGAAGGGAGATGATGATGATGATTAACAAGAAGAACAAGAATAGGGCCAAGAACCTCTTGCCCTAACCCAAGGCATGGGTGAAGATGAAGAAGAAGGTGCCAAGGAGGAACAAGCTGAGGAATCACCAACAAAACAAGAAACAAAGAAGAGAAAGGCTAAGACACAGCCTGCAGCTTAGCCCAAGGTTAAGAAGATTGTAAAACCAAGCCCTGCCAAGCCTACTACTCCAGCCACAGGAGCAACCACAAGGGCCACCACTCAAAAGGCTAAGGAGAAAAAAAAAGAGACAAAGAAGGCTACTAAACCACAAGGTCCAGTGCAAAATAAAATAAGAAGAAAATAGGTTGCACAACCTAAATTTGATGATGAGAGGACCGAGTTAGAAGACACAAGCCAGTTCAAAGTGTTAAGTCATGCACCCAAGTCTAATATTGATAACAAGTGTGATAATATTAGGAATAATGCAGACTCAACTAGTTTGAAAAATATTGATTTTAATAAATTAAGTAGAGAAGATCAAAATAAGGTTGATGAATCAGTGTATGCCATGATGGAAAAATTCAAGAATACCCCTCTTGAATTTGACACTACTATGCCCAAAGATTTATATTCAATTATTGAGAATAATTGGCATTATTGCCTAAATATGGAAAAGGAAATAAGAGAGTCTACATTGGCACAAGTGATGCCAGAACTGTCAAAAGGATAAATAACCAAGGCAAACAAGAAACATGGTAGCAAGTTTGCACCTAAGTATAGAGCCTTTAGCATACTTCAAAACAAGATTGAAGATATTGTAAAGTAGTCCACTCAAATGTGGAAGTTGATATATGGGTTGACTATTGTTAAGGAAGGAGAGGAAGATCCCTTTGAGGGAAGGAACAATGGAGAAGAGGATGAAGAGAATGATAAGGAAGGAGAAGTTGAAAAAGAAAAGAAAGATGATACAGTAGAGGAAGCACCACAAAAAGGAGATGAAATGGAAACAACTGAGGAGTAGCAAATAGATCAAAGTGTGCAAGAAACACAATTGCCACCTCTAAGCCCTCCACATGACACAAACACACCTACAGAGATAGTAAAAGTAAAAGATATTCTTGACATCTTAGCTCAGAACATCAATCCACTAACTACAAAGGATCTAAAGAAGATCCCTGACCAATCAACATTATAGGAAAAATTGTGTGGTAATCCAGTGTTAGTCAGTGTGGATGAGTTGTAGAAAGTAGTAGCTGACATAACTAGGGATAAGGTGAAAACAAAAGAACCACCTTCTACCATCCCTATAGCTACTAGTGGTCAACCTCAAGAGCAAACATCTGAAGATACATCAGCTAAGGTTTATACTACAATGAAAGTTGTTATGATTGAACAACAAACTCAAGCTGTAGAGGAGACTACAAAGGAACAAATAGGATAGATAGAGACATCTATACCTACTACACAAATACAAGGTGCACCACAAGTAATTTTCATTGATCAAGAAAGATCAAAAGAAGATAAGGACATTCCAAAGGAAAAGGAGTAGGAAGCCATTCAAACATTGGTTAATTTACCAACTACTAGCACTCCTACCAAAGTCCTTCAAAAGCTGAGCACTAATGCAATGCCACTTCAAATTTCAGCATAGGCTCGAGCTCCACAAAGTTTTCAAGGGTAATTCACTATGGAGACCCAACATTAGATGAGGAAATAGTCATCCCAAAGTATGACTATGCAACCATGAACATTGAACAAATCAATGAGATGCAAGAGGCATTGGAAAGGAAGAAAAACCAAGAGATACTTAGAAAGGAGTATAAGCAAAGGAAAGAACTACATAAGATCAAAGACATCTTTTTAGATGCATTCAGCTTGCAGACACCTAATGAAACAAAGCCAATATTGGAACAATTATCTAAAATTGTTGAACAGGTGACCAATGAAGACCAGGAAACCAATGCAAAACTCATGGAATGGTCTGAAAAAAAATTTCAAGGAAAGGTAAATGAGAAAATATCCAGTGGAATAGCACTATCACAAGTAGAGCTAGCTACAAAGATTGAAAAAATGAAGAAGGTACTTGAGAATATATTCTCACTGTACACCAAATTGTGTGACCCCACACTCTTCACACAAGAAAAAAACCAAATAATTCTGAGTCTAGAAAGAAAATTAAAAATATTTGGTATGTAGTTACCACAAAATCTAGCTCAAAGTGAGAAGCACTTTCATTCCACTCTTCACACATAGAAGGAACTAGTTGTATTAATAGCAAAATAGGCTAATACAAGAGCCAAGTTAGTTTAGATTCAAGCCTCCCTAATCCCTCACATGGAAATCCTATAGAAGGAACTAGCCTATGCTAAAATAGTACTCAAGAAAGATCCTAATCTTTCAACTTTAGACAGCTTAGTTCACCTTGCAACAAAGGCAGCCATCCAAATCAAATCACTAGATGTTGCAATAGACAACTGGGATGTTGCTCTCAAGATTGTAATGGAAGTTAATAAGAACCTCCTAGATAAATACACACTTAGTGTATAGACCCTTTAACATCAGTGTCAAAAAGGAGGAGATATATGCAAGGGGGAGACATGTGAAAGGGGGAGTTACAAAATAAATAGAGAGAAGAAAGGGGGAGCAAATAGCAGAAGAGCACAAATAGGGCATATCAAATCACATCAAATAAAGAGTATCAGAATGATTGAAGACAAAGAGTTATAGTAGAGGAACATCTACTTAAGGAGATTTTGGATACATTAACCCAGGGGGAGTCACAAAAATTTTGAGGTATATAGTTCTTTACAAAAATTTTGAACAATTTTGAAATTTTGTATATATGCCAAATTGGATGTACATTATACTCAAGAAGATTAGATTCATCATCTACAATTAAGTGTTTTTGCCACTCATGTCAAAGGGGGAGATTGTTGATCTCAGATTAGTTTTGACAATTGAGTGTCACCACACTTAATAAATTTACTAAGTACATGTCGAGCTAGTAACATATGCCGAGTATAATATGTATAGATGTCAAGTTGCAATGAGTGTCAAGTTACTCATGTGCTGAGTAAATCAAGTGTCGAGCAAATAGACAAAGTCAAGCAAGTTTCAAGTGCCGAGTGAATAGTAGATGCCAAGAAAGTTCAAGTGTCAAGCAAGATAGAATTATAGTATGTGTCAAGCATCAATATTAACAACTGTTGAGTAACACAGAATTGATCTCATTGTTTGTGATGGCACAAATAACTATGTGAACCATTTTTGAGCCGACATATGGATAGATCTCAAAGTTTTGAAGATAAGATCAAATCCATTTGGATTCCCTATGCGATCTACATGCAACCAATCAGAAAAATAGAAGGGATTGAGCAGGAAAAATGAATGAATCTCAATTCATAGATTCATACCTAACCCTAAGCCACCAAAGTCTTTTTAAAGGGAGAAAAGCCCCATAATTCAGTATGAGAGAGATAGCATTAGAGAATGCATGGGAGAAGGTGATGCTAGAAAAGATTTGAAGGAAGTGAAAAGGGGTGAGTTGATCAGTATACATTCAAGGTGACTTAGAAGAAGCATAGAATTGAAAAATCAGTTATCAAAATAGAGGATTGAGGTTACAACAATTTCATATCAAATCAAAAAGATCAAGAAGGACTGAATTGGGACCTAAAATCAGCAATATCATATTGTAAGTGTATCAGATCAAACATTCTACTATACTTTCTAACAACTATATCATTAGGATAAAATCCTTTGTATTAAGGTTGACTTAATAGTCATCATGAAATCCTTTAATAGGGTGACATTTCAAGTGAGTGTTCTAAAGTCCTTTAGCCAAGCACACTTTTAACAGGGTGGGATCTAATAATCCTTTGTAAGCCTTTAATAGGGTAGGCCTTTCATAGGGTAGATCATGAGAATGTTCAAATCATGTAACCTTAACAAGTGAACTTTATTGCTGCAATAGTGAAGAATTGCGGGTGTCATCCCCACCCCAATTTTACCTTCTCATTGGGGGATTTCTAGGTAATCATATCTGGTGTCAAGTGTGTATGTGGATGCATTTACTTTACATGTTATTTCAATATGTTTATGCATGCATTTTTTTAAAGTTAAAAGTTTTATTAGTTAGAGATTAGTACTTCTGATTCACCCCCCCCCCCCCACCCCCACCCTCTCAAAAGTATGCATTTCCCATTTGTATTTCCAGTATTTTGAACATTATACCTACAAATTTAGTTCCTATTAAATCTGTGATAGGTTCTATTCTAATGTTTCTTTCATTTCTTTGCTAAGAAGTGTTTTATGTTCTACTTCTTCTTCACTTTCATCTATTTCTTTTTCAAATTTTGATTTGGCCTCCAATTTTTTATATTTATAATTAAGAGTGTTTCTCACCTTAACTTCCTACTTATCTTGTACAACTTTAGCCACTTTGATATGTATACTTTCAACAATTTTATTCAAAAAAAATTTAATCTTTACTTTGAGAATAATATCCTAAAAGCTTCCATTGTTATATTTTGATTTTTTAATAAAGAATTTACTACCGAAGGTTTATAAATGCTTAACTAAAGTTGTTAGGATAAACCATGGACAGAAATAAAAACTACATGCAAATATAACCAATAATAAAAAATAATAGTTCACACAGAAATGAACACAAGGCACTAAGATTTAACGTGGTTCACCCAATCCTTGGGCTATGTCCACCAAACAACAAGTTTGATCTTATTACAATCCAGTGATTACAACCTGATTATAGTTTGTAATCCCTTACAGCTCAATACCACTGCAAGAAGCAATTTTGCATCACAACATTAATGAAAATACCTAACCCTAAACCCTTTTATACAAGTATTTTATGCCATTTTAGGGTTACAACATTTCGATCATATGTCAGCCATATGTTGGCTACAACATCGGCCACAGCCCAAAAATACTGAAGCCATATCATCTCCTTGGCTACCTCTGTAGAAGCAACATACTCTGCCTCTATAGTGGATAGAGAATTAATCTTCTATAACCTAGAAACCTAGCTCACAGCTGCCCCACCAACAGTAAAGACATAACCTATAGTACTCTACCTGGTATCAATATCCCCTGCCAAATCTGAGTCAACATAGCCCTGTAAATTAGTAGTAGAGTCCCCAAAGTGTAAACACTTATTGGATGTTCCTCTCAAATATCTGAGAATCCACTTGATAGCATTCCAATGCTCAAATCCTAGATGACTCATATACATTCATTTTCTTTGAAACAATCAAAGTAGAAGGAACAATATGACCTGTAAAAAGATATAAGGTGCCTACTTTCACACCTTTTGCTACTACAAGAGAACCTTTTGAAACCTTCCAATTTTTATCATTAAAAGTAACTACACAACCCTCATCACTGAGTTGCCCCACTAAAATTAAATTCCTACTCAGCCTTGGAACATGTCTTACCTCATGTAGTAGCCAATGATTCCCATTCTGCAACTTAATCTTAATTTTTCTCATTCCAACAATCTGGCAGGGTTCATTATCCCCCAAATAAACAAGCCCAAAATCCCCTTGGACATAATCAATGAAATAACCTCTTTGAGGTGTAGCATGAAATGAAGCATCAAAATCTAAAACCCATGAATCATCAACACTTTCTAAAGATAGAAGCAAAGCATCCTCTTTGGATTTGTTACTTACCACATTTGCCTCCTTGTCTCTATCTGATTTATCTCCTTCATTTTTCTTTCAATTCTAGTAATCTTTCTTTTTATGCCCTAATTTCCCACAGTGCCAGTAGTCATTTGGTCCTCTCAATTGAGACCTCTTCCCCTTTGACTTTCCTCTTGATTTTTCATGATTTCCAGAGTTACTTCCTCTCTCAGTCATTCTGCCCCTGCTTTGTGCATTCAAAGCACTTCCTAATGTAGATCCACCTGAGGATTTCCTATGAGTTTCCTCACTCAAAACAACACCGATCACATCATCATATTTTAGGGTACTAGATCTACGAACAGAATTACTCATCGCTATTACCAAGCCATTCAAGCTTTCAAGCAAAGAACACAAAATCAAGAGAGCCCTAATTTCTTCATCAAAATTGATACCCATAGAAGATAACTGACTAGTAATAGTATTAAACTCATTTAAATGATCTACAACAGATCCACCTTTTTCCATTTTCATATTAAATAAATGCTTCATGTGAAATACCTTTTTTGAAGCATAGGGCTTTTCATATAGTATCGCTAGGGTTTTCATCAAATCTTCTGTCGTCTTTGCTTTTGTAATATTAAATGCCACCGATGGTGCCAAGCATAACCAAATTCTTTCGAGTGCCTTTCTATCCAAAAGATCCCATTCAACATCTGACATAGTTCCCTAATTCTTGGCTTTGCCTTCCAACGGCTTCCATGAATCCTTTTGATATAGATAGTCTTCCATTTGCATCTTCCATAACTGGAAGTTCTGCCCATTAAACCTGTCAACCCTCAACTTACCCTCATCTGCCATCACTCTCACTCAACCATGAGACTCCCACTTAATCGTGATACTTTCTTGTAGAGAATAAT
Source organism: Cupressus sempervirens (assembly GCA_028749045.1). NCBI lineage: Eukaryota > Viridiplantae > Streptophyta > Pinopsida > Cupressales > Cupressaceae > Cupressus > Cupressus sempervirens. The sequence goes on along the minus strand of CM053789.1, from coordinate 753,641,957 downwards.
TGAAAGACAACCTCGCTCTAATACCACTTGTTAGGATAAACCACAGACAAAAATAAAAACTACATGCAAATATAACCAATAACAGAAAATAATAGTTCACATAGAAATGAACACAAGGCACCAAGATTTAACATGGTTCACCCAATCCCTGGGCTACATCCACCAAACAACAAGTTTGATCTTATTACAATCTAGTGATTACAACCTGATTATAGTCCATAATCCCTTACAGCTCAATACCGCAGCAAGAAGCAATTTTGCATCACAACATTAATGAAAATACCTAACCCTAAACCCTTTTATACAAGTATTTTATGCCATTTTAGGGGTACAACATGTCAACCATATGTGAGCTATAATGTTGGCCACAGCCCAAAAAAAAAATTATGAAGTATGTATAGTACTTTCCTGATCAGTCACCATAATCTAACAAAAGTATGATTACCACACCAAAGTTCATATGGAGTATTTATTTTTTTTTACCCTAGTTTGTTTCATGTTTAGTGTATACATCACTATATGAACAAACTCTTTCCAATACTAATCTAGATGTTTAGATTCATCCAAGATTTTTTTTTCCATCTCTTTCACAGTTCTACTCTTCATCTCAACAACTCCATTTTCTTGAGGATTCATGGTGTTTTATATTGTCCCTTAATGGAATGTTTTTCACAATAGTTTATAAACTCTTCTGAAGTCAACTATTAAACATTTAATCTTCATATTTGATTCCTTTTCCACAATTTTCCTAAAAATCTTAAACTTGTTAAATGCTTATGATTTGTGTTTCAAGAAATTTAGCCATGTCATCCTAGTGTAATCATCAATAAAGAGTATAAAGTTTATTTTACCTTTAGTAGATATTATTCTTGTAGGAAGACATAAACTAGTATGTACTAAATATAAAGGATTAGAAGAGTAGAATTCCTTAGATGTAAAAGAAATTATTATTTGTTTACCATGCAAACATCCTTCACAAATAATATTTATTGGTTAATGTATTTATGGCATAGGTCTCACCTTTTTATGCTTACTAATCCTTACAAAGTTATCAAAATTCAAATGCTTAGGCCGTATATTCAATAGTCAACTTTCATTAACCTATCTCATAAGACACACATCTTTTTGACTATTAGCATTTGTAACATATTTTAAGTTGTACACATTTTCTTTTGATCTTTCACCCATAACAACAATCTTCCATGAATTTGACTCAATTCAAAATCCATGACCATGAAACAAAACTTCATATCCATTATCACAAATTTGAATAATACTTAAAGGATTATAATTTATACGTTCAACATAATACATATCATGAATATGATTTTTATCACCTAGCATTAAGGAACCCAACCTTTGATTTATCTTGAATAATGATCACTATAACATAGACAATCTCCTTTATATGATTAGAGAAACCACTATCTATAATCCTCAAATCCTTCCTTTTATAATGTAAAACAACTTGTACAAACATAGACTTACTCAACATTCTTACATGTCCATTTCTTAATTGAAGGGAAATGAGACCATCCCAAAAATCCATCTGAGATTAGTATGCACATCCTGTATACAAAAGTTTCTTGTACAACTTCTAATCAGAAAATACAAGTGCATACTACTATGCCATAAAAGCGGAAACAGACATAGTTGATTTCCCACAATTAAAACCTTAAAGGAAAGTGATTGCAATTTACCGATCTAAACAAAATTCAGCAGCATTACAACATACAGATTATTACTCTATAATCATAGAACTAGAAGAATGAGACATAATAGAGAACACAGATATACGTGGGGAAAACCTTTCCAGGTAAAAAATCCCACCCTCCAAACCTTCAAGCTAATGTATTATTCAGCAACAAGTTACAATACATTTTCAGCCTTCACATAAAGATTTACATCTTGCTCCATTCTAGAGAAAATCTGGCAGCATAACCCTGTGCAAATATCTTCTCATCTCTCACTCTCACACTCCTTGCACTACTGCACTACTGCATTAAACATGCAATACCCTTTTTATGAACATCTTAAGACCCAACAAAATGCCCACAAAGAAGTTGGGCATTTTTCATGGCTCAACCACCAAGAAACATGCACAATGCCACATGTACATCCCATACCAAGAAAAGGGCATCCATCCCTTGAATAGGCAATGATAGCTTGTCCTAGAATCTGCCAAAAATAGCGGTCACAAGAGAAGTGTAAGGGAATCTGTCATACCAACCTATTTTTGGCATATTCTCTTACACACACCAACCACTCTTTCTTGGGCACCCAAATAGGCCTCATGTCATAAGATGCTCTTACACCTGTCATAGCATATTCCTTAAATAGCTCTTATGCGTCATAGGAATCCATCATAATCATTTCAGCCATGATCTCCTTCACACACTTCAAGATGCCGACACATGTAAGTGATCAACATGCCAACTAGACATGTACACTCACATTTACATATTATTTGCAAAAATACATTTACAAAATAAATAATAATAAGAATAGGAATTATACAAGGTTGAGACACCTTATTCCTAACATTCTCCCACTTGTCGAACACCTTGTAAGAGCAACAGGAACATAACAGGAACTAACCGCTATAGGCCAAAAGGCCCATAGACTCTGAACACCATCTGAACTTCTCAGTGCCCATTGGTTTCGTTAATGCATCTGCAACATTCTTCACAATATATACCTTCTCCAAATTTACCTTTCCATCTTCCACCATATCTCTCACAAAGTGAAACTGCACATCAATGTGCTTCGTTCTGGCATGGAAAGTTGGATTCTTTGCAAGGCAAATAGCACTCTGACTGTCACACCAAATAGTAATTTGTTCTGCATCAACACCAACATCAGAACACAATCTCTTAAGCCAAATGGCTTCCTTAGAAGCATGAGAACTGATGAAACTATATCATCACAGCCATCCATGAAACAACATAAATCATAACATATGCTCTCGTGCTCCAACTAGACACCTATCCAAATAACACAAGCATAAGATCCATGCGATAACAAAGGCTACACACACTACCACCACTCCATTGTTCTCATGAGCTACACAGAAGTATCAAAAATATCAACTTCTTAGCCCAACAAAACTATGAAGTTATCCTCCAGAAAACAAGATAAAACATCAGCCAGAACAACAACCAAACTGATTTGTCCAAACCAACTGATAAACCCCCGAGATTGAAAATAGCATCCACAGTAAATGCTAACTCATCCAATCACCCATACCTCAAAGGTATCGAACACCAGAAAACTCATGCCAAAAACATAATCAACCCATAAACTGTAACCTCAAGCTCTATGTGCAAACCAGTCGATGAAGACCAAACACATACAAGAACTCCCACTGCATGGATAATGTCGAATATGAAAAATCAACGGCATACTGAGTCTACTGATAACAACACAAAGAAAGTGAAACCATGTAGTACCAAGGACCATCCACAAAGATATGCAAATCCTGTAGCAAAAACACTGCAAGAAACATCTCTCTCATCTAGTCTCCACAAATCTCCTATGTTCTCCACATCCAACAAAGACAAGAGATAAAGAAACCAGCTTGTCATCACCAAAAATAATGAAGTACAAGTCATAACAATTGACCACAAAAGAGTGACCACATAGCTCCAACAAATCTCGAAAAACAATGTTATGTGAACCCAAACATTCAAGAAGATAACCAAGACCAAAGAAAGAAGTTGCAAACCATAAGCATGTAGCATGTCCTTCTACAAACACTTCTAAATGTCAACTGTGCCATGTATGATCTCCTTCATAGCCCCAACAGAAAAGCCACAACTACATCCAAAATTGTTCAACCTCAACACATCAAACATAACCTGATATCATAAATCTACATGGATGTAAGCCTCTCAAAGAAGATCAAACAAACTCCATTTCCCATTTCAGGAAATCAGCCCACTACCATCTCCTATTGTCATCATAAATGAAAGTACACCTCAAGGAGATAATCATGTTATCCATCTCTCACAATGAATCCTCCAGAACCATCTAACTGTAGCTCAAGATCCACAAATACGAAAGAAAAGATAAAGCACTTGAAAGTAACATTGGGCAATACCTCTCAAGTGATAACCTGCCAAGTAGACCAAGAGTGGGGAATGAGAATGCTCCTCCAAGATATGCAAGTCACCTTGTGACTTATCTAAGAACAAACTCCTCATAGGTCTCTATTGAACTCACATCCAAAAAAGGTGTAGGCTCCTCATACTTTCTGCTGAAATCTCATCAAGAGTATACATCTCAACAACATGTCTCTCATCTCACGAGAACTCTAGCCTCACCTAAGTCTCCAAGTATCTCCAAGCACTTGTAATCAATTACTCCATGCAAAACTCCACTGCAACATAGCACTATCATGAAGTATCAAGCAAATGATCAAAGTACTTAATACCTAGAAACTAAAACAAGATCAATGGCAAAGCTCCAACCATGGAATCAGGAACATAATCATGACATCATAATCTAAACCGTCTCCTCCAAAGAGATAACATGCTTCATGTGATCATATCAAATAACTGTATCATGTCACAACTCTAAACGCGTATCAAGAGTATACCATGACATAAAAGCCACCATGATAACATATCAAATAAAAGCATAAACAACATCTATACCAAGGACCCCTTGAATCCTAAAGATGTCAACATCTCCAATCGCATGAAGATACCATCTCCAACTAGTGAACCAACAAATATGAAAGACCCTTCTGCAGCAACAGGATCTAAGGCATCCTCCAACATCTGCAACACTAAAAAAGATCATCCACCACCATATGATGAAAAAAATATAGCCACTGCTAAAGCTCCCACTAAAGTGTGATACCAAGCTCTCCAAGCATATGACACACCATCCTCCAAAACTGAAAATCATCCAGGTCCACACATCACATTGGGTGAAACCAAGATCTCCACACTAAGGAAATTCACCATGCTTTAGGACTCCATAACTGACTATCCAAGTACTCAAATATCATCCATCCTCTCATCTCAAAGCAACCACACAAATGCACAAGTGACCACAAACAAGGCCAACTAACAAGTTTGCACCAACACTGAATCAAATCTAGTGGATATAGACATTCCACATCCAAGTTATCCCACTGCAATTAAATGGGCAGCCTACCCACCTGACTGCATAACTTGTAGATCCAATCATTGCAACATGCAAACCCACTATTACATTAGTGACATATACAAATGAGATCAAACAGAATAATCATGTAGACAACATGACTCAAACACCAGATCAAGCACAAATCTGATTTGCCAATTATGTCCACATCAAGCACCATAGTCCAGGAATCCAACAAAGCATCACCATAGAAATGCTGAGTGACTGATCACATACCATCATCTCTATGCAGAGAAAGAAAAACACCTCCTCTTACCATGCACAAAGAATGCATGCATGTAGAAATACAACCATCTCATCTAGTACCACTCTAAAGGAACAAGAGTCCAGAAAATAGCTCTTCAGTAGATCTACAAAAAACCACAAGCTTTTTATTTCAGCATGCAAAACTTGCAAAAACATTGTGTTTAAGAACACCCATGCACATCCACACCCACTTCTCATCTGGAAGACTCAAAGTCCAACTGAACCCAGAATAATGGATTATCATAGATGAACATCACCATAGATTTTTTTAGAAAAATATATAAACCCCTCGAATCCAATGAACAAGAATCCAAGCCATGCATGTATAAACATCCAAGAGGAAAACATAGTACTGGAACTTCAGGCCCACTTGTAGACCAATCCCACAACCACTACTAGTACATGCATCTAAGAGAGAGAGACTATCCAGAAGCTTCCAGATCATCCAATGATCAACTCCATAGTCTCAATGCATTCCAGGTAAAAGAGACACCTTCAAATACCCATGCATCAAGAGTTATTCTGCTGTCAACCAAGTGCTCTAGATCAATGTCATTTCAACATGACCAACTCTATTTTCTCTGTCTTCACCATCCTTCAAGAAATGTCTGTTGTCTCCTGAAAAACTAAATCAACTGCAAGACTTCCACTCATCAAAGGATTAATTATCAGTTAATTTCTTCAAAACAAACTTCTTCAAGCTCTGCAAGCTAAGAAATCTTAATAGAAGAAATACCCAGAACCAAAAACTCTGTGAATCCTCCCATGCAAACAACATGCAATTCACAAAAATGGGCTCTGATACCAAATGAAGGGAAATGAGAGCATCCCAAAAATCCATCTGAGATCAGTATGCACATCCTATATACAAAAGTTTCTTGTACAACTTCTAATCAGCAAATACAATTGCATACTACTATGCCATAAAAGCGAAAACAGACATAGTTGATTTCCCACAATTAAAACCTTAAAGGAAAGTGATTGCAATTTACCGATCTAAACAAAATTCAGCAGCATTACAACATACAGATTATTACTCTATAATCATAGAACTAGAAGAATGAGACATAATAGAGAACACAGATATACGTGAGGAAAACCTTTCCAGGTAAAAAACCCCACCCTCCAAACCTTCAAGCTAATGTATTATTCAGCAACAAGTTACAATACATTTTCAGCCTTCACATGAAGATTTACATCTTGCTCCATTCTAGAGAAAATCTGGCAGCATAACCCTGTGCAAATATCTTCTCATCTCTCACTCTCACACTCCTTGCACTACTGCACTACTACATTACAACATGCAATACCCTTTTTATGAACATCTTAAGACCCAACAAAATGCCCACAAAGAAGTTGGGCATTTTTCATGGCTCAACCACCAAGAAACATGCACAATGCCACATGTACATCCCATACCAAGAAAAGGGTGTCCATCCCTTGAATAGGCAATGACAGCTTGTCATAGAATCTGCCAAAAATAGCGGTCACAAGAGAAGTGTAAGGGAATCCGTCATACCAACCTATTTTTGGCATTTTCTCTTACACACACCAACCACTCTTTCTTGGGAGCCCAAATAGGCCTCATGTCATAAGATGCTCTTACACCTGTCATAGCATATTCCTTAAATAGCTCTTATGCATCATAGGAATCCGTCATAACCATTTCAGCCATGATCTCCTTCACACACTTCAAGATGCCGACACATGTAAGTGATCAACATGCCAACTAGACATGTACACTCACATTTACATATTATTTGCAAAAATACATTTACAAAATAAATAATAATAAGAATAGGAATTATACAAGGTTGAGACACCTTATTCCTAACATTAATCATGTTAAATTCTAGTTTTTCAAGTTTTTTGTTGACATTTAAATTACCAAATTATTATATACTTAAATATAACATAGATCTAAAATATTCTTAGTATTACCAAATATATTACATTTGTAGCACCTTAGAGTATTCCTCTTAGGAAATGAATAAGTATAATGAACCTTAGTGAACCTCCTTGACATAAATCTACAATTTCTTAGTCAATGTCCATATTGATGTCATATGAAAAAATATCCATAAAAAATGATTAAATCTGATTTGTGACCTTTATTCATGAATGAAGAGATTGAAATCACATGCTTATTCTTAGAGCCTTTAATAAAATTTACCCTCTTTGAGCCAAGAACACATTCTAATTTGGATGTTATTGTTTAGTCAGTGAAATGGAGATGTTTTAATATAATGTAGTCTTCTACTTTACTCACTAAAATATTAAAATATGTGTATGTGTGTAGGGAAATAGGTAATCCCCAAATATGATTCCCTTTAGAATCCAAATAAGATTAGAAAGGCCCCAAAAGGAAAGGAATGGTAAAACTGAAATTTAATTATAAAAAGGAATATAGTATAAGGAAATATACTCTTTGGTCTATGCATGATATCGTGTACCAAAAATTGAACTAATTGAATGAGTAATGTAGATCTAGATGTAAAGTGTATAAAATCAAACCAATTAAGATACATATATAAGATAAAGTTATGAAAGGAAATGAAAGATAGAAGACTCACCTTGAACTACATATAGGAAGTAATGTTTTAACTCTAAAAAATGTAGATCCAGACTTGTAATGGAAAAAAATGAAACTCCCCCCCCCCCCCCCCCCCCCCAAAAAAAAAAAAAAATTAATTAATTTGCCTGTCTAGGGGTAGAGAACATATAGAACTCTTTTTATTTGTTCTTGAATAGTTTCTCTGAGATCACTGTATTCCTGAGGTACTATAATGAATTTAACCTAGGTTCTCAAGAAAGCTCACAAAAGCTTATTTTCAGATCTATAAACACAATTTCACTATCCTACTCCTACATATAGACAATAAAGGTTCTTGTTCTTGGGTTGATGAGGGATTTCCTTGGTCAAGCCCTAGATTGAGGAATGAACTTTAAAATTGATAAATATAAATGTAAATGAATAAAACAAGATAAATGTAAGTATTCATCTTTCTTTTGAAAACCTTTATCAATAATTATTTTTTTGTGTTGTATGGTGTAGATGTTGAATTCAATATTAAAGGTAAGATATTTCCACAAGTTGTAATGGGTCTACCATAACCACATAATAGAGCCATGAATGTAAATATGCATCAATTAAGAATTTGATTAATGTTTTAGTGTAGATATCCTCCCTTGATGTACATACCAATATTAAGCTAGATCTTGAAGAGGCAATGCTCACAAAGAATCCTTCAATTCTTGATAATAATTCATTTGCATGAATGCTTCAAATTCTTGAATGCCTTGAATGAAAATTTTGAGTGTAGCTATCATGGAAGTGTATCATCACTTATGGTTCCAAAAGGAAGCCTCTAAGTCTCCTATGGTACAAGTTTTTGGGTAAGCAAATACTATAACCCAACTAGAGAGTGGGAGTTAACAAATTGAAATGCTGAGACTTTTTTGGGCCCTGAGTCCCACAATCAGTAGGGAAGAGGTTGACCTGGATCAACCTATTCCCAAAGAGAGAAGGTGGTATGCCACAAAAAGCTTAGGAGGAATGCAAAAAGATTTAGGAAGAAGGTGGAAGAAATTAGAGAAAGAGAGCACCGAGCACAAATCCATCCATGGTCCAGAAAATATCTATGAGATGAGTGTTAAAAGGTCTTAAAAGTAAAGTGTGTCTATTTTAAGATGATACATTTATCCCCCACTTTATGTGGAGTATGATTTGGATCACACTCATGATAAATTAGATCAAAAGAAAAGAACAATTTTTCTCCTGACTTAAGAGACAAAACCATCATCAAGCTCCCAAGAGACTTGAGTCTTCATCATATCCTAAATCACAATAAAATAGATAGAAATACAAAGGAGTATAGTTACTCACCCAATAAGGTTTGTTTTCCTTATTGCAAACCAAAAAATAAATAAATAAATAAAAGAAGAACATGGAAAAGGCCTCAATAAGAGATGGAATTGAATGGTCTAGTTGGTGTGTGTGGCATGCTAGTCAACCCATCAAAGATGAATTGAATAGCCTAGAAAGTGTGTGTAGCATGTTATTCAATCCATAGAAGGATACAAATTCAAGGAAACTCCATGCCCCAAAAATAATAATTAAGAAAATTACCTAGGCATAAGGATGTGTGTTTCCTTAAGGGATCAAAACAAGATCAAGCTTCCCAAACTATCAATAGTCAAAAGAAGGATCAAAAGCAAGGATCAGGCCTCCCAAATTGTCATTAGTTTAGAGAGATATCCAAAGAGACCATGCCCCTAGGAACTATCAATAGTTATAAGAAACTACTAATTCATTAAAGAATATAGAGAAAGGGATGAAGCAACAATGCATAGATTCAAAGATAACCTAGAAATCATACCAAATGTACAAGGCTAAAGTAATCCAAGCCATACTAAGATCCATATTTTCTATTCCACCATGTTAAAGTGATTGAAAACCACTTAATGAGGGAAATTGATTTAATGGAAGAATACATGCATCCACTAAGAACATTTCCACTATGAAATGCCCCCGAGAGGAAGAACACATCAAGGGAAATGAGCTCATAACAAAAAGAGAGAACATGAAGGGATCTACTAATTTTTGGCATCAATATGATCATATGATAATATGTAATATTAAATATCAAGTATTGAATATCATCATTCCCAAAAGGAAGTAGAACTGCAGAGGAGAAGACAAGTAAGAGTTATGCAAAAGAGTCTTTTTCGGCCACTAATATGGATACCAAAAAGAATCAATGCTACCAAATCATGAGAAACCTAGAAGACTATACAAGATCACTAGTATGAAAAATAACATGTATACCACAATATCAAACAACATATAGAAGAATATAGATACAAATATAAGAATAAAAAGTTCTATTACTTTATCCTCTTGCACTAATAGAGAAACAAGGATCTTCTAAAGCAATTTAAACAAAATAGATAATAAAAAGTACAACATGGGGGAAAGTACAACATGAATCACAATTCTCATCACTAGAAGTCATTGTAAGGTATGCAAAAAGGATGTTAGGAAAATAATAATCCATATCAATTAATTCTTCATCACTATTAACATATTTGTTATCAAGAGCATCTTCCATATCAGGATTAATAAAATCTAAATATGAATAGAATCATCTTATTTATCCATTTGCATATTGTTACTTTGATTAGATTCCTTTATAGACTCACACATTTTTTGATCAAAGGAAGATAAATTTTGGGATGAATATGTGGGTTGAGAGACAAGAGAACAAACCTTAGATTTAGCTTTATCTTGATGATTCTTTTGATGCTAACGAGCATATTGGGTACAAATATTTTGTGAGATAAACTAGAAGGATTGGGATCAACCACCATAGGTTCTAAAGAAGGAATAACTATGGATTTGTAAATAGTATTTGAAGGAATAGATGAAGAAGATAAAATAGGTTTGGAAGTGGTGGTTGAAGGGACAAATGGAGTAGACAAGATATATATAGGATAACTACCCTTAGGAAGGCTAAGCTCAAGGACCTTGTCTACCTTGTAAAGTTGATAGGAGTGATAGGAATAATCAAGGTGAGTAGGTATCTTTTTAGAAAGATTTGGACAATAAAAGTCTATCTCAGCACAATCTCAAGGATGTGAAGGTCTATACAAGGAATGGTTAGCAATAACAATTTCTCCATTACAAGGAAATATAATACATTTATGAATAGGAGAAGCTAAAAGTTGCATAGAATAAATTCATGAGATACCAATCTTAACTTCAAATTGATCTGAAGTAGGAATGACAATAAATTTAGTATAAATAACCTTTTTTACAAGAGTGATAAAGAGAGTGATAGAACCTTGAGGTCAATAAAGAAAACCATTACAAGTTTTGATCCATACATGAGTTGTATCATAGGTATCTCAATGTAATAATATTTTATAAAGATGTTCTTCAATCATCATATTCAAAGTATAAGAAGGATAAATAAAAACACCATTAGAAGTAATATGAGCAACTCTAGCAGTAGTTTAAAGAGGATCATTAGGTAACCTAAATATATCAGACTAGATAAAGGTAATAGGAGGTGTTTGTTTATGTTCATGTGGAGAGGAAATTAGACATTGGGGTTGAGACTTAATATTATTAACCACATGATTAGATTCTTCAATAGTATCATCATAACTAATGTCAGATGAAGAAGGTTGATTAATGAAATTTGTTGAATGTAAAGGAAAAAGATTAGTATAAATTTATGAATTCTAATTAGGAAGTAAAATGGATTTATTTTCACTATTAACTTGAGTGTCAATAGATATAGCATTAGAATCAATAAGGTCCTCAATAACATTCTTCAAAGCATAATATCTATTAGTATCATGACCTGATTGATGATGGTGTTGATAAAAAAGCATTTGAATAAAATGTCTTAGAAATTGGTTTGGTAGTGTCAATATAATGGATAGGAGGAAGTTTAAGAATTACAACATGAATTAATTTTTTCATCACCTTGCATAAAAGTTTAGCTAATTGAGTGTACTTATGATTATGATGATACATAGAGGAAAAAGTAGCCATACCTTTAGATGTAGTAGCCACTTAATCAACAATTTTATTGGTTGACTTGGTTTTGATGAAGGTGTTAGATTTAGAAAAAAAAAATTGAATGACTACAAACATCACTCTTATCAATAGAAATAGAAGTCTTTGGAGTATATCTCTCAAGTTGACTTACTATTAACTAGTAATAGTGAAGCACTGCACAAAGATTAGAAAAGGAGGTATACTCAGTAAGGAGAATCTTATCTCTAATGCATTTCTGTAAATTAGAAATAAGGATATGTTGAATATCATGATTAGGCATAGGGTGAGATATTTGAGCATACAAATGTTTAAATATACCAATAAATTAGTAAATTTCTCTTTAATGGTTTGTTGACAATACATAAAATCAGCCAAATAAGCTTATAGACCAATATTATTTTACAATTTTTGAGTGAAAGCATTAGCAAGAGTTTGAAAACAATCAATGGAATAAGGAGGTAGAGAAAAATACCACTACATTAAGGCTCAATCTCTAAAAGTGTGTGAAAATAAATTAGCCACAAGCCTATAATCATGAGAAAAATCACTACATATAGTCTTAACATGAATCACAAGATCTCCCTTACCATTATAAGTCTCAAGAAAAGGTACCTTGACATGTTGTGTTATAAAAACATAAAGGATATCTAAGGAAAGGGAATTAGAAATGTCACATGTGTACTTAGATTGACTAAATTGAGATACTTGTTGTTGGAATGTAGTGAAAACTTGAACTAAGATACTAACGGTAGGATCAAAAGATGCGATAATAGTCATAGATATATTATATGTGTTAGGAAAATTATAAGAATCAGAAGGAAGATGAAAAGATGTTGACAAAGGATTAGAAGGAATGGGAAAAGGGTTGGAATATGTAAAAGGAACTACTTTATATGAAGGTTAAAAGGAAGGTATGGAAGTAGAACAAACATTCCTAGAAAGTGAAAGGTTAGGAAGACCAACACTTAGAGGAGCACAAACTTGTGTAGAATTTTTCATAAGAGGTGGATAATATGTAGGAATGATAGAAAGAGTAGTGGAAATCAAAATAGAAGATTCAACAGTTGTGGAAGGAGGAGGATATCCTAACTTTTGAGCACCTTTTGTCCAAGCCTTAGCATAAGTATTAATAAGGTCAAATATACCACACAAAAAAAAAGAAATATTATTTTCATCATTATTAACAAGCTTCTTAATAGCCTCAATAACAACAAAACTATCGAGATTTTAAAGTTCTTGTTAGCTCCAAATGATAATATTGATAATATTTGTGAAAGAGTCATATCAATTATTATGTTGTCATTGGTGTCAAGCCTAAGTTGTTAAGACATTATGCTAATTTAGTAGAGTGCCATATCATTTGATTGATGAAGAGGATTTTAATAAATTATAATGATGAAGAAAGAATTGATAAGTGTATGGTTCAATGAAAACTTAAAAATTTAGAGTTTGACAATATAATGTTGGTTTGATTGTTTTATATGATTTGATAAAGCATTGAGATAATGTATAAGAATGATATGAGGACATGAAGTGAGAAGACAAAGAAAGATTAAGTTGCACTGAGATAGTTAGTGAGGTTAGCGAATGAAGGACTATTGGTAATCGAGCTATTACAATTTCACCAAGCATATAACAAGTGAATGAAGGATGAGCAGTATTAACTGAGAAAGAATAGTGTTAACTGAGCTTGGTATTGACCACGAAAGTGAAGTGTTAACCAAGCAATGGAAAGAAGAACATATTGGAGAATAATTGAGTTTAGTCTAACATTTGATGAAAATATGGATTGTTTGATAAGTTTAAAAGATAAGGATGAATTTTTTTACAAGATCTATGGATAGAGAAATTCAAAGAAGATCTAATGAAGGAGATTTAATGAATTAAAATGAAGAACAAAGTTCAAGGTGAAAGTGTGATACCCAAGTGTCTAGATTCAATGATACTTAGATGGATGAAGATTGAACGATTGTGATTAAGTGAAAAAATGTGGGAGAGTATGGTAAAGTGACAATAATTTTTATAATTAAGGGATGAAAAAATTGTTCATTGTTGCTAATCAAGTTCTTTGTAAAGAAGAAGATACAAGGTGAAATTGAGCAGAGTAGCATATTGAGATCTAAAAAGTGAAGTGTGAAGTTGATGTGTATGTGAGTGGATCAGTCAATAGAAAGAAAGAGGATGAACAGAGGACAAAGAACGAGAAAAATGGAGCTATGATCAAGCAAGGTAGTTGTTATTTCAAACAAATCATCTTAGTATTACTCTCTAATCATTATAGTAGAAAATATCTTAACCAAGTAGACTTAACATTCTTATTTGTAAATCCATTTTTATGGTGAGATTCCTTTGAATGTTTCTAAGTACTTTAGAGAGTGTCGCTCATATTAAGAGACATAAGGTCTAGATGATCCTTGGTGTAAATCCTCTAACTAAGACACATTAATAACATGTATGTAACCTTTAACAAGGTTGGCTCCTAATAGAGGTCACTTCAAAGGAATGAAAATATTGGGTTGCCAATCCCAGGTGGTTCTTCCCTTTATAGGGTTTTCACATTAAAAAATTGTGTCACAATGTGTGAATGTTGATTATGTTACATATGTATTTCATTTTTATTATTTCATGCTACAACTCAGTATACATGTTATAGATATCTGAAGTTTACTCTAATACTCGGTAAATAAGGTATATGAAGTAAACAATTTACTGCAAAGTTTGAATAACTTATTATTATAAAGTTTGATTTGTTTATCAATCTTGTGATTGGGAAGTTAAAAGTGTTAAGTTGGTGAGAAGTATGTTAAGAGTAGGATATCTGGTTATAACCAATCCACCACCCTTTTAGTTATCTAAAAATAGGTATCAGAGCTGAATTCTTAAAGGAGAAAGTTTGAAGGGACTTGAGCTAAAGATATGAAGACGTATAATAGAGAGGTTTCCAAGATAAAAAAAGATAAGTTTACATCATGGTAAAGCAGGATGAGATTTTACCTATCAAGAATTGGGACTATGCACTATCCTATCTGGACAATCAATACACACCTCCAACCCCTCTTATGATAGTTGAGTAGATGAAGGAAAAGAAAGAACACAATAACCTAATGATAGAGACTAAATTTTCACTATATTATGCTTAATTTAATGATATCAAATATTATGCTATTGTTAAAAAGATGTGGGATAATCTAGTACTTGTCCATAGAGGAGATTAGAATGTGTTGAGAGCTAAAGTTGAGAGCCTAAGAGGAAAATTCGATGATATGAGAATGAAAGGAGAGAACATTGCACAATACATCAACGTAATTAAAGAGGTGGTTAGTGCCATCAAAGCTCTTGAGGAATCATAAGCAAAAAAGAATTTGTAAGTACTAAGAACATTGTGTGTCATGCCCCCTACTAAAAGCTCTAATTTTAATGTTCTCCTCCTATGAGAAAGATAAATAGATGATATTAAATAATTATAATATATATTATTATTGATTATCGATGCAATAGTAAATAAATCTAATATAATAATAAAGTGTAATATAATAGTATATATCAATATAATATAATAATATATCAATATGTCATAGTATTATATATTAATAATAGTACAAAAATATTATTATGATAGAACTAACTTATTATTATGATAATATTAAAATATACAATAAATAATATTATATTGGGAATGATAAAATATAAATTAATTCTATTAACAAATATAATAGTTTTAACTATAACTAATCATAATAATAAAATGATTATAAAAAAATAACATAGGGACTTTAGTTGAGTCACATCCCTTCATGCATGGCAACAATATAAGCAATTCCAAATGAATTATTTGAGAATATAGAAGATTTTTATTAAAATATAGAGAGAATTTATATGCGAGACATTACAAATGGTATAGCAAAAAATATCTTGTCAACCTGTGAAGATAATTTTAGAAGTATCAAAATATAAAAGTTAGCATTTGAATCATTAAAGAGACAAAAATAATGAAGACATGAAGTAGACCAACAATAAATAAGAAATTACAATTTTCTTTTGTGAAATAGGTCAAATAAATATTATCAGAGTTTTTCATACAAAGAGAATGGATTTCTTATGGCATACATAAATCATATCAGACAATATATCCTTGAAAAAATAATATAAGGTAGACAAGATTCTTGAACTTAGCCTTCATAATGTTTATCCTCCTACTTTTATCTTTCCTAGCCCATCTATTTCTTCGATAACTATTCCTAAACCTGTAGTTGTTCCCTCCTCAAAACCTATGACAATCAACCCTAATTCTTCAAGTTTATCTCGCAAAACCATTCACAATAAAAATGCTTTTAAGTATCATAAGAATCATCAAGATAAGGATAATGACTACACTCTTGCTTCTCAAAATGCATCTTCCTCCTAACCTTTATCTTCCTTTGATAAACCCATGCTTGAAACTTTGGAACAAGTTAAAGCTAAGCAAAGTGACAATATGCAAATGGATAACTATGATGATTATGTTTGTATTTTAGATTTTGTTAATCTTGATATGGAAGATACTCTTGACGATGATCCCAATGCACATGATAGTGATAATGAATTATTGATATAGATTATGATTTTCCTAGCATGCCTTGTATGAAGCTAACACTCACCTCTAGTGACAAGCATAGTAACTCTCCCTAGAGTCCTTGTTTGGATCTAGTTGTGGTTCCTACTGTGTTAGACATTATTCCTAACATTTAGACCGAGATTGGGGGGGGAATGTGGAATTCTTGAAGTGGACTTCTCTACCATGGTAGTCTTGGTATTTTTTTGTTGATTTTCCCATATGTTGTGTTCTTTGTTATATGTTTTTCCTAGATTGCTTTAGATGATCCTTATTGCTTTGTTGGCATAAGAGGATAAAGTAATTGAACACATTGTACATATTATTCTATTTATCTATCTCTTTTCTTCCACATGTCATTATATATCATATTGTATACATGATATTATTTGTACATGTGACCTTGTATAGTATTTTTGGTTGCTTTCAATATTGTAGCACCAATTCTTTTTGGTCTCCATGTTGTTGGCCTAAAAAGACTCTTCTTCATCTCTCTTAGGGGATTTGTCTCCATTGTGTTGTAATTCTACTTCCTCTAGGTAATGATGACATATAATAATTGATATAATATTATATATTGTCATATGATCAAACATACCCCAAAGTTGATAGATCTCTTTGTGCTCTCTCTTTTGTCATGTGTTTATTTCCCTTGATGTGTTCTCTCTTAGGGGCATTTTTAGTGGAAGTTTTTTTCATGGATGCATGTGTAGGGTAAAGTTGGGTTATGTTTTAATATGTTATTTTTTAATATAGTTTGGATTGGAATACCCTAAAAGTTTCAATCCAAGATTCATAAAAATAGCGAGAGATATAACGAGTATTTGCTCAAGGGATGAAGATAACAAGCCAAGTGATTATGAATGCAACTTATTTCATGCATAAGTAAAAGTTCAAGTTTAATTGTAATTCAAGTTCAAAGAAATCATACTCATTTTTAGTCACACTTGCTAAAATAAACATATCTAGATCTAATCAACTAGCAATAATTAACACAACATCATTATAATTATGAAAGCCAAATACATTAACTAACACAACATTATTATAATTATGAAAGCCAAATACATTCACTAACACAACATAATTATAATTATGAAAGCCAAATACATTAACTAACACATCATTATAATTATGAAAACCAAATACTTAGTAATTATTCACAATTAAATCAAACTTCTTTCAAATAACAATAGTAATTTAGGTTGGATATGATTTGCAACATGAGGCTTAGATGCGATGGGAGACCTATGGAATGATAGTTACTAAAATAGATAACAAAGAGAAAAATGAGACTTGAAAATTGCGATAGGATCCTGTAATGAAAAATGAATAGAATTATGATAAAAATAGGGGATTCAATATGGTTGAAACAAGATCTATAAAAAGTAGCAAAGAATAATGGAAACATCTAGAATACTATAGTTCACTACTAGAATAGTGGGCACAATGTAAATAGTCACATAATGGATTCCAATCCTTAAGGCAAATTATCACAGAGATATGGAATGAACTAGTTTAGAATAAACACCTAAATCATATTGCACATTAAACAAACCAAATCAAAGCACTTTATGAAGCATCAATTACTCATAGATAGAAATTGTAAAATAGATTAGAAAGAAATTGAAACAATCTCTCCCGAGTTCCGAGAGGGGACCCTTGCTCTAGTCCTCT